>VXAL01011675.1:75096-102884 GCA_013399475.1 Chauna torquata
CGGATGAATGAATTTAGAGTCATAATTTTGTTTAATTTTGCTTCAGAAATAACGAATATAAGACTTGAAATACCTGCCTGCACCTGGTACATCACTTAAGACTTGATCCAAAAGAGGAGAGAGATGATGTAGTTAAAATGAACACAACCTCAGTCTATTATTCTACACTTACACTAAACCTTTCTTCTCTTTAAGAGTCATCCCAGAAGAAAATAATTTGAGGTACTCAGGGGCATACTAACTTGCTGACTCAAGATTCCAGTATTACTGGTTTGCAGTCACAGACTACTTGACCTATTGATTCACCAAAGTACATGTTCAGATTAAAATGAATGTCTGAATCTAATCAATAGTTAGAAATTTTCTGCTACATCAGGTTTGATGATGACTTTTCAGGCTGTACTATATCCTTTTGGCAGGTTAAATAAGTATATTCATAGATCTTGTGGCTTTGACAAGCTAACCACTGGAAGGTGAGATATACATCTTCTGCACCCAGAAGATCTTTGCCACATTGATTAATTACCTTCAGACACTGGAGGAAGAAAGCTTCACATTTAATGCCTGACTACTTCTGTCATAGGTGCCAAAAATATTTTGATTAAATGATTTAGGGGGTAATGCTCAAACTTGTAATAAATAATTCTGATCATGGATGCCAGAAAGAAAATGGTTTGAGTGTCTTGGTTACTTTTAACAGTATTTTTTTATTTAATTAGTGTGAAATACATATTCAGCTGAAGCGTGTTTACAGAATTATGTAGACATAAGAAAGAGCTGGATCCATCACTTTCAATGTCTAGTCAATGTCAAAACAGCTGTTGGTGCTATATTAGACTGTTCATGAATAAGTTGGATAAGCTGTGGACCAATGTGTGAGGTTGGCAAAAGATAGCAAACAGAAAACAATGAGCCAAATTGTGCAATTATTTGCTAAATGTTACAAAGAGAGTTACAATCCTCCAACTGAAAGATTACACCACCTATTCTCTTTATGTATATATTTTTAGATTTGGGATGCAAAGATCATTTTACAAATCTAAACAAATATAAAAATCCTTAATAAAAAGTTGTAAGGATAGTCTGCAGTAGCAAATAGCTGAATGGCAAATAATTTCCTGTGGTAATTGAAATCTTCTCTCAGATTCTCCTTGTCTGTTGGTGCTATGTATGGTAGAAATAAGTTTCTCAAGTCATAGCAAGGAATTTAGGCACATCAAGGTTTTCTCTGTTCGCTAAGTCCAAAAGAAGTATTAAGAGAACTACCCAACCTTAAGCAATGCAACTAAAACCTTCAAAATGGTAAGTTCATTGGGACTTGACAGCCTCATGTGAAGAATTCTGTTGTTTGTCTTCTACAAATAAGAATATGTGGTAGACTCAAAAGAATTTCATCTCTGTCATTTCCAGTCTTAAGCCAGAATCAAATACAGAGACTTCCAAGACGATATCCTGGCAGTGATATTAGTGGTAGCATCTGTATCAGACAACACAGCCCACAGGGTTAAACTCTGGAAATTTTCTGTACAAGACTGTTTTTGTCTTTCTGCACAACACCTCTAACGTTGCTAAACTGAGTACAAAGGAACACTTGTATGCCAGTGACTGTGCACTGATAGCAACTTCTCAGAAAGACTTTCAGCTGTGAGTAGATTATTTTTCTGCTTCTATGATCATTTCTAGGTTAATATCAGCTTGCAGAAAATGAATGAATGTGTTAACCAAACCCTGTAAGAGGACAGGCTGAATTTATGACAATTTAAATGCTCTCTTACCTTGGATATGTTTTTGAATGATTTTGCCAATACCAATAAAAAAAGTAACTCGTTATTTTCCAAATGGCCTTACCAGGTTTACAAAAAGAAACTAGAGACTGGATAGGCTCAGACTCTTTCTATCCGTTTAGATATACCTACAGTTCTTGCTTGCTACCTTGCTGTGGAATCTCAGGCTTGGATACTGCACAGAATGAGTAAACTCTGTGGTCACATCAGAAGCACCTCTACATTGCTGTTTGAGTGATGTTGTGATCAATGAATGTCCATTCAGAATGTGTCAAACGTGTATGGCATGGACAGTACATTAACATGAAGGCTGTTTTATATCATCTCCTGGAATATGGAAAGAAAATGGGTGGCTTCCCTAAGGAATACTTCAAGGTCACACTTGACAGAATACAGCTTATTTGCCATTTTAACAGAGAGAGAAAATAGATGCTTCTTGGAAAGAAGCTGTTTACTTTTGGGCAGATATTATTATGTCATCATCTGTCTAATCAATATGTGTAATTCACTTTGACACTACCTTTCTTAGCTACCTTAGCTTTCTTAGCTCAGAGCAATAAGTACATTACGGATTTTGTGATCTAAGGAAAACAAAAACTATGGAATGAGTTCTGGGCTCATCACATGTACTGTATCTACTAGGAATCCTATTTCTGCATATAGGTAGGGTATTGGGGGATGCGAATATTTAATTCTATTTACATTTTTGTTGTTGTTAAACTGTTACGCGCTTCAGCTGAAGTTAGGATTTAAGCATACAGGACCTACTTCATTGATACCGTAGAGACTGCTTGTTTTAGGATTTAAGCATAGAGGACCTACTTCGTTGATACCATAGAGACTGCTTGTTTAGGAAAGAGACTGACAGTACCCATAGATCATTTTGTTAATGATCTTAATAACAGAATATCAAAAGTATTTTGTCCTGGAAATGCAAAATAGTGTAATCTCATTCTCCTCATAAAATCTTTCAAATTTACTGAACATTTGTAAATTTTTGAAGATTTTTGTTTTGTTTTGTGAGGAAAACCACAAATGAACCTTCTCATTTGTATACATCACAATGAGCAATTCCTGATCAATGGCAAGCATATGTTCCAATACATTATCTCTGTAGCCTGTTGAGATGTGTAAGTCTAATCGCAAAGTAGTTCTTCCATAAAAATCTACATCTGGAGGCTAGATAGATTTGGTAACTATCAGACAAAAGGAATTAGTTATTTTTTGTCTGCCTGCCACAACACAAAAAATACAGTGGGTCAGATTCTAGATTAAATCTTCACCTATGGAGTCTGCAGTGTGCTAATTTCAGATTGATTCCACACATTCTTTTCAGATTTCATTTAAACTTCCACCTGAGGAACTCAAAGCAGAAACTAGCCATGAGAAATAATCCCATAGTGGCATATCCCGTCCTGGCATAGAATGATTATCTTTAAAGCAAATCTTGCACCTATTTTGTTTTGCCTTATACCATACCAGCAACATCTCTATTTTTCAGGCTGACTTTTTCTTGTGCTTCTTTAACTTTTCATAGGTGTAGACAAGGAGGCAGAGTATTATAAAATGTACATAATGTAGGCAGAATGTACATGGTTTCTGGTTTATGTACTGTGGCATAGTTAGAGTGAATGAGGAGAGCTTTATAGTGAATATTAGCAGGGCTGGTCAGACCTAATTTACAAAAGCAGAAAGCTCTGCCCCTCTAGCCTTCCAAATACATGGCTTACAGATAAGACTAACAAAAATATAACATTTTAATTTATGATAACAATTTTTTTCTAGATATGGCAAAAACAATCACAACTATAACATATTTAAAATAAATAAAAAGATGAAAGAAGAAAGGAAACCAATTCTTGATTTACACAGATGAAAAAGATGGAAACTTGCTTTCTTACTTTTCTTACTTGTTCTTTTTTTGTTTGGTTGGTTGCTTTTTTTTTGTTGTTGTTTGTTTGTTTGTTTTGTGTGTGTAGTACAGATTTCTACTCCAGACTCAATCATGATCTAATTGTAGCATAAGTTATCAAATTTTTTTCTTCCAGTATTTTCAATGTGTTTTTGTTTTCTTGTTTAAGCTTGTTTTATTATACCAGTCAGAAAATGAGGTCTTACCTGTATCTTTGCAATGGATAATATCATTTCTTTTGAAAACTGTTAAAAGATGTCTGTCACGTTACTGTGTGTGACTGCGTTTAGGGCACTTAATTCTGATAAATATAATAAAATGTTGACATCTTAAAAGCTAACAGAAGAATTTAAAACTTGATTCCAAAAGGCAAGAAGTTATTCCTTGACCTGTATTTTTTCCTTTCTTATGTGCAACAGCAGAGTCATGCCATCTGTTGGGGTTAATCAATAATGCAGATCACATCTGCAAATCATGACACCATGCCAAGGGATAACAACAATTTGCTTTGTTTATTAAATAAATCTCTGACATGGTAAAAGTACTAACTGTTTGGAATGTAATGGTTCACAAACCAAGTCTTCAAGGAGAAGCTTTTTATTTTCCTCTTCAGTACTTCCGGGAGATTATGATGTCCAAAGTTACCAACATAAATAAATTTGCTTACAGCAAATAAGGCTACTAGGCAGGGCAAACCTATTCTTGAAGCCCTGAAGTTGTCCAGAAACTCAGATCAAATTATAAAAATTGAAAATGAAAAGCAAACCTGCCAGATTGTATCTAGAATGTGCTGCTGGGAGGTTAATTCCCAGCTAGTGAGCTTAGAGAAAATACTGCAATATGTATAGTTTTCCAGCTTTATTGAATATAAATGTTCTTAACCTTAAACTATGTGTTGATCTGTAGGTATGTTTTCAATTAAATGGTACTTTACTTTAGGTACTCTTCCTGGGTGGTCTTGGAAGGCCAGTTGTTTTATTAATTAGGAACAGCCTGAAAGGATCAGTCTTGAAAATAATTTAAAAATAGAAATTAAAGAAGGCAGTCTATGATATTACAAGTTCTTTTGTAGAGAAAATTGCATCCTTTTGCAGATGATTTAAATGAAGTGATCCACTAATGTAAGGATGCATTGTGACTGTATATTGCCAGCAGATAGGAGTTCATTCCTGCCTCTTACTTTTCCCATTCCCTAGGATGAAAAAGAACTATGTATGTCTAGCACTGTATTGAAAATGAGCTAATGAATTCTACTCAAATTCAGATTTATTAGTGGGAGCCCGGTGCCAGTGCCATACACTTTTTGGCTCAGAACACAGGCAGAAAGACTCTTGATTAACTCATAACTTAGACTGTAAATGTATTCCACTCATGTAAGGGCAGGAGTTATAAGAGGCTGGTAATACGAGTCATCCGTTGAACTATGATTTGAGACCCATAGAAAGTGTCTCTATTATTCCTCTCTGAGAACACAGCATGTCTCCTGGCTAACAGGTGGTTATCAGCCTGTACTTGCAGTGTTTGCAGAATGTACGTGCTGATGCTTAGGGATGACTGCCACATCTGGGTTTCATTGTGAAAGGACACAGTAAATTCAATGAAAATCAAGGCTGACGTGCAATGATATGTCTCTAGCATGAACAATTTGGAGAGTAGAGTGAGGGCAAACCAGGAAGCAAACTGATTTGCCAGTAAGGACATAACAAAATGCATGACTTGGAGTCCTTAATGTTAGCTATTGTCACCTGAAAAACTAAGAAAGTCACATTGTGGGGCGTGCTGTAGGCAAATACAATGGTGACCACTTGAATCTTTAACTGTTGTGATTATTTTCAATGTGGTTTGTAGGAGTGCTTTTATTTCATTTTCTATTGAACTAAAAATATAAATTGTAATGTTCATAATTCTTTCATAAGGTAAAATACCTAGGTGACCAAAATAAACTGCATTTATTTCTCTATAGTGGAAGTGAAGAAAAAGGAAGAGTATCTTCTGTTTTAACATCTTCTGGTACTCTGTTTTAATTCTCTACTTAGTTTTGGAGAGGCCAGTTAGTCTTTATCCATATCATTTTCCTTTCTGGAAAGTGAAGATAATGAGCTTTTCTTTTTTTTTATTATACTTTGCTGTACTAAAATTTTAAAATAATATTGACATAGTATTACCAAAAGTAAACCTACCACTCTATAGCAGATACACAGTAACTTATCTTTCTGTTTTACAGAAACAAACAAACATTTAAAAAAATTTAATAGCTGATTTCAACTGCTACAGTAATTTTTTTAATGGCAAAATTATACGTAAAACAAAACTTGCTTTTACTATATATTCTTGCAGTGTCTAGATATTTTAATTAATTTTTGCAGTCTTCTAAAGATGATAGTAGCTATAGCCACATATAAAAGAGACTGTAAGTGTGTGTAAGGGTTGTCCTGAGTAGGAAGCTAAAGCAACGTGTTATTGATGTTCTCAGAAGAGTATGACAGAATGTGCAATTTCTTTTTCCTCATGGTATATGTTTATATTACGACTTTACTATATCAATCACAGGCTTCATGGCTTTCACAAATAATCTGCTGCATTCAGGAATCTTTTTGGTAATTCTAATGTCTATCTTAGCTACATATCATATATTTATTTTACCTTGCTTTGAAACCCTGGAAACCAGCTGCAGTTAGAGGAATGCCTTGCTCTTCTTAGCTGGTACTGTTGAACCCTGGATTTTCCTTTTTTTTTTCTTTTTTTTTTCTTTTTTTTGGATTGCCAGAAAAAATCCACCTCTTCACATCATCCACAGTTTTCATTTAAATTCCCTCTTACTGTTGTTGGGAAAATGCTTGGTCTCACTTCTCCTCTTTATCTGGCATATTACAATGAATTGTTTAGTTTGCAGATATGGCCTGTAGTCAGCACTGTGTGGAGCAGCAGCAGCGCACAGACCAGAGGCTCTGAGGACTTTTATACCTTACATGCATCATCCTTGTGATGACAGAAGATGGGACTCAGTGGTAGAGGTATTCCTTACAAACTTGTGTTTTTAGAGGATATGATGTTTTCAACATTTGATACTGAAAAATCCTTTCTAGCACTATCAGCATAGTTGGGTACCTCTTACTTTTTCTGTCCCCATAATAATGATGATAATAGTAAAAATATGGAATGCAAAAGAGAAGCCAGCAACAAACATAGAATCCGAAAAGTCAGATCAATGACTCTTCAACAGCCTGTGTTCTGCAAATGACAGCACATTGGCTGGGTCAGAATGATTCCTTTGTGGCTAAAAAGATGACAATGAACAATATTTTTTAGTTCTGTTTTTAATAATAACTGGATTAGCAGGGATGTATTTCCATTAAAGTTTCAATATCAACACTGCAGCACAGATATATAGCTTATTTAAAATCATAACAAGTGATAATGGAAAATGTAACATGACTAATCAACCACTGATTTACCTTCACCATTTATTCAGAATTACAGAATCACAGAATCACAAGGTTGGAAAGGACCTTCAAGATCATCTAGTCCAACCATCATCCTATCACCAATACTACTCACTAAGATACTAAATCATGTCTTGTAGCACCTTGTCCAGGCGCTTCTTGAACACCACGAGGGTCGGTGACTCCACCACCTCCCTGGTCAGGCTGTTCCAGTGCCTGACCACTCTCTGAGAGAAAAAGCTTTTCCTGATATCTAATCTAAATCTCCCCAGGCACAACTTGCGGCCATTTCCTTGAGTCCTATCATTAGTTACCTGCAAGAAGAGGCCGACCCCCTCCTCATCACAACCTCCCTTCAGGAAGTTGTAGAGTGCAATGAGGTCTCCCCTGAGCCTCCTCTTCTCCAGACTAAACAATCCCAGCTCCCTCAGCCGCTCCTCATAAGGCTTGTGTTCCATACCCCTCACCAGTTTCGTTGCCCTTCTCTGGACACGTTCCAGGGCGTCGATGTCTTTCTTGTAGTGAGGGGCCCAAAACTGAACACAGTACTCGAGGTGCGGCCTCACCAAAGCTGAGTACAGGGGGATGATCACCTCCCTGCTCCTGCTGGCCACACTGTTTCTAATACAGGCCAAGATGCCATTGGCCTTCTTGGCCACCTGAGCACACTGCCGGCTCATGTTCAGCCTTGCATCAATCAACACTCCCAAGTCCCTTTCCTCATCACTGTCTTCTAGCCATTCAGCCCCAAGCCTATAACGTTGCATGGGGTTATTGTGGCCAAAGTGCAGGACCCGGCACTTGGCCTTGTTAAACCTCATCCCATTCACCTCAGCCCAGCAGCCCAGCCTATCCAGATCCCTCTGAAGGGCCATCCGACCCTCAGGCAGATCAACATTACCTCCCAACTTGGTGTTGTCTGCAAACTTACTGAGGGTGCACTCAATCCCCTCATCTAGGTCATCAATAAAGATATTAAACAAGATAGGCCCCAGTACCGACCCCTGGGGGACACCACTCGTAATGGGACGCCAGCTGGACTTAACTCCATTAACCACTTTTCCGTTGTCTTTCTCATTGCCATTCCCCAATGTACTTAATTTTAAGCTGTCAAAAGTACCTTGGCATACACTTCTATGTACAGATTCTGTAAAAAAAGTAAGAGCATCAGGGCGCCACGAGGGCTGGTTGCCATGAGGTTGCAAGCTGGGAGCCAAGGGCATCCACAGAGCCAGTGGGACCACTCTTCCTCAAGCAGCACCAGTAGCATCCAGCAAGGGAGCAGGGCTGGAACCAGGATGGTGACCAGGGCCAACCTAGAGACCTGTGACCGCCTGGCAAAGACGCTATTTAATTCTTAAAGCACATTTCTCTGCAGAAAAAAAAAATATATATATTACTCTAGGCAATTTGCTTTTGAAAAAGTTGGCTGAAACTCTTTCAGTGCAATAGATAATACCAAGTACTCTTTCACCCAGAAGGATATTAAAGAAAGTAAATCTGACGTTTAGGTGAGAAGCCCTTATCTCAAAATATTTGTTCCCTTGGATTTTTTTTTCTTTATGCAATGACAAGTATTCAATGGCATCAATATCTACACTGTAGTGAGGACAATTTACAGGAGCTTAAAGGTACACAGAAAGAATATAGTCAATGCTAATATAAAAATAATTAAAATAATAACATAGTAATAGAAATAATGCAAACAATATAAATATAAATAATACAAATAATATAACAAAAATAATTTTAAATGGTGATGATAAAACTGGTGAGTGTCATTACAATCTTATCTTGATGTTTATAATATGGAAAAAAAAGGATGAAAAAGATTAAGAATAAAAATACATACTGAAGAGTTCTATATAACATGTTTCAAGGCACATAGCCTTTCTCTTGTTCCAGATGGATTGCTCTAGGCAAGAGAAGAAAATTGCAATTTCTTCAATTTACATGTTTTTTCCTTACAAAAATTATTTTCTCAGGTTTTCAAATGGGAGAGCAAATGGGAATTCCATATGAAAAACAGAATTTTATTTAGTGCTTCTTTTTTCCTGTTTGCCGGTAACTTTATTTGCTTCCTGTGCTGGGTGATAGTCCTGTTCCTAGTTTACTACAAATCTAGAATATTGCATATGATTGATTAGAACTGAAGTCTGAACTGCTGTATGTAATTTCACAGTGGTTTGTTTTCTCCTTTGCAATCTGGTAATACCAACCTGGCAAAGCGTTGCCATGAATGAGTGGTCTGAGCTCATTGTTCTGTGTAAAAAAAAAGGATTGCCAGAAAACCTATCTCAGATTTCTAATTTTTATTCTTGGAGTAACTTTTATCTCAGATGATGTTTGGGTAAGTTTCGTAACCTTTCTGAAATTCAGTTTCCTACTTCTGAGCAAAAGTTTGAATAAAAGTTTCCTTCATTGGAAGAGAGAAGAGATGATGGGGAAAAACAAATGTTTTGTTACTTTGAAAGGGTTTTGTATTTTCCTATCAATATAACGTAAGAAAAAATGCCATGAATTATGGTTATTTTTTTCATAATAAATAGTAAGCTATTGCATACAGAAAATACCGCAATATAAATTACGAAGTGCAAATTATGAGAACAGTACCCTCTCTTCTAGGGAAGAATTTGAGATTTTATGCTGAAATCACAAAGGGAAGAATAACGTAATGCACAGAAAGTAGCAAATATTATTTTATCATTCACCTGAGGATACTTCTTGGTACATTAAAAGGGAAAAGAGAGAAGAAAAGATAGTGAACTAGCTGTAACTGTGATAAGAAAACAAGATGGCAAAAGTATTTTCTCCAATTTTCACTATTCCTTCCTGGGTATCTCCTAAGGAACTTACTACTTCACACTTGGTTTCCTGCCCTGTGTGGTGAAGAACATCAACACCTGCCTGATTTTAAATCCAACCTTTCTGCTACTTTTTAGTCTTTTAGTTCAAAAGGCAGCTGTCTTCCTTTCCAAACAAAAGTCAATTTCAGATGTCATTGCACAATGCTAAAGCATAGCTGAAAATCCATAGATCTGAGAACAGTTTAATTCTTCAAATTTATAAAACATGCACTGCAGTAGGCAACAGTGAATTTGATTTTTATTTTATTTTATTTTATTTTATTTTATTTTATTTTATTTTTGTCAAACCTCCATTGAACCATTAACTATTAGAGGCTCTGAATGCCATAATTTTGGAAATCATGAATGATTTAAGCCATTCTTAAATGTTGCAATTTTGGGAGGCTCTGCCTACTCATGGGTTAAGTGGACCTTCCCTGTATGAATAATGAGAGCTTAGAAAATCAAATTTATCATTCTAAGAAAAATTATTAATATAATAACAATGTAGAAATTAACAGCATGATTTTACTAATGCAGTAGTCACTTGTATATGCATAAAGAAATGGAAGGCAACTGGTTAATATCTGATGGGTAGTAATGGCTATGAGAAAAGCTGGTTGCCTGCAGTAAATATTAACTGGGCTGAATAACAGCATATAAATATAGCAGTATCTGGTGTCAGCAGAAGAAAGAAATAGCCATCAGGAAAGATACATCACATTGTTCTCTACAGTGCTGATACATATCACTGTAATTGTCTTACTCAGGCTAAAACTAGATGCAGCCTGTGTTACTTCCAGTGATTTAAGCCTGTGTAAGGGCTTACTTTGAAAGTTAGTTCCTACTGTCTTTCATATTCTGGTATTGCAGATCTGATATTTAATGGCCATGAACTTGCCTTTCTCAAGCTGTACGTGGCTGTACCACTATGGAGCATTCTTACCTAAACAGTACATCACTTTGATTTTAGTCTAAAACTATTGTCCTAGCATGACAATGGAATGAACCAGAGCTTGATAAATATCCAAGCTTTTGGGAAATGCAGAGCTCAACTAAAAAGAGTAAGAGGCTGGCTGTTTTCCTTTTCTACTTAGGAAAAATCTCTAACATTTTTAGAAGTGTCTACGTGGTCCTCACACCATCCCTGTCACCTAGGATGAATTGTTCCAAACATCTGTTACCAAAACTTGCTTCTAAACAATTTCAAGGGATAGGAAAGAGGGTGTGGTGATCAGCAGCAGTACTGCTGGTGGCTAGTGCTTTCATAGCTATAGCACCATCCCCTGTCACTGACCTAAGCACTGACCTGGTTAGTGGTGTATTTCAGACAACTTTTGATCCCCACTTCCACTGCTGTTCCACTGCTCAGGAAGAGAGAGAGTTTTATGAATATAAAACAAATATTAAAAAATATAATATTTTTTTCATTTCAGGGTTCTCCTCCTTTTTTATACATACATCTCATTCCTGTTCAATTTATTCAAAACGGCAAAAGTTTTAGATTCAAGGGGGTTTGAACTGTAGTATTTAATCTTGTTTTGGAATCTGCAAATCTTAAACTTTTTGAGACAATTAGATTTCAGTTATTCCAAGCAAAGACTGTTGCATGGGATGCATCATCAAGGATGTGAGAAGACAAGTTTCAAGTCTTTGCTGTGCTGTTGACTTCCTGTGTGATTACGACTGAGCCATTTACCCTTCCTTGCTCCACTCCTTTCATGAAAGAGAATGAAAGAGAGTGAGTAATATTTTCATGGCTTGTATAGGAGTTTTGCTAAAACTAAAGGTTGTTTGAATATTGGAGTCATAGAGTATAAAAGAGTTAAGAAAAAATTCGATTACTTGGACTCTCAGTTTACTTCTGGCATTGTAGTTTTCCTGTGGTCACCTCAGCATCTCAATATCATCTTAGATTTTTGTTGAGTATAATGTTGTTCTAAGATCAAAGCTCAAAAACAGACAAAAATCACAGCAGGCAGGACATGCATATAATATCAAAGCTCTCTTGAGACTTAGAGTCTAAATCCCATTTAGTTATTCTGGAGCTGAGGAAGTCCCTTAGAAAAGAGCATAATGTTACTGCTAGGTCTATGAGACCATGCAGCAGGATTCTGAAATAGAATCATAGAATTTCCCATGTTGGAAAAGATCCATAAGGATCATTGAGTCCAACTCCTAGCCCCACACAGGACTACCTAATAATCAGACCGTATGTCTAAGAGCGTTGTCCAAATGCTTCCTGAACGCCGGGAGGCTAGGTGCCGTGACCAGTTTCCTGGGGAGCCTGTTCCAGTGCCCAACCACCGTCTCAGTGAAGAACTTTTTCCTAGTGTGATTCATAAATTCAAAAGGGTATTATGCAGGTCCACATTTGTAACAACCTTGCCTTCAGTTTAAAAATAGAACTTCATAGACATTGTCCTGAAAAGAATCAGAGGTGCAAACTAAAGAAACATCACCCTTTACATGATTCCATTTCCTATCTTCTTAGTGGAAAGATGATTTTTTTCATTATGGTCTGAATGCCAGTAAGCCAGAGAACAGCTTCTGAAAGGCAGATGACTCAAGAGAGCTGGGTGCTAATCTCAGATTACTTCAAGCAACACCACTTGCCACCACATTAGCAAAAAGAGGTGGTCTCTCGAGTGTACAGGGTCAAGCATGCAGTTTTGGCTCCCGATTTTTTCCAAGGAGATGGGGAGAAATCAATGTCTCAGCCACCCTTTCAGAAGTGTAACAGACAACTGGTACCATTCATGGGTGAGATGCAGCTACAGTGCTGAAAAAGGACTCATGAGGTGATGCAGCTTCTTCTATATGGTGTGACAATGAGCTCACAAGACATTGCAGGCAGCTAATAGAGTCTGTAGCCAGCTTCTTTCTCTCCTCATCTTACCAAATCTTGCCCTGGTTCCCCATGCAGCACAGTCTGCTGCATTCTGACTCATCAGCAGGATCTGAATTTTTTTAATACTGGGTTTACTGCAGAGAATTCTCTAGTCATTTGGATTTGAAATGGTAAATAGACAAGTTACAATAGAAAGCCTAGACAGTAATGTTGCAGTCAGTAGATAGAATTGAAATGATCCTTTCACAATAGTGTTGCTATGTGCAGAAATTTAAGTTGTTGAAACAACATTCTGAGACTCTGAACTATACCAACTATTTACATACAAATGCCTTTAGTGAAATGACTAAATATGGTCTTTGTCACAGTTTCAGGTTGCTTACCTTCATCTACCACTACCATCAGCCCCCACAGCCCCCTCACCTTTAATCTCTCTCCAAGAGATCAGAATGTAACCAGTGAACAACAATCCCAACCACTGAGGTCTTCAAAACAGGAAATAACATTATCATGCTAAAGGAAGCAGTGAACAAGCACGGGCATTTTGTCCAAGAATAGGTGCTCTTTACAGATGTCATAAGTATGTTACAGTCAGCCTGGAAAGAACCAAAGACATTTGAAGTAGCAGGGTAATCTAATTTTCTTCAGTAATCTTAAACAAAAATAAGAGATTATCTCATGAATCATGGAACAAGCCATATTTCAATTTTCTTCATGTTGGATGCTGTTGTGGCTTAACCCAGCAGGCAGCTAAGCACCACACAACCATTTGCTCACTGCCCCCCATCACAGTGGATGGGGGAGAGAATAGGAAAAAAAGGGTAAAAACTCATGAGTTGAAATAAAGACAGTTTAATAGGACAAAAAAGGAAGGGAAATAATAACAACAACAACAGCAATAACAACAATAATGATAAAAGAACATACAAAGCAAGTGATGCATGATGCAATTGCTCACCACCCACTGACCGACGCCCACTCCGACCCCAAGCAGCAGACCCCACCACCCGCCAGCCAGCCACACCAGTTTCATTGTTCAGCATGATGTCATACCGTATGGGACATCCCTTTGGCCAGTTTGGGTCAGCTGTCCTGGTTCTGTCCCCTCCCAGCTCCTTGGGCACCCCCAGCCTCCTCGCTGGCAGAACAGCATGAGAAGCTGGAAAGTCCTTGGCTCTGTGTAAGCACTGCTCTGCAGCAACTAAAACATCGGTGTGTTATCAGCATCATTCTCATCTTAAATCCAAAACACGGCACCATACCAGCTACTAGGAAGAAAATTAATTCTATTCCAGCTGAACCTAGGACAGATACTATACCGTCCCATAAACCGGAAGCTTCTCATCCTGAAGTTGTGACTGATGACATTCATTACCCTTGAAGTCCCTATAGATCCATAACACACTAACAGGAACGGATGCCCAAAGCATATGTTGTGACTTAATATAGTCATAACTTCCCCCATCACCTCAGTAAGCAAAGCTGGTCTAAAATGAAACAGAGAAGACAAAGCTTGTTTTCTGAAGATATCACTGTATGTTCACAGTACAGCTGAGCATCCAATCTTCTTCTCCATGTCTTCTGAGAAACCTCTAGAAAGAACTAGAGAGCATAGCTTTCCATTTCATTGCTCTTGCTCTCTTTTTAATCTCCTCTCTCTCTCTCCCCTCCCCACTCTTTTTAAACTCAGTTTACTGTCCTAATTTCTTTAACATTTCCCTTGGCTGCTATTAAGTTCTCCACAAGGTTTATGTGCTTTCTTGCCAGACAATTTCTGCTAAGCTCCCATGGCTCTACTTCTAATAATGGTGATACCATATTTCTTGATCTACATTTCTTCTGGGTCTTTTCGCAGCAAATGGTGACTTTTATGAAGCCTTGTTATCACTGCCACAAATTCATTGCAGAAAGCAGTCAACCCTTTTGCAGGATGTGGTCCTAAAGTGTTACAAGGTATCCAGTGCCTTTATGAATAGTAGTGTATATAATTAAGTCCTTTGGTACAATCTATGGTACATGCTGAAGGAGCAAAGAATATTATGCCTCAGATCCTTTCCTTAATATCACATATTCTGTTTTTTGTCTGCAGGTTTAAAATAAGATTTATCTCAGTGCTTTTGCCTTTAATTTGCTGTGTATAGTTGTCATATGTCTATTCCTTTCCTCCTGTCTCATTTTACCTGGTGATAATAAGGGTAAGTGAAGTATGGGCTAAGCTTAATTAAAATGTCATGTTAGTGCTCTCATGACATAATATTCTAAAGATATATCACAAAAATGTTTTATTAAGAATGACATAACCAACCCATTTGGAAAAGAAGAATAAACCGAACAAGACAGAAAAGACTGATATGATGGATTGTATTGATCCAAAAGTGCAGTGTACCACAGTTCTGATAGAACTGGAAATAATCTTATTCAATTGCTTTGATTAGATACCATAACAACCACTGTCAAATTCCTCTTATAAAGGAAAATATAAAGAATTCTTTTATTTTGATCCAATGGCAGACAGTAGGCTACCTGTGCAGTAATACCAAGCAGCTAGTTTTTGAGGTAACATTATGGCATTGTGCTGGAGCAAGTAACAGAAAGGTGGTGCCAGCAAAAATAGTGTGAGAAACATTAAAGAAAATATGAATTAAATATAGCAATCAGTGACTACAGCAACATGTATAGCTGCCACGTACTCATCACTGAGTGTTTTGTACTGGTCATAATGTAGGTGCATTTTGGAAAGAGATTAGAAGATTAATAGTGTAGCCTTGCAATTTTCTTACAGGGAGTATATTCTGTGCATAAGGACTGTACTGGAAGAAAGTATAATGGTGTATATGAGAAAATTTGACAAATGGGCAATCTAGGTGAGCGTACTTGGCAAGGTGGCATATGATAAGATTTAGATCTGTTGTGCTAAGGAAGCATCTGCTGTGGACTGGCTCCCTCACAATGAGCTCTATTAATAACTTAGATTTGCCAGCAGCATGTGGTGTTATAAAAATATATATGAATGCTCACTTAGTTGTGTGCCAGACTGCCACAGAAATTAGAGTTGATTAATGTTGCCAGTGGGACTACTATAGATTTTCAAACTGACTTCAGTTATTCATTCAGGGTCCCACTTCAGTCTGTGACATCTGTGAAAGCAGGGCACTATGACATGCTCGTTGTCTTAACACCTATGCTAGTGGTACTGTAGCTTCATAGTTTCATTGCAGGATGTTCCAAAAGTCACAGGAAAACCTAAGAATAAGGAGCAAATTTAACACTACAGATTTGAACACTTCAAATACTCTCTTGCCTTGCTTTGGATTGTAAATATCACAATGAGTAATGCAAGTGTTGAAAAACTATCAGAATCGTTTGCCTGCCTCATTATCAGATCACTAATGAGACCAGATCACTAACGAGATGCTGCCTACCCTGTAGAGAATAGGTCTCAGTAGTGACCTGCTCTGAAGTATCAGATTCTGAAACATGATGTGGTTCAAATGATAACATTTTCAGCTTCCTGTCCATCTCAGTAGAGCATGTTACTGGCAACAGCCTGCAGAATGCAAAGAGCTTAAGAGATACTGAAATACAGACTCATATTCAAAGTCTGCTGAGCAACAGTGCAGCCCCACCTGTATATCCTCAATTTAACTGAAGAGGGCCACTCTTCAGTTGGAGCAATTCTACTATCTATGTAAAGTAAATCTTCCTCTTAAAATATCTCAAATAATAAAATGGAAGGGCAGCTGTTTCAGGCATCCCTCACTATTAGCAAAAAAAAAAAAAAAAGTCTCATATTTATGCAGGCTTACGTTGATGGACATAGAATAAAACTGCTGAAGAAAATGTTGAGCTCAGCAAGATGACTCATTTTTCTACACTGAATAGCCTGCAGAACTTTCCACATTTGAAGACGGTCATGGCAATACCGTAATGAAATTCTGTGTCATGCGATCTTTTTTATGACTTTTAAACAAATGTTTATAAATTATTTGGAAATTTGATGAGGTTTTAATGATATCGAAAAAAAAATACCTAGAATAAGTAAGATTTAATTATTATTCATGAAATTACATATTAAATAAAATAAAGACATAAAGAAAATCTTCAGGCTAAGGTTATATTTATGTTGCAGTCCACAGCTCAGAGACATATCCTTTTTTTGAGTTACTTCTAAAAGAGACCTTTTTAAGAGTAACTTAATTTCAGCTGACTTCAGTTACAAACACAGTAGTGTACGATATCATGTAGCATCTGATATTGGCTTTTTTACAAACCTAACTGAACAATTGAGGGCTTACCTAAAGCCAGAAGGAATGGTTTATGAGTGCTTGAGTTTCCTAAAATCAGCTTTCAGCAGTGAAACTGCCATACTGATCTTTCACAGCTCACTGGGAATAATTACCCTGCCTGGGGTTTGCTGGCATTGACAGGTTCATGAGGGCTGACTTCACACCAGGTATCTTGTTCATCTGAGAACTGACCACCCTGGTTTTAAGATTTTCAACTATATTCACACTGCCTTCTGGCATCATATATATTTAACAGGAAAACACAGAAGAATTCAGGTAACACAGTCAAATTTTTAGGCTTTGTTCTTTAATGTACAAACTTTTGAAGGTAACAGCAGCTTCCACATTTGTTCCAATATCATTAACTAATTCAGAAACTAAAATACACTGTTAAGCTTTAAAGAAATATAATTTTTTTTCTTTATTTTATGCTATTATTGACAATAAAGATGATAAACTGGAGTTCACAGCAGTCACAATACAGCAAGACACTGCGTAGAAAATCTTTTTGCCACTTCCATGGCAGAGAGGTTGTTTGGATGTGGCTGAGTGTAAGCACTATTGGGCAAGATAAGTACAGGTCTTATTTCTGTGAAATCAACAGTGTCCTGGTTTCAGCTGGAATAGACTTAATTTTCTTCCTAGTAGCTGGTATGGTGCTGTGTTTCGGATTTAGGATGAGAATGATGCTGATAACACACCGATGTTTTAGTTGTTGCTGAGCAGTGCTTACACAGAGCCAAGGACTTTCCAGCTTCTCGTGCTGTTCTGCCAGCGAGGAGGCTGGGGGTGCCCAAGGAGCTGGCAGGGGACAGAACCAGGACAGCTGACCCAAACTGGCCAAAGGGATGTCCCATACNCATCATCATTATTATTTTCCCTTCCTTTTCTGTCCTATTAAACTGTGGTGGTTTTTTCTTTGTTGGTTTGTTTTTTCACCTCAACCCATGAGTTTTTACCCTTTTTTTTCCTATTCTCTCCCCCATCCACTGTGATGGGGGGCAGTGAGCAAATGGTTGTGTGGTGCTCAGCTGCCTGCCAGGTTAACACAGTAAACAGTAACCTCCATATTCAGAATATTACATTGTCATATTTCATGGTATTGAGGCAAAGGGCAAGAATGGGTGTCATGCTGAGATATGCATACAGGAATGAAATAAAAATATATTTTACTGTTTTACTGAACATTGTAACAGCCTGCCCTGACAAGCTGAGGAGTCTCCAATCTTGGAGATAATTCAAAACCTGACTGGACGCAGTCCTGAGCAACCTTCTCTACCTGACCCTACCTGAGTGGGAGTGTTGGTGTAGGCAATCTCCCGAGGTACCTTCCAGCCTCAACTATTCTGTGATTCTGTGATATACAGATATCCTCAAATTGCTTCAAGAAGGCTTCGTCCCCCTCGTTACTGTAATCTGGCGGTCTGTAACAAACTTCCACCATGATGTGATTTTTACTGACCTTTCCAAGAATGTAAAGAAGAGGGAAAAAAAGAATGGATTGTGCTCATACTCTGTCAGACAGTGTTTAGTAGAAGATCAGTGATGCCTAAAAATCATAGTCTTGGCAGAATATACATGCAACCAGTGTCTTAGATAATATTTACTGTAAATATATTGGTAGACTTTTTAAAAGGATCTGCTTATATTGGAGAGAAAGTAGTTTCCTTGCAGACTGAATAGAAATAAGAAAAAAATACTCCCAGTGTCCAAATCTACGGGGTATCATCAGTCACATTCATATTTCTTGTATATCACCAGATATTACTACTGGTGTCGGAAAGGAGAGAGTATCATCAAGTGCTGGAGATAGGTAGTTTAAGTAGACCTGTGAAAGGAATTTACATGCTTCAGTTATATCAATGGAACTGGAGATATAAGTAATTCTAGAATAAAGATAGTCTGTTGCCTTTGTGAACATCCCTCCTTGATGCTTGGAACACATCTAAGGAATTATTTTAGTTGAAAGAAATGTTCCATAATGATATAAAGAATCATTGCATGGTCACCTTGAGTACAGAATCTCTGTTTAAGCATATATATATCCATGTGATACCCAGTCCTGCCCTGTGACACAGTACCATGAAATAAGACATCGTAATATTCTGAATATGGAAGTCACTGTTGATTTCACAGAAATAGTACCAGTACTTATCTTGCCTAACAGTACTGAATTACACTCAGCCATATCACACATCTAAATATATTTTTTTTTCTTTTGTTCCTGTGTTTCATTTTATGCTCACTGCCTCTTGACCTGTCACTGGGCACCACCGAAAAGAGCCTGGCTCCTTCTATATTCCTTCCCATGAGGTATTTATACACTTTGGTGAGACCCTGGCCCAGTCTTCCCCTCTTTAGGTGGAACAATCCCAGCTCTCTCAGCCTTTCCTTATATGTCAGGTGCTCCAAACCCTTTATCATCTTTATGGCCTTGCATTGCACTCGCTCCAGTAAGCCCACATCTTTCTTGTAGTGGGGAGCCCAGCGCTGTACCCAGCAGTCTAGATGTGTCTCATCAGAGATGAGTACAGAAAAAGAACATCCCTTGACCTACTGGCAGTGTTTTGCCTAATGCAGCCCAGGATACCATTGGCCTTTGCAGCAAGGGCACATTGCTGGCTCATGTTCAACTTGGCGTCCACCAGGACCCTGAGGTCTTTTTCTGCCAAGCTGGTTTCAAGCCTCTTGGCCCCCAGCATGTACTGGTGTGGGGAGTTATTCCTCCCCAGGTGCACAACTTGGCTTTTACCTTTGCTGAAAAGATCCCTCTTTTGACTGTTCTCAGTTGTCCTTAGAGGGTTTCCAGCACCAACTGGACCAAGCCATGACGAGACAGGTCTGATGCCAGAGTTGGCCCTGCGTTGGGCTGGGGGTTGGACTACAGACCTCCTGAGGTCCCTTACTGGCTGAATTACCCTGTGGTTTAGTGAAATCTGTTTTCTAACTTTAGGGTTTGCAGTAGGTGTTGCACTTCATGAAATAGCAGAGCTTCCTGAGCACACGTGTTGACTTGAAAACAGCTGATTTGTATGAGGGACATCTATGGGAAAAGAACAAATTGTGCTTGCTGGCATCAGCAAATGCCAGGATGTACTTTCCTTGTGGTGTAGACTTCACCTGTGACTTAATCACACTAAAACTGATAATCATTTTGAAGAAGTGGACTTTGAGTACAGTGTGTATACTCGCTTGCTTGCTCTGTTATTTGTCTTAATTTAATCCCTGTTGCAAAGCTACTATTTCCTACATCTTAAAGTAAGAACGGTATCAGTATGGATATTTAAACTGTTTTACCAGTTTTATATCTTCTGCCTTACTATTGTGGATTAAGAATTCTCCATAATTCTTTATAAAATATGGGATTGTGATTGAAATTCTTTTTTTTCTGGTTTTGGTTTATTATTATTATTATTATTATTTTGCTGTTTGCACCATCTCAGCAGAGAAGTATTAATTACAAACTGAGAAGAGCTGATGTAAACCATTACTTTTCACCCCATAAAATTCTAATAGATGACAAAGTGGTTACTGTCCTACTTTAAGACTTAAGAGACTTTAACTCATTTCTCTTCAATGCTACATATATGACTTAAAGAAGTTATTGGTCTCCTCTGTAGTTTGGTTTCCCATTTGTAATACTGTATAGTCACAGTTTTGTATCTCTCAGGACTGCTGGGAACAGAGAGATGTTATGGCGTCTCTGAGACACTCATGACAGTGAAAAAAAAAAACATTTAAGAACAAATACAGAATAGTTGGTATTTTGTACTGTCATCAACAAGTGAAATCTAATGTCAGCTGAAATTCCAACAGCAAATAAAATAAACGTTTTTATAAAGTTTGCAGTTGACGTAAATGTAGTTAGGGGAGTATTTCACAGTACCTATAATTTGTTGTCCCAAGTGATTAGGATGATAAATCATAACAATATTAATACCAGCTCCTTCATGAGGTCACATGCAGAACTAACGGTGGAAACACTGAGTCTATCCCAAACATGTGGAAGAGAGTTCAGAAAAAAGCACTGTTGTTCCGAAAGCAAGAAACCAAATAAATAGTTTTTATCCAAAAAACTTGTGTGTGTTATGCTACATATCATTATTTCAGAACCACATATCTCTACTTTAAAAAGCTCAATTGCCTTGTTTACTTGATGCAAGAAGTAACTATAAGCATGAATTCCCTTTTTGACTGATTAAAAAGGCTGAAGAAGTGCAACTAAATTTATTCAGCTGAGACCAGTGTAATATCTGCTTTGTCTACAAACTGCTTGCTTAAATACTTGCTCACAGCTGCCTGCTTTTCCACAATGAGTCTCTAAAGTGTGTGTATTAACAGTGTGTTTTAATGAGTTGGAGCTTCTCACTTCAGCTATCGAGCTTTTATTGTTGTTTTAGTTTGGGGTGGGGAGATGCCTTATCATCCAATGGTATCTGGCCAATCTATTTTTTCCTTTAGAACAAATCTGAGTCACATTTGTGTTATGAATATGAACATATGTATGTATGAGCAGTACTTATATTGGTACTTATCTATCCCTATACATAGTTATTCAGAGAGTCCATACCAACTAAGTTTAAATGGAGTACCAAATGAGATTTAAATATGTTCACTAATAATTTTTACTCATCATAATATGTGAATAACAACCCCTCTAGATCCTTAAATATAGCTATGGAACAATTAACAACAAAATGGGTATCAGAATGAATTCCCTTTCCACTTTTTTGCTTGTTTGATATCTTTTGTTTTCATATTGAGTGAAAAACTCCATAGACAGAAAAAAAAAAAAAAAAAAAAGTTTTTTTCTCACCCTAAACTGATTGTGAGTAGCTAGTACAATGGGGCCAATAAGCATGGGAAGGACAAATTCTGGATACTTAGCAGTTAAGAACTGCTGTGGGTCACCAAAATGTAAAAGTCTAGTGAATGCCCACCGGAAGAAAAAAGAATCATAGCTGTCTTCAGTCAAGGGAAACTGTCACTGCAGAGGACCTGCTGTATACACTGAGGTCATGGAGAGAGATTTATTTTGGACTAGCTCTCAATCTTGTCCCAAGTGACCATTAGCAGTTGGTTTGCATTAAGAATGAACCTTCTTGTCTAGTTTCTGAAAGCAAACCTGTTCATATGCTCTGGAAGGACTCACAATGTCAAGCAAAACAGCAGTAACAAAGGCCAACTGGGATTCACTTGAAAATTACACGCCTGACCCTAACCCGAAATGCTGACGTAGACAGACTGGTAGTCTTTCTATGTTTTTCATCTCAGAATAACAGTTGAAAGGATTATTTCTTTTAAACTCATCTTCCATCTTTGGAGTGCCTTTCCCTCCAGAAACATTTTGTTGTCAGTCTGACTTCTTGATAGATCTGTCTCCAAGAAATGCAGGTCAATGTGTTTCTTTGAATTTTGAGAATGTTTTCCTTTGATGCATACAGTTAAGGTTAATCAGTTTAAAAGGATATATAATCATTCAAATACTATAGGACAAGACCAACATTTTCAAAAAATACTTTTTCAGAGGTGACTTTAGAGATATCTATGTAAGCATTCCATCTGCTGACAGCATTGACTACAATGGTGTTCCAGTAAAAATCAGTGGTATTTGTATATATATACATATATATATTTTTTCCAGGTAAGATTTTTTGATATGACATACTAATACATCATACTCATTCCTGAGAATTGATAAGATACATTGTCCTTAATAGTAAGATTTCCAGTCCTTGGCTAGGACAGTGGCTATCAGCCTACAGACTGATGACTTACACACGATAGAGTAAACATAATGGATACAGCATCTCATATAGTAAGGAAAGTTTAACTTCTAAGTTCTTCTACTCAAGGGAAAGTACACTACTTAACTATCAACATGATTGCAATGCAACCAAAGATGAAGACAATATGCTAATTGTTAATTTATTTTTGGGGGGTAAACTTGCTATTGAAAATCAGCTAGCAAATGTTATTTGTTTTCATCTATTAATAAACTCAAATATAAATTAAATTTCATATGAGCAAATCAAAGAGGGATTTTTTTTTTTTTTTAAGGGTCCAGGAAGTTCTCTAAAGATACTGATCTGTGAAGGACTCCTCAGGAATATTCAATACTTCGACAAAGAGTAATACACAAATTTTGAATCTCATTCTCACTCTCATCACTTGCAACTAGTTAGGCTGTACTGCTTTGTATATTGCATGAAAGAGGAATTTGCTACAATAATTTCAGTACTCCTCATCAGTCTGGATCAACTTTTTTGCTGCATGAAGAAGACTAATTAAGATTCTCTCACCAAAGAGCTCTTTAAATTATATGTTACATTCGGCTGTTAAAACTGCTGTGAAAGCCTTCTTTCAAACTTAGCAAATTGTTTATGGACAAGACAAGCAATGGAGACTTATATTCATTACTTTCTTATTCTGTTCTCTCAGTATATATTGTCAGATGATTAATAAAGAAAACAGACTGCATGCTTAATGAGGGGAAAAAAAAGAGTGACAACAGTTTACAAAAAGTGAAAACACAGCCAAATATAGCATATGATATTTTCTTGTCTTCCCTGTGAAAAATTTGCTGTCTTTTAATTCTATATGACAGCATGTTTAGAAAAGCATTAACTTCATTTACTAGTTGTCTATCCTGGTCTTGGTTATTCTTTTGAACTGTATACGTAGGAACATCATAGTATTTTTTTCATAGAGAGTTCATGATTACTAGGGTAAAGACATGAACTATAAGTAAGACTATTAATTCAGCATCTTTCATACTGAATCCTAATAGATTCTTCATGCTGGCTTTGTCTTGGGTTCATATTTTACATGATTTTAAAATATCTGTTTAAATTCGTGAGTTTTTGTAGAAAACTCCTCCTAAGCTGGTTTAGTGTTGGATAAATACTGACTCTAGATTCAGATTTTTAATGAAAAGAATAAAATATTCAATATGAAATTTGCTGTTGTCTCAATTTTGTGTGGTTGGTTTATTTTTTTGGATAAGCGAAAAGCTGGCTAGGTGAAATATAAAATTCAGTGTTACATGCTAAAGGATTCATATATATATATATATATATTTAATTTCTTTCTTGCTTTTTCACATCATCAGATTTCTAACCTATAAGGCCCTCATTTCTCGCCACCGGAGGAAGACCCCATTCCTGTTGAAATGTGGGCTGAGACTGGTAACTACTCTTTGCAGCTCTCCCTCCCTTACTGGAGAATCAGGTTTCTTTGGTGTGAAAAAGTGTGCTCATTACTTTTTCAGGTAAGTGTAAATATTAACTCAGCCTCATCCTGTCATACAGCAGGTCCACAATGCAGTTTCTTTACAATTTTCTTCCTAACATGTTCAGTTCCTCTGAAATTGCCAGTGACTGCCTCTTCACCAGTATAACCCCCCAACATGGTCTCAGTTCTCAGGAACTGTCCTGAATGTTGTGACCATCACTCTCAAGTTGCCCTGACTTGCAAAGAGTAACAAGTCAGACATCTCACTTGTCAGGTAGGAACAACTGTGATATTTGCATAGCTACAGTGCACACTCAGTGAAAGTTTTTTTGTTTTTTTTTTTGTTTTTTTTTTAAGGAACATTCAGGTGATGAGCTGTGGTTTTAGATAATTAACCCTTCTGTGAGTAGCTCAAGGTGCCTCTGGAAAATCTTCCAGCTATAGACAGATGTGGGAAGATAAAAAGCCACAATGGAGATTTTGAGGGAATGGTGGTCTATCATCCTCATCAGCAGAGGAGTTGCTAGGAAATTGTCCAAAGGCAGACTCCTTTCCTGTTATCACCAGAGATATATAATCTGTGTGGATACAGTTAAGGAACCTACAGGTTATATACTTGTAAATGCAATCATTTGGGATGGGATTCAGTGTCATTCAAACATCAGACCCGAGGTGTCCACTAGGTAGATGCCCACTTCTGCACTGCCAAAAGAAGAATGATGAGCCTGACCCATGCAACCAGCACAGCCCAGAGAGCTGCTCAGCTGCTCCTGCAGAGCCCAGACAAAGACTGTTCAGGAGTACCTGTGGTAACCTGGAAGTTCTCTAGCTGCCATTCCGGGTCTTGCAGAGCTTTTCTCACATTTGCCAGCCTTGGGTCTCACAGGAAATAGAATTGGACAATTATTTTTAAATACCTAACTTATTTCCCTAAATAATCAGGATCCTACCCATCAATTTTTTAGCACAATCAGCTTATTATTTGAATGACATATGTGGTGGTTTTACCCAACTAAACAGTGGAACCGTGCAGACATCCCATCCTTCAGGAGCAAGCTGCTCCAGCATGGGTTCCCTACGGGTGGCAGCTCCCACCCAATCACCTGCTCCTGCGTGAGCTCCTCTCCACGGGCTGCAGCTCCAGCCCGGAGCCTGCTCCTGGGGGGCTCTCCATGGGCTGCAGCGTGGAGATCTGCTCCGCCATGGTACCCCGTGGGCTGCAGGGGGACAGCCTGCTCCACCATGGGCCTCACCATGGGCTGCAGGGGAACTTCTGCTCCGGTGCCTGGAACACCTCCTCCCCCTCCTTCTTCACTGACCTTGGTGTCTGCAGGGCTGTTCCTCACTCCTCTCTCTCCCAGCTGCTGTTGTGCAGCAGTTTTTTCCCTTTCTTAAATCTGCTCACCCAGAGACACAACCAGTGTCACTCACAGGCTCAGGTCTGGCCAGTGGTGGGTCCCTTCTGGAGCCAGCTGGAGCTGGCTCTTACCTGACGTGGGGCAGCTTCTGGAATCTTCTCACAGAAGCCACCCCTGTGGCCCCCCTGCTACCAAACCTTTACCATGTAAACCCGATACAACATAGTTCATCTGAAATATCTCAGAAAAATACTGATGCTCCTCAGGAGCTTTCCCTCTCATCAGGAGAGAATTTTACCAATTTATTAGTAAGACAGAATTTTACCTGTTTTCTCTAACAAGTCTCAGCTCCCCAAAAGGCTGGGAAGCAGTCTCTTGGTTTTTTTTTTTCCTCAGTTATCTGTACTTATTAGATGAAATAAGCTTTTGATTGTCGTTGCTCTACACTGATCTTTACATACATGTTATCAAGACCTTTAGATTTTTGCAGACAGCTCAAGTAACTTATCTGAAATTTCTTAATAGGTTTTATGTGCACAAAAAAGTTTTGAGTATGTTTCCCTAATGAGACAGACAGCTCATCTGCAACACAAAGTGATAAGGAATTCTCCTACAAGGTATTCAGACTTGATGGTGTCAAGTGGTTGATTTTATCTTGGAGAAGTGAGGTTGATTTTACTTTAATCTAGCTTCTAGGTATGGCACTTGGCTTCTCTGTGGCCTTCCATTATATCTATGCAAGTATTTATATTGGTACAAAATGAATATGAATTTTTCCTTTTTTTATTCCTGCTTTTTTTTTTTTTTTTGGCACTATTTACAAATTATTTGTGTGTGTGTGTGTTTTGCAGACCTACTGTAAAAGCCTACAACACAGAAAGCCCAGACTGGAGATTATTTTATTGAAAAACCTGGAGATGGTATTAAGAAAGAAGGTTTTTTTGTTTGTTTGTTTGTTTGTTTGTTTTCTGTCAGCTTGCATAGGAACTATCCGTATATTACAAGTAAATGTAAGATCATGCCTACTCTCAGAATGAAAAAGAAGCCTCAAGGTGACGCTAGCACAGCGCTGAGACTAAGCTGATGGACTCAACTTCTCCAAAGGCTTTGCCTGTTTTCCTTTTTACAGTATCTTTTCAACTAAAAGGACAGACAAAATGTCAGCTAGATCTGCATGCAGTAAATGATGTAAAACTTAATTTAAGTGGCCTGCAATATATCCAGTTCAGTTGCTATAGATTCAAGGTGTCTTATATGTTCATTCCACTGGACTTTTCCATATAAGATAAATTAAGAAGAAAGACCATTGCCCCCTTGCTAATGAAACCTTCTTGATTGTCACTTAAAAATAATGTCTGACTTCAGGGTAATTAACATGTTACTTGTAGCAGTGGAAGAACTGAAACAAACAAACAAAATGTGTAAGCTCTTATAAATTACAAAAACCTATCAAGGCTACTCTCTTCATTTTACATAGAGCCGTAAAGCCAGAGACAGTCCTCTCAGCTGAAGGGGACATCATGTCCATCACTATTGAAGCCCTTGCTGTCCCGACTGCTGGGACCTACAGACTCCACCTCTGTCCCACCTTGTGCGTCTTCAGCAGTAGCTAATGGAACAGCAGCCTGCACCCTGTTTTGTCAGGGTTCCAGATCACCCAGGCAATCTGAAGGGAGCATAACACAGACATGGGAACAAAGGGTAAAACCAAATATGCAAGTGTTCTGATCAGTCCAGGCCTTAAAACATAATACTGAAAGCAATTACATAGACTTACACAAAGATTAATTAGGAAAAAAAAAAAAAAGTGTAATATTAAATGGTGGCTACATATTTTTCCTCATTAGTACTTTTATCTTTTCCCTTAAACACACACACACAGGTGTGTAGCTCTCATCAGGATATCCAGTAACCCAAAAGATCTCTAGTAAATGCAGAGTTAATGTGGCCTTACTGAATTTTGACAGAAGTGATGTCTGTATCTAGCTAGATGGCTATTGTCCTGTGACCTTTTTTGCTATGCCAAGTCTGTTTTATGTTGTCAATAAATGAGATCATAGTTTTAAATTTTTTTT
>VXAL01011675.1:130947-145444 GCA_013399475.1 Chauna torquata
CAGCATAAACCCTCAATCTTAGAAAATGAAAAAAGCTACCTTTTATCTCATCCACACTGAGACTCAGATTCATCTCACCTAGATACCACAAAGAAGTGTCTAAAGAAGGTGAGCTGAGTCTGGCTTTAGCTGTTGATATAAAGCTGTAAATTAATACCTTACTTCAACATAGAGAGGTCCTCCTTAAATAAACTCACACAATGAGTTCCTTCTTTCATTGATTTCCCTTTCCCAGCTTTCTTATTTGCATCTCTCAGAGTCAAAAATACATATTGAATAACTGGAAGACAAAGAATTCTCAGAATTTGCCTTTTTCCATCTTCTATTGTCCTAAAGGTACACAACATATCCTTCTATACATAGCACACATATATATCAAGGAACGAAAGGTATAATGTCAAAAAGGGAATGAGAGAGCATAGCATGACTTTCTCTCATTTTCTGCCTCCAAATAGAAGCAACGTCTAAGAGACATGCTGGTGGGAATACAGAGGCCATTTGGTGAGCACGCAGGGACACCCCTTTCCTGTTGCTGCTGGGGACGGCTTTCGCTCATGTCAGGTCTGTGAAGACCACCCACTCTGCTCAGAGTGGAAAGCAGAAAGCATGTCAGGCTGTATAAGGAATAGGACAGAGAACAGCACAGAGAACATTTATAAACAGCAAATTACGTACTGTAGCCACTCAAGTACACCCTATGTCACATTTGCTGGTCAGACCAGCTCAGAAGTGACTCGGATGAGAAAAACCTCATCTGAAGAGACTGAAAAGACTGGAAGAATTTTGTTTTTAATTTTGGCCTAAAGAGAAAGTGCTTACACAATAATACAACAGAATTACAAAAATGATAAAAGGTACATGCGTAAAGTTTGTATGTTTTCTACATAATAAATTTTCTGTTTCATAAGAGGGTATCTGTATCACTGGAGAGGACCAGCTACTGAAATTATAATATATATTAAGTCAAAGGACACTCTTGGAAGTTCATTACCACATGATTTCAGAGAGCAGAAACTTGGTAAAATGTTAAGAATTAAGGGAGAAATGGAGAAAAAATGCCAAACCATAAAATCTTATTTTGAAAAAGCTTAGGACTTCTATTTATTTATTTATTTTTAAGTATTTTGAATTTTCGAAATGGCTTGCTTAGACTAGATATTAGTAAAGGATTAATTTTTGTCTCTTATTTTCTCATTCCTATTTAGTATGTCATTTCACATAACATGATGGGTGGAAATAGTAGAGGTTTAATCAATAACTCAGTGCTTTGGCTTTGTCCTTAATTGTGCAAAATCTAGCACATTTGGTTATGAAAATGCATTATGAATACTCTAGTGTAAAACTCTAAGTATATTCCCACTGCATAAAATTTTAGCTTTGGTACTATTAGGTTCTCTTCCAGTTGCCTTTCAGACATACCCATAACAGGTAAGATTATACAACATAACTTCCATATGGTAAAGTGGTCCTTCAAAGAACAGCACACAAGGGAAATGGAAAGAGTTTAGATGACTTTGCTCTGACACATTCCTGTGAGCAGTGGACTCTGGGGACAGGAGAAGATGTGTAAATGCCAGGGAAATGCAGAGTAGAGGAGAAAATTGTTGAGGAGAGAAGGAGATCCAAGAAAAGAGATGGCTATGACTTTACAGACCTCACTGCATAGGAAAGGGCAAGGCTTTCTTATTTTCCAGTTAATTGCTCCCATTAACTAAAGCAACGATGTAAAGTGAGGAAGGACAGCACAAAATGTCCTCTCTATTAGTCCCAAAAAATACATGAATTCAAGACTTAGAAGAAGATTCTTACTAGTGAAAGAAGAGGATCCAAACTATTGTTGAAGTATAGTAGAGGAAAACAGAAGATCATTTTTGGAGGATGTCACCTGCATTACATGTAGGATGGCTAGGTCTAACTCATCTGTCAGGGCATGAGGGAAATTTAACAGGCCACTGCAAAAATATTGAAGTACCACTATATGTTAAAAGAAAATGTGTGCAATACTACCCTGAGAGTGATTTAGAGCAAAGATTTTATTTTTCTGTTTGCTTGTACAATTCCTAGCAAAGTGTGTAATAATTTTATTGTGAATTCTTGTGAGTTGGTAGAGTATGAATAGACAATGATTTTAAGTAAAAAAATTCTCTCTCACTTCCTGTCATTAAAGTGTGAAAATTACTGAAGTAGTAACAAAGACTATGTACACCATTTAGTTAAGGAAAAAACTGTTATGCTTTGTTTTCTCCTGCATAGTCAAATTTGCTTCCACTGTAAGACAGATTCACTTAATTAATGAGTTTAAATGAGCAGGATAGTGTCAGACGTTCTGTGTCACTGAAAATCTTTTCCAGAGAATCTCAGAATGCAAGATTCAAGAGAGCCACTAATGTATGTCCTCTACATAAAAGAGAGGGTGGCCTTACGAATAGCAAATTGAAAGTCTTTTATCTCTAATGCCAACTTAATGACTTAAATGTTTCATCTTATTGCAAAAACCCAAGACAGTGTAATCCTATAACATGCTATAAAACACAGCCTAGTCTTTTTTTTTAAAGATGTAAGCATTTTTGGTGAGAACCAGGGACTTGAAGAGCGTAAATATGAATCATGACCTGACATCAGGAAGTTCTTTTATTCATTTAAAACTAATGTTAAGCTTCACTTAACCATCATACTAAAAGAGTTCTTGTCATAATAGGACACTTTTACTCTTTATGAACATAATGAAGTGCTCTTATCTTTGAAGCACATCAAAGCATTTCTGAATGAGAATGAAAGTAAGTCTTCACAGCACTTTCCTTTACTACAATAACATAGAAATTTAAGGCTGCATGTAACATCATCCTGTGTGGATATTCAGACTGAATGGAAAGATTGATAAAAGGTGAAGATGGAGTGAACATTCATGTACAAAATCCTGCATTAATAAGCAAAAAAAGTTTGATGTATCGTCTGGTTACATTGTGAGCTAAAGAGTGGTTTCAATTTAAGAGGCTCCCCTGAATGCTCAGGCGGTTTGCACTTAAAAAAATGTGAGGGAATTTTCTCAGAACTCATGAATGTGAAATATTCATAGTGGGGCAATAGCAAAGGCTTAATACCTTTTGCCTTCATTTGGATTGGTTTCTGCTTCTATGCCCAGTGATATCTGTAATCATCAAATGAACCTTTTTTTCTTTCCCTTGGTCCAACTCCTGAGAACAGGACTCTAGCCTAGTACCAGAATTATTTTCATTAAATTAATTGGCAGCCTCTGGCCAGGGTCCTGAGGGCACCAATGGGCCTTAATTGGTCTGAACAGCCTCTCCAGGGACCCCCACCCCAGCCCATGGCTCCAGGATACTTCCCCAGCCTGACCCACCATGCCACCATCACTGCTGTAGATGTGAGGAGCACCCACAGGACATCACCATACAATGGTTCCTCATGAGCCAGCCCTGGCACCAAGGCATCCCCTGTCATACCCACCTGCCCCTTCCCTGCCATGCCAGGCTGCCCTGGCTGGGGAAGCACAGTCTCTTCCTTCACTGCCATGTGGGAACCTTGTGTCTGCCTGTGGAAAGGGGGCACCCAGAGCCTGAAGGCAAGAGCCAGCCCTGGGATTCTTGGGGTGTTGTTTCCCCCAGCACAGTATCTGAGTGCCTGTCATGGGTGAGATTTCAGCTGTCTAAAGAATCACTGCCAAAGGTAGTAGCAAAAATGATTTATCAAAGTAAAATATTGTAAAAATGAGGTTTATCAGACTTCAATGGCAAGGTTCAACTTATCATTTATTGCACAGAGGATATAATAATGACTCAAAGTTACCAATCCAAGATCTTAATGCCTTGTGGTACCCATTATGCATGATATCGGTCACTTACCAAAGATCTCTAGTTCGTAAGGGATCTCTCAACTTTGAGAAGCATCCTTGAGAGGCATCCCTACTCAAAGGGAGATCACTGCCATGCAGCCAGCTGCTTAGTAGGGGGAGTTCCAAAAAAGCTCACCCAGGTTGTCATATTTATGGAATAAAGTGGATGGCTTGTAGTCAGATTACGTAAAAGGGAGAAGGTAAGCAAAAGACTCCTTTTACCCACAACTTCTTTTGTTCCTTGATAATTAGTCTTGGAAGAACCTCCTGCTATTCAGGTGTTAATTGCATCATCAATTTTCTGTTTTCCACGCTTATGAACATCAAAAGCAGACCATGCAACCTGGTCTCATGTGAGTTTCAAAGAACAGTTTGGAATTAAAAAGTTCATGGCCCAGTCAGGTTACAGGCCTTTACTTCATTCAGAGCCTGAACCAAACCATTGCTAGTTTGGTCAAGGAGCCGAGTGCATCCATCACAGTGCCCCAGGTACTGCCCCTTGCAAGCAGTGGGCTGGATGTGCCAACACCTTGATTGTGTCTGCTACCAAGAGACCTACTGAGTGTGGCAGCCCTCCCTCAACCTGAGGATTTCAAGTCAGGAACATAATTACACAATAGCCACACCAAATGTGACATCTCCTGATTGTGCCATGTCCTTACACCAGCACACCACCAATCCTGACATTCTTCAGCTCTATCCAGCCCCACAGGCTGCATCTTTGAGTTGCCCAGATCCCAGTACCATATCCCTGCCCTAGACAAACAGGTCTCCTCCTGATCAGTGCTCCCAGATTAGTACAGCAACTTTGCTGATGTCTTCAAGAAAGGGAAAGAAACCCTATTGCCCCATTGCCTGCATAACTGCCCATTGCATTTATTCCAGGAGATAAGATACCCTTCAGGCACATCTGTGACTTGCCACATCCTAAATTAGAAGCCCTGGAGAAGTACCTCAAAGATAGTCTTGCACAGAGACTGATATGCCCTTCCACCTCTCCTTTTGTGACCCCTGTATTTTTCATCAAAAAGATGGATGGATGGATGGGGATCTCAGCCTAGGAGAAGATTGTAGATGTGCCACTGAAGAACAGGATCCCTTGCCTCTCCCTCAGGGCTCTTTGAATGTCTGCAGGGGCCCAACGATTCATCAAGCTAGACAGGTGAAGGACTTACAGTTTGCTCCAAATCTGGCAGTGAAATGAGTGAAAATGCTTTGTGTACCAGGCACAGACACTGTAAGTGTCATGTAGTGCCATTTGGTCTCCTCAGTGCTGTAGTCACCTGTATTGGGTTTACGTGGTAAAGGTTTGGTAGCAGGGGGGCCACAGGGGTGGCTTCTGTGAGCAGAGACCAGGAGCTGCCCCATGTCAGATAAGAGCCAGCTCCAGCCGGCTCCAAAAGGGACGCACCGCTGGCCAGACCTGAACCAATGAGCAATGTTGTTTGCGCCTCTGTGAGAGCATATTTAAGAAGGGGAAAAAACTGCTGTGCAACAGCAGCTGGGAGTGAGAGGAGTGAGGAACAGCCCTGCAGACACCCAGGTCAGTGAAGAAGGAGGGGGAGGAGGTGCTCCAGGCACCGGAGCAGAAGTTCCCCTGCGGCCTGTGGTGAGGCCCATGGTGGAGCAGGCTGTCCCCCTGCAGCCCATGGGGTACCACATGGAGCAGATCTCCACGCTGCAGCCCGTGGAGGAGCCCACGGAGGAGCAGGTGGATGTGGCCTGAAGGAGGCTGCAACCCATGGAGAGCCCCCGCAGGAGCAGGCTCCGGGCCGGACCTGTAGCCCGTGGAGAGGAGCCCACGCAGGAGCAGGTGATCCGGTGGGAGCTGCCACCCGTGGGGGACCCATGCTGGAGCAGTTTGCTCCTGAAGGATGGACCCCGTGGTACGGACCCATATTGGAGCAGCTCTTGAAGAGCTGCAGCCTGTGGGAAGCCCACGCAGGACCCGTTCGGGAAGGACGGCATCCCGTGGGAGGGACCCCACGTTGGAGCAGGGGAACAGAGGGTGACCATGAGGGAGCGGCAGAGACGCAGCGATGTGGGCTGACCGCAGCCCCCATTCCCCGTTCCCTTGCGCCGCTTGGGGGGAGGAGGTAGAAGAGGGTGGATGGAGGGAAGGTATTTTTAGTTTGCTTTTAGTTTCTCACTGCTCTAGTTTGCTAGTTGTAGTAATAAATTATACTAATCTCCCTATGTTGAGTCTGTTTTGCCCGTGACGATAATTAGTGAGTAACCTTCTTGTCCTTATCTCAACCCTTAAGCCCTTGTCCCTTGTATTTTCTCCCCCTCTTTCTTTGAGGAGGGGGTGTGAGCGAGCGGTTGTGGTGGAGGTCGCCTGTTTAGCTGGGTAAAACCACCACATCACCTTACAGCACTTTTTGATTTCACAGCAGAGATGCAGCCCTTGAAGGGAAATGCAACATCTTAGTGACTGTGGACCTGTTTGTCAAGACAGTTCATTTCATCCCATTCAGGAAGCACCCATGGCACCGTAGCCTGCTTAACTTGTCCTACAGTGTGGTCTGATGCCATGGCCTCCCATAAAGCATCACCCTGTTCACAGACAGATATTGGAAGGAGCTCATAGTCTTCCTCCACATGCAAGGCAGCTTCAGCTCCTGTCCTTGGACCAGCATGCAGACAGGCAGAATCAGATCCTTGAACCTTATCCATGGTATTACAGTAACTTTCTTCAAGATGCCTGGAGAAAGTCATTCTCTTCCCACTTGCAGCCTTTGTAATAGTTACATCCATTCACCCACACAGCAGACACCCTTCTTTGCTAATTCCCAGTCCTGAAGTCAGCTACTGGCAGCTAGAGACATACTTCAGCAGGTTAAAGCCCTCCCCATAGCACGGCTGAACAATGCCAAAAACATCTTTAACAGTCCATCTGACAGTGTCTCCCAAACATGACTTTCTCCATCAGTGACCAGGTTTGTTTTCCTAGCGAACTCCAGACAGCTCAAACTTTTGCCAGCCTGCACCATAGTCAACAGGGCCTTTCACCACTGTCCACCCCCTTAGCTGCTGTCTAGAGCTCCCACAAACCCTGAAGATTCACCCAGTGTTCTTCATCTCCCTTGTGAAGCCATATCACCCAGACTTTTTCTCCAGCCAGCCCACCCCTTGATACAGGAGCAGCCACAAGGTCATCCAGAGGATCAAGTGAAGCAAATTTTGAACTCTAAACTCATTTAGGGGAGGCTTCACCATCTTATTCCTTGGAAAGACTATGGACCTAAGGAGCTCCACAGGGAACCAGCAAACAGTGTGAATTCTCCAGCTGAGAACAGGGCATTTCACAATGGGTATCTCCCAAACCCAGCCCCTCTAAGGTGTAAGGACATGCCTTGCTGGCAGGAGAGGCTGTTTTCAGGGCTGTGAGGACACCAACAGGCCTTACTGTCCTTGTCCAGCCCCATCTAGGGCATCCCCACACCCCTGCCCATGGCCCAGGGCCCCTTTTCAGCTCAGGCCAGAGCAGTGCATACTTTGAGGAGTGAGGACTAAAAAAGTTTCAACAGAATAATACATATATAACGGTCAGCTTTGTGTTTTCCATAGTTACTGTACCGTGATTGCTGAAGTTTCCATTCTGTCTTCCTTAAAGTAGGAGATACTTGTAATGGAAACAAGGGAAGAGTGTTTCTTCTCTACCTGTTTAATGAAGAATCATTCTCAGAAAATATTATTATTCTGTTTTAACAGTTTTAATAAGCTATTATTGGAAGTGGACTGAACAAGCAGATAGTATGAGGAAATAATGCCTGGATTTTAAATGTTAATTTCCAGGATCCCATTTAATAAGTTTTTTCTTTGAAGATCTTTTCGTGTTAGAAAATATCATTCACTGCAATAATACACCACCATAAGATGTAGATCTTGTAAACAAGTGTTGCTTGCAATAAAGTCAGTACTAGATAATAGCTAACTAAAAAAAAAAAAAAAAAAACACAGTTCTCAGTTTGCAGAAAAAAAATACTGGCAATGAACTATAAACCACAGAGAATGTCACTCATATTGAATTTCCCACGTAAGTACAAATTTTAAGCTGTTTTTGCAGGATTGAATATCTTTATGTCCCCCATCTATAGCATTTCTAATTGTTTGCAGTTGAGGCTGACTTATAGCAGAGTGGGTAGTAATAAAGTGCCTACTTCATCACTACTAAACTCAATCCACAAGCTGCTCTCAATTTTATGAGATCCTTTTATTTCCTGCAATATTTGGGTGGAGGAAGGAGTGAGAGGAGGCTAGAGGGATATTCAGCAGAGGCCTTTGCTGGTTGCCAAATAAATGTATAATGAGCTAGACTGTGCCTTCTCAATATTTTCAGCCTGGGACAGTACAGAGCAGCATTGCCTCCCTGCAGAGAAAGTGCTAGGGAGAGACTGTAGAAATTGCTTCCAGGCACCTTCAGAGGTTGCAGCCTGTTGCACAGGGTAGACCTGTCTAGTTTTGCTGAACACATTAGGAAGTGGGGTGAATTCTGTCCGTATACATTCATGTGGATTCAGCCCTTGTCATTGCCCTGTCTATAAGGTATTGCCTAATTGCTGTTCCTGGCAGCAAAATAGTGATGTGCAAAGCACAACCACACGATACTGAAGTGCAAGAGGATTATAAAAATTGGAAAGGGGTCCCAATTCAGTCAAGACATCCTTACACCAACTGAAGGAAAACAGTGCAAAGCAGAGCCACACTGAGCTGTCAGCTCACTTCATACTGTGCAGAGGGGTTGTACTAGTTCAGGTATGGGAGAAAGGGAAAGAATAAGTAGGAGGGAAACAGACTTCATCATTTCAACAGATTCCAGCTAATTCCCAGCAGGTTTCAGATGATTTTACCTAATATCTATATGCCTCTGCTGTGTGTTATCATCCATCAACCACATATTTTCTTAATGGGATTGTGACACAGAAGGAAGATGTGTTGCAATGAAAAAGACCATGAAGAAAGATGAATGCTATCTGAGATACCTATAGTTTAGTGAGACATCATAGCTGAAGAAAGAGGCAATATTTCAAAAAAGACCACTGCTCTATATTCCTTTTGCGTGACATAGTTGCCTTAACCAGCAGCTATGCAGTACATTTAAGGTACTTACTTTGAAATACCATCTTACTGTTCAGGCTTTCATAAATCATATCCATTTCCTTCTTTTTTGCATTAGCTATTTTGTGAACTACAATGATCTTATCACAAACTGAAAGTCTTTGTATTGTAGCAAAGCTTCCTATAAAAATGACCTCATCTTCTAAACAACAACTTTACTGTAACAAAGTTTCATTGTCTGCCCTAAGGGAAAAGATAGGATAACTAGTCTTATGCCAACACTCAGGAGAAATACAAGCTGAGGTACAGAATATACAGGTTTCTTTAGCATTCAAAAGCAGTGAAATATTCCACTTCCTTATTATGCAGGGACTCATAGTTAAGTGAGCCACCTCAAAGCTCTCCAAATCCAAAAAATCTTGGGATTTGCACTCTCTACATCTGCTTTGGTTAAAGTACATGTAGTGTTTTGCTGCCATGGTGACAAACATGTCCGTCCTGACTTCACTCTTGAGAGCATAGAGGATGAAAAAGCATTAGGTTACCATAGCTATAGGACGACAAGTGTCACAGAGAGGGTGAAAAAATTATCCATTGTTTGGAATTACAGATCTATTCTCAAAAAGAATGTGCATTTACTTTATAAATAGTTTGCAGGCAGTTGCAGTCAATGCCGTAGGAGAATATCAAATTCTAAAAAAATTTGAAGAAAAAAATAGGACTAAGCATGTGCACAATAGTTGTTTTTTACATATATTTACTCACCAAAGAGTGATTTTGGGGATTGGGGTGGGAACAAATAAAAGACTGGCAAAGTTCCTTTTTACCCTGCATGGAAAAGTAGAAATTCAGCTGGAAAACATTAACACAAATTGGAAACAATAGCTTAAGGTGTTCCGTTTGTAGATTAATATATATATGTTTCACTAGTCAAGTTGGCTGCTAATTCTGCAAATGGAAAACAAAATACAGGAGGGAGAAAAAAATAGAGGTGGGAAAGACTGATTTGCTTTTGTTTAAAAGGAATGGGTTTTGTCTTGGTCTTGAAAGATATGATACATTGAAACATTTTTTAAAGACCCCGATTGTTATTTGATATGTATTCTTTCTGATAAACTACTGATAATTACAATACTGAATATATAAGTATTATTGGGGTGAGGGATTTCTATGTGGGATGGAATTCCATTTTTCCAACCAACTTTTGAAATAATACATTTTGAAGAAGATCTAGAAAACCCACAGGGTGTTGATTGAGTTGTAATTTAGAGAGAAAGTGAGATCTACTTGATAATTATCTGAGTTCTTTAAAACACCTTGATGGCACATCAAGAATTCCCATCTAAGCCAGCTGACCATTTTGTTGCCCTAGAGATAATCATTATCTAGCCTCAGAAATCCACTGGAAGCCAGACACAATTTAATATCAATAGAATGGTGTATTATTCATATATAGTATGTCAGGACTTAAAGTAAAATATTTCCAAAATATTTCTTACTGGCAATACTGACTGGAACTTCAGTAACTGTGAAGCAAAATAGTGCTGCTCTTTGGCATGTAAACACAGATTTAAGGCTATAATGAACAAAATGTTTCTTTTTCTGTTGTGCACTGTTAGTTGATCTTTTCTCACTGCCATATTTCTTGTACACTTGGCAATGCAGAAATTCTTAGCTGAGATTTTATGATGGGTAATATCATAGAGCATTTCATGACGTGACTTGTCCATATTGTGGCCTCTGCCTCATAAAGATGCTTCAGTGCTTATTCTTGAAGAAAAAAACTGTGATTCCCTGTAAAGAAAGTGAGGATTTCACTGGAAAGCTTGGCAGCTATTAGTCCATCAGAAGCCAAGAGTATCTGCAGTGGCAGACTCCTGTTTTTTTCTCTCTTAAGGCATTCATCCTCTGTGTGTAGCTACTCCAGACATCCTTCAAAGTTAGCTGGGATCAACTTCAAGGTTCACCTTAGCTGACAGGTAAGTCCCCACCCAGCCTCTTGCTCAGTCCCCTACAGTGGGATGGAGGAGAGAATCAGAAGGGCAAAAGAGCCAAAAACAAAACAAAACAAAACAAAACAAAACAAAACAAAACAAAATCATGGACTGAGATAAGGACAGTTCAAGAAGTAAAGAAGAAAAGAAAAAGAAACAAGTGATGCAAAAGCAATCATTTGCTGCTAGTAGACTGATGGCCAGCCAGTCTCCAAGCAATGGCTAATCTGGAGAAACTCCCCCCAGTTTTATTGCAGATCATGATGTTATACAGTGTGGAATATCCCTTTGATCAGTTTTAGTCAGCTGCGCTCCCTCCCAGCCTCTTGCCCACCTCCAGCCTACTCACTGGGGCAGCCAAGTAAGAAACACGGAAAGCCTTGACAGTGTGCAAGCACTGGTAGCTGAAGCACTAGTGTGTCATCAACACTGCTTTGGCCACAAATCTAAAACAAAGTTCCATACAAACTGCTATGAAGAAAGCTAACTCCATCCCAAACAAAAACAGTACAGTTAGTTTCAATGTTTAGGAAAGCTCCTTTGAGCTTTAAGGCTAAAATCAAGTCAGGGTGGATTTGCTACAACTCTAGAAAATGGAAGCCTTTCCTTAGGAGCAAGTAACAATGTAGATGGGAAAAGAGATTAGAAGGTCACCCAGCCCAAGGCATTGCACCAACTTTTCAGAGGTTTGTTTCCCAGTGCCTGTTCCTAATCTGATCCTCTTTAGATATGAACCAATAAATGCCAAGGTTGAAAAAATGTTCATGTGCTTACCAGAGATCATTGATGCCAATATTGCATAGATACAACATGAAGTTATTTTCCAGAGGGTTTTTTTTTTTTTTTTTTTTTGTTTTTTTTTTGATGTTCCCAGTATAAAGGTAAAATTACAGATGAGTCAGGAAACCCACAGTCATAAGTAGGATTTTCTTTCCAGATTTCACACTTGTGCATGGTCGTACCCAGATCCATAAATAACTTCAGAATGCAACTACTTGTCATGAAGTGATACTGAGACAGAAGATTTGTTATGGGATGTCTTCTAACCAAAAGATGGAATGTGACTGTTTTGATAATCTCTGTGCTGTTTAAAATAATTTTTTGGCTGATAATCTCAAAATGTTTATTATATAACAAAAGTTTAATGTAGAATGGAAGAAAGTAAGAAATGGCTACAAGCATTTAAAACAAATTAAAAAAAAAAAATCTAAACAGAATAGAATATATCAGAATAGTTCTGGTCTTGTTTGGGTTTACGGAAATCAGAGCTACAGAAAGACAAATATGACCAGGATTTGACCTTGTGTCTCTTTGTCATATCTCATGGATGAGAATCTTATGTTCCATATGTAAAATGCATAATACCATTTTATCAAGCAGGTTAAGCAATTTTTAACCTTGTGAAAGCTCAATAATGTATTGTGTCAGTGCAGTTTTGCATAAATTATTATTACAGATAGTGTCCATTTGATATTAATATTTTTCTCCCAAAAAATTACATACGAGAGTGCAATTATAGTAACCTTGAAAGGATAGAAATGATAATAGGCCTTAAAAAAGCACAGAAAAGACATTTTTCTGCTGGGAGGACATGAATGTCACATACAGTAGTTCAATTGTCAGTGTTCTGATACCACACTGAGAAAATAATAAAGGACTAAAACGCCTATCCTCAAACGGAGATCTGATTTGTTAAAAGGCGGTGAAGACCAGGGTCAGCTTCTTAATGCTGCTACTGTTTTATGACAACTGAGTAGATAAGAAATAATGAAGAATTGTTATATTCTTCTTATTATATTATACAAATATTATAATTATTACACATTAAGAAATAATGTCTCAGGTGTGTGACAACAGTCTGTGTGCTGGTGTAAGGAGTCCCAGAAGCTTTTTTTTCTTTCAGGACTTAAGTAATTATGCTATTAAAATAAGGAAAACAGCATTGTGCCTCTGAATTTCTGTCCAATGCTTTCTTCAGATTCCTTTCTCTTCACTGCTCTAAAGAAATTGAATCCTTGTTCTGTTGATAAGCAGTAGTTAATCCAAATTCTCCCAATACTGGTCTGATCGTTGAATGAGGCAGAAATATTTAGGCTTTCCATTTCGACTTCTAACTGCCTGGTTTTCTGTCATATTTCCATTTTCTCTGTAGTTGTGGTGGTTTTACCCAGCTAAACAGGCGACCTCCACCACAACCGCTCGCTCACTCCCCCTCCTCAAAGAAAGAGGGGGAGAAAATACAATGGACAAGGGCTTAAGGGTTGAGATAAGGACAAGAAGGTTACTCACTAATTATCGTCACGGGCAAAACAGACTCAACATAGGGAGATTAGTATAATTTATTACTACAACTAGCAAACTAGAGCAGTGAGAAACTAAAAGCAAACTGAAAACACCTTCCCCCCATCCACCCTCTTCTACCTCCTCCCCCCGAGCGGCGCAGGGGAACAGGGGATGGGGGTTGCGGTCAGTCCGTATCGCTTCGTCTCTGCCGCTCCTTCATGGTCGCTCTCTGTTCCCCTGCTCCAACGTGGGGTCCCTCCCACGGGATGCCGTCCTTCCCGAACGGGTCCTGCGTGGGCTTCCCACAGGCTGCAGCTCTTCAAGAGCTGCTCCAATATGGGTCCGTACCACGGGGTCCATCCTTCAGGAGCAAACTGCTCCAGCATGGGTCCCCCACGGGTGGCAGCTCCCACCGGATCACCTGCTCCTGCGTGGGCTCCTCTCCACGGGCTACAGGTCCGGCCCGGAGCCTGCTCCTGCGGGGGCTCTCCATGGGTTGCAGCCTCCTTCAGGCCACATCCACCTGCTCCACTGTGGGCTCCTCCACGGGCTGCAGCGTGGAGATCTGCTCCGCCATGGTACCCCATGGGCTGCAGGGGGACAGCCTGCTCCACCATGGGCCTCACCACAGGCCGCAGGGGAACTTCTGCTCCGGTGCCTGGAACACCTCCTCCCCCTCCTTCTTCACTGACCTGGGTGTCTGTAGGGCTGTTCCTCACTCCTCTCACTCCCAGCTGCTGTTGCGCAGCAGTTTTTTCCCCTTCTTAAATATGCTCTCACAGAGGCGCAAACAACATCGCTCATTGGTTCAGGTCTGGCCAGTGGTGTGTCCCTTTTGGAGCCGGCTGGAGCTGGCTCTTATCTGACATGGGGCAGCTCCTGGTCTCTGCTCACAGAAGCCACCCCTGTGGCCCCCCTGCTACCAAACCTTTACCACGTAAACCCAATACAGTAGTGCCAGATGATTTTCATTTTCTGGTTGTTGTATAACTTCACAAGGCAAAATAAAATGTGTGTCAGCTTGATCCACAATTGAAAGTGGTGGATGAAAAGCTTAATTTTTGTTTTCTACATTTTATCTTCAACCTGTGTTCTCCTAAGGTCACAGTTCTTCTTTGGCCAGGTGTAACACATCAAGAAAGTATTAATAAGCATACTGAACAAATGAAAAACGTCTTTCTTTGCCATCATATATTCTGAAGTCTAAAGCTTGTTCCTCATCCAATGAACCAATAGGTTACAGCATTTCTGGAGTGGGAAAAAACAACTGCAAAACTGCAAAACACCTATGAAAATAAATAAATAA
>VXAL01011676.1:5135-65827 GCA_013399475.1 Chauna torquata
AGAAGGAGATGAGGTTGGACAAGCACGACCTGCCTTTCGTGAACCCGTGCTGGCTGGGCCTGATCCCCTGGCTGCCATGCAAGTGCCGTGTGATCTCACCCAAGATGATTTGCTCCATAACTTTCCCTGGAACTGAGGTCAAGCTGACAGGCCTGTAGTTCCCCGGGTCCTCTTTATGGCCCTTCTTGTAGACGGGAGTCGCATTGGCAAGCCTCCAATCCTCTGGGACCTCTCCAGATAACCAGGAACGCTGATAGATGGTGGAAAGTGGCTTGGCAATTACCTCTGCCAGCTCCCTCAGCACCCTAGGGTGGAGCTCATCTGGTCCCATGGACTTGTGACATTCCAGATGGAGGAGCAGGTCTCTAACTGTCTCTTACTGGATCACGGGGGGGGATTCTCTACCTGAATCACAGGGGACGTCCTGGTCAGGGAGTAAAGTACCCTGAGGATAACTGATCCGACTATTTTGAGGACTTCAACATTAAAAGACTGCTAGCGTTCATTTAGTAGCACTGTTTTAGCTGAAAGTCAAATACCACAGCACTCTGCTAATGCATTGGAACAACACAGTTCACCATGGGTAGGTGAATGGACAGAAAAAATGACAGGAGTAGATGTGTACGAAAATTATGAGGGAAGCTGGCTTTACAAGGTCGAAGTAGTGCCAAGAAGCTAGAACATGAGCCCGTTTACAAGTTTTAAAATGTTTTCTCATTGTTAATAATTTGACTATTTAAACATAGGTGGAGTATAAAGTCATTTTAAGCAGAGGTAGCATAGAAAATTATTTTCTCCTCTCTTAACCTAACATTGTCTCTTTGAGTTGAATCAGCTGGGTAACTTGCTACTAGGTGCAGATTTTCCATGAGCAGCTGCTCTGGTTTGACCTATAGCATAAATTTTAATACCTATGAGACACAAAGATATGTTGCAGCAATGAGTCAGCACGCAGCTTGATAATACAGTTTTCTATCTTCATTTGCCTGCATGCTGAAGTAGCCACTTACTGTGTCCATAAGACTGGTTTGCATCTGCTATTGCACTGAATTTGCCCTGTGTGTCTGCAGCTTGGATAGTGAGCCATATTATTGCAACAAATTTGTATCTGAAGGTTGAATCAAATGACAGCTCCGATTCGGTAAATACAAATTCTAGCGTCTACCACCCTCTGCTGGGTGTGAAGGAGTAAAACCCTCAGAAGTCCTTCTTGAGCAGCTGTGTAGTAAGGATGGATATTGACAATTCCTATAATACACTGAAATTTTTAAGCAAAACAATTGTGCACCAGTTACTTTTATTTTCAGGAGTACTTTCTGGACAGCTGTGCGATGCTCATTCTTGGGCTGAGATACACAAAGATCCTCAGCATTCATACAATTTCTCCTGTAAAATGTGTATCTTACAGGCTTAAAATACAGTGTTCTGAATCCTTGTGAATCACTACAGACAATTTCCACTTTCATTTATACATCTACGAGGCCTTGGGAGTCACAGCACTGTGCCAGTTATGGGGTCTGTCAGATTTTGGACATTGAGAGACAGAATTTTTTATGACCTTTTCATTTAGCAATTTTATCTTAATACACGTAGATGATTCCTCAAGATTATATACCGGTTTCTTTTTTTTTTTTTTTTGGTCATTCACTGACACACAGCTAGATTCTTCCTTCTATTGCAGTTCAATGTGTTTAAATTGAAGGAAAAAAAAATCAGAACTTTTATATAGAATTTGGCCTTTTGAATAATTACCTGAAATTACCTGAAGCACAGGAAGCCTGAAGTACACTCACTTTCTCCTCTGTAGCATGTACCTTGGAAACTTAATAATTTAAGTTTAAAATGACACATCTTTTCAGGGTTTTGATGTTCTTGGTCCAGTTGCACATCTTGCCAGGAACAGTCTGCCTAGCCAACCACAGAGGCACAATTAGTCACCTGGGGTTAGTTTGGGGTGCACCAAAGTCTGGACTCTGACAGCACCAAAAGAGACTCCCAGCCTCTTTTCTCCTCTGTAGCCAGGTTGAGGACATATAGGACTTTTATGCTTGTTCTTAGCTGCCAAGAGGCTCTTCTTACATGAGGTAAACAGGCAAGACAATGTTCCTCTGTGTTTTGTGCCAGAAAAGCCACCCAGAACCAGGTTGGACCTACTCTGCTGACAGCTCACACATAAATTTTGGAGCCCTGGGGTGTTAGGAACTACAGTGCCCAGGACTGTATATGCACACTTCGAGTGAATGGCAGACGGTGGCCTTGAGCAACGGGACTGCAACATACACCCATCAGGGCAGAGGAGGTCAATCCTTTTTGGCAGATGTGGGTCTCCCTGACTCCTGGAGACCATATTTCTGATGGCTATATGCTGCTTTGTTGTTCTCTGCATTGCATTTACTGTTTGTGGCTTCATAGAAATCCTGTACATGCACAGAGTGGTACTTTTACTAGTGTCAAAGCATTTTCTTTCACTAAAGTTTCCTTTAACTGCTATGACACATCTGAACATGAAGCACAATTCCCTTTGGATTGATTTCATTTTTGTCAAATTATTGTTAATTATGAGGTCTTCCTGTCAGTTACAGGAGATGCCATTTGGAAAGTGCTGCAGTTTTCCCCATATGATATTTCTGTGCTGATTAAACAGGTCAGACTGAAGATATCCATCCAAGAGAAACATAGGCATATTTGAAATGCTGCTGGAGATAAGGTACACACGAAGACAGCATCAGAGCTGAAATCACGTGGGTGAAGATCTAACAGAAGAGTGCTTGAAAAGCAACTACCATGTCATATATCTATCTACACGTTTAGGGAGATGCTGAGTCCAAAAGCACACCCGACTTCATATTCTCTTATTCTGAACCTGCACTAAGATCACATGTCATTTCCTAAAATTCCTCTCTCTGAATGAACATACTTGCTTTACTCCAGTAAGAGCTGGAGTTCGAAACACTCAAAGTGGCTGCATGTAGCCTCACTGTTTTGCTTGCAGCAAGTCCTTTGCAATCCACTCATCTGCAGCAAAAATCTCACCACCAGAGAGCACATCAGAGCTAGCAGTGAATGCTGCTCATTACAGTGGGATGGAAAAACATCTCCATGCTCTTTTGTGCTGCTTTTAGAAATGTGACCTTGCTTAATTAACTGAACTAACTACTTTCTGTAGCTGGGGATTGGCTTATCAAGAGGTGTGACATCAACTGTGACCTTATTGTTTTAAATACAAAAAGTAAAAAAAAAAAAAAAAAATTGTTTACATATTTTAAAAACTAACAACAAAATCCTATTTTCACTTTCAAACAGCAGAATGGCTGCTCATGCTCTGCCTGCCCAGCCTTGCAAACTGCACCTACAGCCAGTGACTGCTCTTTCACCAACCCCGTCCGTTTAACTTACCCATCATAATGACATGCTTTCAATGCCTTTATCCCTGAGTCAGCAAGACACTTAAAAATTTTCATTAAGCATGATCTTAATGAGGCTATGATTTACTTGGTGTCTTTCTGGCATTAGGGCATCAGTGATCAGAACATCCTGGAATCAAATGCCATGCAGTCTGAGTAGGACCACACCCCACCCCCTCCCCTCCCTCTTCTTGTGGCAGGGACAGATGCATCCAGTTGTGAAGTCTGGAAGGGATGGAACGAGGGGCAGGGAGAAGGACGAGGAGGAGGAGGAGGAAAGGGACAGAAGTATCATTCATCTTGTGAACGTTCCATTATTCATGAAAGGTTGTAAACCAGATAGACAAGATGCAAACACACAATTTATTCATTCACTCGCATGAGATGCTCCTCCATCTTCAGTTACTTTGTCTTACTTCCAAGGACACACTGCACATAATCAGACTGCAGGATCAGGAGATTGGGCCCCTAAATCTTCCAAGGATTCATTTGATGTAGAATTAGAAATTAGAGTTGCTGTAGGTTAGTAGTGTGTGCTGCCTTAGGCATAAATAAGTGTTTAGAGAAATCAAGACACAATGGGATAATGCTTTACAATCATCCTGAAAGCATGAAATTCAGTAATTCATCAAGTCCAATGTAGTGTGTTAATCAGAAGAATCCAAGCAAAGGGGGAAATATTTCTGGGTTAATATAACTCCAAGGGGTGGGGTGGGGGGTGGGGTGTTATCACTGGTATGTAACAGCAATACACACTGGAAAAGATTTCCCTTGCTTGTCCGTGAATAAACATCTATAAATCACACAGAACTACATTTATTTTATACAGTTCATCTCATGAGCTGCAGAAATTAAAGTGTCTGAGAGAGGTCTGATTGTCTCATGAACAATAGTAAGAAGAAATCAAATATGAGAAACAGCTGTTAACCTCAAATGATAAATTCTTCTATTCACTAACTCCTTCCTCTGGAAGGGAAAATTAGGAAAATTATTATTCTGGCTAGCCTATCAATGTCCTTCCTTTAGCATTTATCATCTTAGTATATGAAATTTTGCAAGGAATTTTAAAGATAACATTAATAATTCTTCTCATCCTTCCCACAAGAAGTCTATTTGTTTTGTGGCTCAAAGGTGCGTGTGTGAGATATGAAGACCTACTCAATGCCAGAATGGTGCTATAGCCACAGTAACCTGCAGCACATAAATCACACATGCATCATGTGCAATAGCATGGCTGCTGGGACATTATCAGTACATCTTCTTATTGCCAGCAAATAATGACAGTGTTTGCAGTGAGAAGTAGACATCTGATGATTTTTGAAATTATATTCTTCTTTATACTGAGGTGGATTTAAGAAACGAAAGGTAGGATCAAGCAGTATTACTGAAGAGTATGTCAGAAGAAATCATAAAAGCTTTTTGCTGTAGATTAGAGACCTTTCCTGTCTATATACAACCTCATGTGTACTGCAAACCCCTTACCAGTGAATTTGGCACACTGATGTGTATTGATGTTGTTAGAAGAATCAAGGTCAAGGCTGTTGAATTTGACTTGGGTACTTCCAGCAAGAAGAGGGCATAAAGATAACTGCATACAATCAGCACCGGGTAAAGAAATGCTTTGGGGATATCACACCATTTTTCGGTTCTTAGTGTTATGGTTGTCATGCATTATGGTCTGACTTGATCATAGGCTCCTGACAGAGAAGTGGCCACAGAGTCCACAGGGAAATTGAGGCTCCATTGTCCAATGTGGATCTGTTGCAGTGATCCGTTGAGCAGTTATTACTGAAATGCAAGTGTTGAGATCTAGGTAACCAGGAAACTGTGGCAGGAGGTCATCAGAGTTGCACCATAAATCAGTTTTAATAGGTTATTATGACCAACTCAAAGTGGTGCACTGGAGTATGGAATTTATTGTAACACCAAAAACAAATGAGAAGATGTTCCCCTGGTGAAATTCTTGGCCCTGGATCACTATTGATTGCCAAACCTGTTAAAGGAATGAAAAGAAAACCAAAGAGCTTCCCACAAAAATTCTGAGACTCATTGCTCATTGTGACACTTTAAAGTCAAACCCCAGCTACCACAGTTGAGCCACTCAACTTCTCCACAAAACAGCTATCATCAGAGTTCCCTTTGAAAGCTACTCTATTCTGAAAGACAGAAAGCAAGCAACTTTCCTCTTCTTTCAGAGCAACAAAAAATTCTGTTTCTTCAATTGAAATCAGACAAATTGGAGTAGAAACTACTTATACACAAAAAGCCCATAACCAAAATATCACAAAAAATAACTGAATTGCTAGGAAAATGTAGATGTTCCTAAATATTTGTAGCTTCCATGCATCAGCAAACAGAACAGAGCTTATTCATGGAGGATTTTCTTTTTACACAAGGTAAATGGACAAGCAAAAAATGAATAAGGGCTGGAATCTTCAACTGGGTGATGGTCAAGCACAGACAAGCTCCCTTGGTGCCTGTGGACATATATTAGCTGGCGGCCAGAGTCCATTTCCAGGAGGATCAGCTAGGAAATGTGCTGAGCTGGGGTTCAGACCTTTTGGAGCCCTGACCATGACTAAGGCTGCAACCAAGAATTTAGATGGTGCACCTGTTATGCTGTGTTTCTTTGGAAAAAGAGGTATTAAATTAAGATTAGATTCTCTAACACAACACGTGAACTATATGAAATTCATTGTAACAAATCTTCACAAGCACCAAGATGAAACAATTTATTTGGATCAAAGGTTTATTTTTAATGACACAGCACTGGAAAACATAAGTTACAGATAACTTTTTTGATACAGGATACATTATATATCTTAATTTAAAAGGATCTGTGAAGGTACGCTGCATAAATACATATAGTGAAAATATATTGTGTTTATTTCTCAGAGATTAGTTCTGTTGTGTGGTTTTTGTTTTTTTTTTTTTATTCAGCCAATTAAATAAAAAAGTATAGATTAGCATCATAACAGCTCCCCCTCCAGACTATCTCATTGTAACTACTGCAGCTGGAAGAGGAGACTGAGCCATGCCTTCTCAAAGGTTTAGCAGCTTTGAACATGATGTTATTCATCATCTCAGAATGAAATTTTCACGTTACAAACACAGATACTGTATAATGTTTTGGCAATGGAGCAGCTAGTTTTGCCTTGGAAAAAAACTGTTTCTTGTAATGCCAGACAGTGAAAGAGCAATGCATGTACTGATGAAACTACACAGTCAGAGAACTATGATGAAGTTGTGAAAATGCATATATATCCATATGCACTTATATATACACACATTCTTGTGTGTATATATATATTATGCATGTCCAAAAGTAACATTGAGAAACATTGCAGCAGTTAATTATTTTTTTTAAACACATGAAACTTATAATAGTTTGACCTCATTACTACAGGATTACTAATTAAATCTTCTGCAGTGCAACTCAATACAATACACTTAGTGCAGAGAAGTTAAGGTTTTGGTATTGAGGAGGCTAATTTCAGATTTCATGGGAAAGGACCAAATACAGGATCACCATAGCTCTGACAAAGCACAAGCAAACCTGTTGCCACGTACATGTGAACAAATAAGGACATTTCTTTTTTATTTGAATTTTTTCACATACTGCTTCAGAAATTGCTAGCTTAACTGTTTGCACTCATGCTCATTTTGATATGTTTCGACAAGCTTTGCCTGGCACCAATCTGTAAACCATTAACAGCTTAAACTACAAAAAAGTGGGCTCCTGTGTTTCAAAGAGGTTAAAAACCTGCTGACTGAGCTTCATACCACATTCGTGTGCCTGAGTGAAGAACTACTCCAGATGGCGTGTGAAGTTCTCTGGGAAAAGTCCTTTGTAACTATTTGCATCTCTGTACTGAAGCCACTCAGATTCCTTAATGCCTGTCAACCAGCCAGCCTCCTGTAAGAAAAAAGACAGAGCCTCTTAAACTTCCGGTCTCCCCCACCTTTCCTTTTTACATGCTTCAGACCTGAAGAAGTTTTAGAGTCACATGGTTGAGAGATGCGGTTCTTTGGTTAAATAGCAGCCTCTGATTTTGCATAGACTGTTTTCTTGGTTCTGCCAGACCACAGTCATGTAAGACTGAGTGACTGTGAGCATATTGTACGGCCTTTAGCCCATCTAACCCCTAGCTGAACCCAAAATCAGATAATCAGCCTTTTGGGTCATCCAGTATTATAACAGATCTGCATTTGGGCAAAAGTGTGTTGAGATTTTTTCAAAGTTCTCACAATAATATTGGCATACTTATACAATAAGAGCATAGTAGTAGGCTAGAACCATTACATAATGCCACAGATAAGGGGAAAAAATCTATGTTTTTTATTTTTATTTATTTATNCTGCTTTTCAAAAAATTCCTGGAAACTTCAGCCTAAACCAGAAATTGACATGTAAAATTGCAACCCAAATCATCAGCAGTCCTAGCAATTGAAAAAGAGATTCTTATTGCAAAGTGCTGGGTTCTCTTAAGTGCTATCAATTTTACCTGGAATAAAATCCAGTCAGTATTTTTTAAAGTGATCAACCTATTTTCATTTCACTAACTCACTAATTACATGCTTTGTTCCATTTAAGAACAGGAGCCAGAGCAAAGTGATGATTAACAGGGAATTTATAATGCTGCTATATTATTATTGTACAGAAAGTACACAAGGAGGTGGAGTAACTAGGGAAATGTGTTTGAAGCACATGGAATATCTGAGAGAGAGGAACTACAGTTTTCTAGCACAGAGTAGATTCTACTAAGGACTGCACAGTTTTAATCAATAATAACTTCAACTCAATAATAATGGAAAAATTGAAGCCACTAGGTGGGACTGGTTTGCTTTGAGCAGGAAACATAGGCTAATGTCACTAGCTGTATCAAAATTATGGTTTTAGACAGGTCGATTCTATAGGAGAAAAAAGAATAAGATAAAAATATTCTATACAAATCAACAAAGTACCCAGTAAAAGACGAAAAGATTAAGTTTTATGGTGACGTTAAACACGAAGGGCAAATATGTACTGAGTAATAAAGATATGAACAGAATGGTCTCAGAAACATGAATACATAAAGGTTTATTTTCTCCATCACTGCACACAATTTACTCCAATTAATGTTAATGTGATTTGGATGCACTCCACAAGAGAAAAAGATACTTCATGGATTCACCAAGTGAAGATTAAGCATATTTAATATAAAACATACTAAGAAAAAACAACTGAAGAAAAAAACAAAACAGATTTTGATATCCTTACAGTAGTGTCCTATTCTGCAAGTATTGATAATGAAATCAGTTGAACTGCTCATGTGGTACGATGCAGCATAATTTGAATAAGGATAACAGAATCTACCCCTATAAAAAGAACGAAGTGCCCTACTGAAAGAAAAATCTTTGTCTTTTATTCAGAAATTAAAACGTATCAAAACAATGACTTGTCTCGTGTATTAAAAGAAAGCTCAGCTGAGATCATGAACACTGGTTATCATCTACCTTTGCACAGCATCAGGCTTCAAACCAATTTCAAATACAGTCCCTAGCGCTTCAAATATCTGCTTGTGGGATTAGTATTTAGACCTATTTTAAGAAACTTTCTTCATTCAGAGCAGAGCTCTCAGCTACCTCACTGAGCAGGATCCAGTCCCCCGTCTCCCAGTCCCCAATTCAATAGGACACTTTTCACTGACACCTCTGGCACTAGCAGATGCCCATGAAGTGGCTTGTACTAAGTGTACTGTATGGTCTTCTTTTAAAGCAGCAGTCAAAAATCAATTCACTTCACTGCAATTCAATTTAACATATGGAATGAAATTATTTAAAATTTCACCTGAAGTGCATTGTTAAGACAAAATGAAATTACTTAAATGAAATCAAACTGTTAGGTTCTTTCATCAAAGACAAGGTGATTGCCAGTGCAGTTCAAGAACACTTCTGTGTAAGGATCAGGTTCCTGGAGGGCAGAGTTAGCTTTAGAGGTACAGAGCACACATAGGAGCACCTCCATACAATTTGGCTGTAGGACAGCACAGTTTGTGTGGAGTCTTAGTGCTCTCTCTGTGCAAATGTGTGTTATTTCTCCAAAACCCCATGCAAAAGGTCTGAACACATGGGGACCACATAATCAGTTCTGCTTCAATGTTAAGACAAGACGATAGCAACACAATGTACAATTTGTAAGTCATCTTCTGTATTAAGTCTGTGTGTGCAAGTATGCCTATATAAAATACACCACACGGTAGCATAAAAAAGCCCTAGAAAAATATGCTGAGGTTGGATCCTGTTAGTAGTATGTATCTGGGACTTTAGCTGTAGTCAGCTGTGCTGTTTAGTCCCAAATGAAGCCTCGTACGAAGACAAAATTAGAATGTTCATATTTTCTAACAGTAGTGACATTTTGAATTAAAATTTCCTATTAACTATAATCTGTGAGAAAAAAAAATGCGATAAAGAAAAACATCAACAAAAAAAAAAATCACTTTTTTACCTGATCAGCTGTGGTCTCAGAAGGAATTACTAGTACAATATCTCCTCGTTTTAAATTAAGCTCATCACTGTTAGCTGCCTCGAAATCATGTAGAACTTCAACCTAAAGAAAATAATACCAAACATATAGACATGATTAAAATGGAGACACTGCAAAAAAAAAAGAATAATGTACTCTTTTATTTTTTTTAACCCCCCTACATATGCATTCTTTATGGAAACACATGGCTATAAATAGGTACGTTCAAATTGTTAATGTTAACATCAATTCAGGTTAAAGTTTTTATTCTTAGTTTCAGAAACAGGTATAGCTTAAGTAAATCCTCCTGAAACTACTGAAAGAAACCTAACATCCTTTCGCAAGGTCATAGTATATCCCAAGGACAGACGATACTGCAACACCCCACAAGTACTGCCTCTTGGACAAGTCCTCTTACCTTACTCCTTCTGTGTAAGGAACTTGCTTTCATTCCCCGCTATCATTACTAGGTCTGAGAGAAGGGTGGCAGGATTTTGCTATTAAGCTTGGAAAGGTCTTCCAGGAACTGCTGTCTCAGACCCTCATTTGTTCTGGCCATTGGATATTATTCTTGCTTTAAAAATCCATGGAAATTGGAGCAAGAGGTATGGCACCAATTTCAATAGATGATAAAAGAGGCAAGTAATGTGAACCTTAGCTTATGTTTGCCCTGGAAAGAACTCCCATTTACTGGAAGATAGGAATGCCAAAAATATCTGTCTTACAAAGGGGTGATTATTGGTGGAGTCAGTATGCTGTTGTGAACAGACTATTTTAACTAAATAGTTCTACCTCCTTAAGAGAGATGCTACTCTAATTTTCTCAAAGTCACAGCCAGCTCCATGGTAGCTCTGCAATAATGAAAGAAAATGGCATCAAGAACCAGGTGGCAGGCGTATATTCTGCTTCTCCTTATTTGTGTCTGACCCAAGAGTGTGATGAAAAACAGAAGATGAACTATGTCAACATATCTGAGTCACAACTGCACAATACTGGCCACCCTAAACTATTCTCAAAGTTTGCTGAAAATACTGAGCAATGAGAATAGATCAGAAAGAATGGCATACTTACTGAGTGCTATGGCATTAATTAGCCTGAAGTATGCTAATTATAATAGGAAGCATGTAAAGTTCATCCATCCTCAAGGAGCTTTTCTCCAGCTCAGTGATTCCAAAGTGAGAAGTATTATCAAAGAACCTTGTGAACCGGGAAAGCCTGTGGGTCCTGCCAGCCAAGGAGAGAATTTCTCTCACGCCTCATTAAACTTTTCTGTTTGATTACCCTAACAGTTTATAAGTATAATATTACTAAAGTCATAAAATGATACTTTAGCTTCATTACAGTGAGTTCTAGAAGTCCCATAGATTTCAATAGAGCCTGAATTTCCACTACAGATTCTCAGGCCAGAAAAATGCCTTTTCTGGTCTTGTTAGCATATGATCATGCAATACCGCTGACTAAATCTGTGGCAATGGACTTTTACTCAATATATTCATTGTCGGTAGTAATTTGGTGAGATGCATGGAGTACTTCAAGGAGTTATACAGCTACGTAAGGATATAACCAACAAGAACAGTGTGCAGAAAATGTATTTTCTCAAATTTCATGTATGGAGAAACAACATGACCAACAAATTGTGTGCATGTCTCTGTGTGTATGTGTGTGCGCGCAGCTCTGAAACTAAGCATCTTTTGGCCTCAAGAAACCATCACAATGCTTGCATGTTCAGACACAACCACAGAAGCTAGATCTGAAGGGATGTCTAGAAGAAGAATGAACAAGCTGACCTTAAAGAGAAAGCCAGGTGGCACAGCAGAAGCTGCGTCTTCTGATGAAACATGCTGATCTTGAGAAGGTGCAGCCTGGATTTCTTCAGTAGGTTTCTGTTCACTTCCAACTTCGGAAGTTTCACCGGGAGAACTGTCAGTGCCCTGAGTGCCCATCTCTGCTGAAGCATCTTTGGACTCGTTCACGACGGCTTCGTGTTCTTCTCCCTCCCCTTCGTTGTTTGATGCTGGCTCTATTACTACTGAAGGGATGCTGCTGACCTTTTCCTAGGAAAAAAAAAAAACAAACCACACACAACAAAGGCACCACAAGGGTATTTAGTGCTTTATTTCAAGTTGGAAGACACAGTTGTTTACCTATTGCAGAGAGTAAACATGGAGATTTCTTTCTGCACTGTGGAGTGGATTCTTACATTAAGACAGAAAACAGTACTTGTGCAGAAATATGAATGAGTAATCCCTTCTCTTTAATTTTCACCAGTTCCCCTTATTTCTCCTAAGTCTACTTGCTGTATTACCACAAATTGTTGTGGTAAATAATAAAAATAGTCTGCAGGTAGTTTGGGTTTCATTTTCAATGTGACTTCAATGGAAATCAACAGACCTTTCTCCTCATGCCTGTTCTTAACTTTTGGTGGGTTTGGGTAAAGCCACAAGTTCCATGAGTCACAGTCTTACGTTTCTTTGGAAATTCAAGTCAGCAGGACAATAGTGATATAAAGGTGGTAAAAGAAGGAAATATGACCTTTTTATTTGACTGATTGAGGGGATTTCTTTTGCTTTGCAGCAATATAACTAGGAGCAGAGAAAGCAAAAAGGTTTAGTGGCTAGTGTCTGATCAATAATGCAGCTTAGGACAAAAAGCATTTAATAAAACTTTTTGGAACATCCAAGTCGAAAAGTATATGTTCACTAGTCTTCTGTCAGATCATCCTACTCTGGTGCACAGAAGAAATACAATGTGTGATGACAGGAGGTGGCAACTGGCTGCCCAGCTGCAGGGTCCGCTGTAGTAGCTGTTCCTCAGCTCCTCAGAGGTCAAAGATAAAAGGCACCAGGCCAAGTGCAGGTACATATTTTGACCACCTTGATTCACCTAACTCAAAGTAATGCTATTGATAGGACATGATGCCAGGAGACAAAAGAAAAAAAATCCATAACTTTCTCTGTTTTTCCAGAGGAAGCCCTGTACACTGTTAGGCTATGTGGTAAAGCTTATCTGCATGCCCACAGAGGAGCACAGAGACAATACCAGGAGGGGGAGCCCAAATAATACCCTGCCCATGCTGCTCTCAGGCCGATCACAGGAGCCATCAACCCACCAAAGGCCCATCTCCATGGTCCCAGAGGAACACAAGGGCACAACGGCAGGTGAGAACACAAATTAAGGACTAAGAAGAAGGGACCTGGTCCCCTCCTAGGGCTGTCCCAGGACAGCCTCAGCCCCAGTGTCCTGGTGTGACATCCATCATACCCTGGAGCACCTTTCGGACTGAGGGGTTTTGCTGCCGAGTGGTATGGGACATATTATTGCACAAGACTTATTATAGGAAGTTAAGGGGAGAAACCAAAGGCAGGGAAAGGGGTGGATTTAGGTGATTTGGGGAGGAACAACTGTGGGACAACAAAGGGATAAGGGGATAAAAAGGGCTGGTTGCATGTAACTAGTGGATAGCTCGAATTTTTGTCTGGTTGTGCCTGTATCTGATGAGTGTGATCTGTCATATCTTCGCATTAAATTCCTTGCTAACTCTTCTCCAGGGTGAGGGCTGTCTATTATTCTTGCACGTGTATGTACTGGTGTCCAAGTGACAGCAACTGGGGTCAGACCATGGATCAGAGTGCCCACGTGCCCAGCTGCCAGCAACGGGAGAGACCCAGGTGCCAGCCACTGGAGAGACTCAGGTGAATGGACTTGAGTGCTAGCAGCTGGAGTGGGACCTCAGTCACAGGTGCCTGTGTGTCCAAGTGCCACCAACTGGAGCGAGCACAGGTTTGGGTGCCAGAAGCTGGGCTGGGACCATGGGCTAGACAGCCCGTGTCAGCGACTGGTTGGTTACTGGTGACCAGAGGAGTCCTGGCCAGCTCCATCTATGTATAAGTGTGTGCGTCCATCCACATGCAAAGGTGTGCACCAGCAACTGGAGCAGGGCTGCAGCCTCGAGGGATTGTATGTCCAAGTGTCAGCAACTGGCAAGACTGGGATCCAAAAGCAGCATATATACGGGAATATATACATATTCTTACTGCTAGGCCAGGGGAGCAGGATGAGGCTGCTGGTTCTGTTTATGTTTGTATGAGTACTCTGTGCGTGTCTGTGATTTCTGTGGCTGGCTGTGAACATATGTATATGTGTGGTGTATGCGTGTGCTCTGTGTGTCTGTACTGCCTGGGAATACATGCTCAGCCTCGCTACTCGTTGGACCTGAGGCACAGAGCTGAAGCAGCCTTGCCTGTGTTGGGATGCTGGATCTGGTCCGATTCCTCTAACACTCTCCCATGCAACAACATGAGTTACCTGAGATACATCAGCTTCCTTTTCTTCTCCCTGAGGTTCGTCACCTTCAGCAACAGCCTCCTGTTCAGTGGTAGCCGCACCATCACCAGCTCCTGCTGCCTCTGCCACGCTGTCTTCTGCTGCCACTGCCCCCTCCGCAGCAGTTGCCACCTATGAATAACAGGAGGGAGAAATCTTTCAGGACACAAGTTGTGGATATCAGCTGGAGATATCCTCTGTTCTGTGACCTCCTTGTGTGTTGCCAGCCCTTGACTTTGGTTTCATTGGGGTTTCTCCTGACTCATGGGGGAGGGCAGCATGGGAGGCTGCCATCCCATACCTGATGCACAGTGCAGGGAGTGCAGGGGTAAGCTTGCACAATGAAGCTGATTAACAGGTGGGAGAGGGACATTTATAAAACCTCACCATGCACATTTAGCAGAGTCCACAGGTGTTACTAGCATAGTAAAAGTTTGTGAAGGCTTTTGTATTTTTCATTGAATCTTCTTTCTCACAGGACATGCGTGACTGCCATCTCAGGGCTGAATTGCCTCCAAGCTGTATTGTGTAAGAAATTCTCCCACAAGTTTCTGCTGAGAAGGCGCTTGGCAAACTGTCCAGGGGTCCACACGACTGTGCTAGTGGAGTCTGTTCTTGGAAACAGGCTACAAGTCTTCTCCAGCTGCTGTCACCTACCTCTAGACCTGGGCTGGCTTCAAGAACATTGCCATAAATTACAGTCTCCTTTCTAATAGAGACTTGCAGATTGGGTTACATCAGCAGAAGCAAATATATTTTACAGATGGATAAAGATCAGAAATCTCCAAATGTCATCATATATGAGAAAAAATGATAACTGTACATATCAACAGATAGGTCACTATAAAAACAAAACAAAACAAAAACATAAATAAAGGCCCAAACAGTTTGGATATGACTGAATCATTTGTCACCAATCCACGTTGAAAAGTTAACGCACATTTTGTTCCAGCTGTTCAAACGTGGATAGAAAAGTATCTTCCTATCGATCAGTGTTAAATCCTTCATCCAGCAGATTCTCTTGCTATAATTTACGTATCACCCTAACACTTGTATTGATATATACCAGTATATGTTTACAGTAATATATTGGAAATACATTTACAGTGGATTCTTCTTAAGGGTTGGAAGGTGAAGGTAAATTATGAAACACATTCTGTTAATCCAATTAACTTCAGCATGGAATTTTTAACACTGAAGAAAAACTGTTTTCTAGGTAGCAGTGTCAAGCTACATCTAGCAGAAATATCTCCAATCTTCATTGAACAGCCTGATGCTCTTTTTTCCTGTTTGATCTTCCCTCCACAGATGAGACTAATTCAGCTACCTGAACTTGAACTGTCTGCAATTTTTCATGGGTATTCTTCAGACATAGGTTTTTGTTTGTTTGTTTGTTTTTTAGCAATATCTAATATTGAGCACCACTCCTATTGACTTCCATTAATTAATGTGATAAATAAACTTTGCAGGTGTCCTTGAAGACAGAAACTACTATAGTATTGTGTAGAAATTGCTGGAGAAGCTTTAGCTTGAACTGGAAAGTCTGCTGGTGAAGGATGCTCTGTCATAAATAGAACATCAAAAGACGTGGGCAAATATTGACATCTTCTCCTGCGACTTGTAAGGTATGTGAGCCTCTCTCTCATAGTATTACCAATTTTAGCAGTCTTGACCCAGGGTGATATTCAAATAAATGGTTGGTGTAAAAGAGAAAGAGACTAGTATGAAACAGGGAGAACAAAGTGTCTATTGGATTGATTTTATACCACGCACTTCTAACAGCATACTGTAGAAATTGATCTTGCTGTCTGCTGTGATTAGGATCAACGCTCCTTTTCTATTTATTAAATTTGTATAGTCCATTTTATTTCACTAAGGAGGAGAATTCTAATTTACATGAATTAGCTCTCAAATAGTCTGCACTGAAAGGGTGATGCTCTCACAGCCTGTAGCTGTAACTCACTGAATGAGTTATTTATCATTTATTCTTGTGTCTTAGAATATAAAAACAAAGCCAGCTAGATGATTAAAAAAAGCTTTTACTCACGTGTACTAACACAGAATGAACCTCACTATCAGCCTCAAATATCTTTGATTAATACCAAAAAGGAAAAAAGGAAAAAAAGAAAAAAGAAAAAAGAAAAAAAAGGGAAAAAAAAGGAAAAAAAGAGGAAGGTTCAATCCACTGCATATGGGACAGCTAGCATCCCATACCTAGCTATGGTGAACCACATACTTGCAGATATAGTTACCAACATTACCTAACTTCATATTGAGAACCAATCCTACAAACCTGTTTTCAATAACATTACACAGTCTAATAGCATTCCAAACTAGTTATCTCTAGCAGTATTACTGAAATTTGAACAGTTTTCCCATTATACCAACCACACAGGGGACAAGGAAAGGGCCATCCAATATAATGAGGGCTGTGATAAAAAAATCACTTGACTTTTAATTGCAGTAAAAGTGAGCGCTTCTTTACCCAGGATGCAGCTGATCCACACAGTTGGATTTTCCTCTAATTAACACCACTGTCAGCTCAGTACAATGCCACAGATTTGGCAGCAGCAGGAATGAAGCTAGGAAGAGAAAGGAGGGCTACTGAGTCTGCAGCTGGGGGTCTGTGGGAGGAGCTATGCCGATTTTCTAGAGCTGAAGATCTTGCTCCATGGCTGGGTTTAGAAAAGGACTGGGTAATTTTTGTGACAGTTAGTCATAATTATAGCTAAGCCAGCTAACATAATATCAAGAAGAGCTAATCATTATGCTTTAGGGAATACATCAATTCTGTGCAAAGCCTTGGAAGGCTTTTGGGGTAATACCAAAGAATTGGTTATGAAAGTTACAGCATCAGAGGGACCACCCTCCACAGAAGCCAGGATATCTGCTTAGCAAATAGCTTGATCCCTGATAGCAGCTCTTCTGCATTCAGCAATACTGCTCCTTCAAACAGAACACAGGGTCAAACTTACCAGAGAAAACACCTTGACTTCACAAAGATGTGGTTTTAGAAAACTGGGGAAAGATACATTTCAGAAACTTGGCCTTGGTGCTCACGGGATGGCGAGGAATTTCTTCTTGGACCAGCCTTGTTGGCAGCAATAAGCCATGGCTAGAGAAGTAATGCAACTCCCTCTTGCACTGTGTGAACACCAACAGCCACAGAAGCTGGGCTTCATCTACCACCCCTGTCCTGTACTTTCTTGCTAGTGTAATTCCACTGATTTCTACATGGATGCGGTAGGCTGGTGAGGAGTACAGCACCATTGAGTCAGCACTATGGGTCACTGGGAAGAAAGCAGCCCCTGGGTAACGGGGCCTAATCCTGGCTCAGAACCATGCTGCTCAGTAGGGACAGCTGCTGGCAGCAAATCTTGCTTCCCAGAAACACTGGGGTACCCTGGAGCCACAGAAATATCCTGGACACTAGTTCCAAATTTCAGCAGTGTAACAAACCCAAGCTTGGACAGCTGGACCTACCATGTTTTGAAACCAAAGTGAGTGGAAACCAGTTTACAATGGTTGTATCTGTTGTGGCACCAAAATTGCTGACAGCCAAAAAGGAGGTCCACAGCACCTCGAAATACAGATCCTAAGTGATTAGCCTTGAGGAGTTACAATTTCTTTCTCAGTCCCTACTTCTCTTCCTGCACTTAATATGTAGCCCTTCCTCTTATGCTGCTGTCTGTGCACATGTGAACACATAGTTTCACTTCAGTGTAGAAGGATTCAGAGTGACTTGTTTTATCACCTCTGAAGAAATACAAGCAAAATGCAACCATTAGATTTCACACGTGCCCAGCTAAAGAGAAATTCATTATGTCATTGAGTTTTTCAGTTGCTTCATAATTTATCTAATTTGATGGCAAATTTGTGCTTTAGAAAACAAACTTGTAACATGATTATTTTCAAATATCTATTTTAGTTCAGGGCATATTGTGCTAGGAGAAATAAATGATGAATCAAAGCTTTTTTTTTCTTTCATAAAGATGTTTAGAGGTAGACTAGGCAAACACATTTCTGGAAAGTGTAAAAGCTACTGGCAATCTATGCAGTTTATTTTCACTTTAACCTAACTGTCAATAGAAACAGCATTATACCACTTTCTGTTTGTGAAGCTGCATTGTTTCCTCCCCTGAGATACTTATCACTCTATGCTGCTGCAACATGCAGTTGCTAAGGTAGGTCCTGCATTGAGTGAGAGATGTTCTGGTACCACTGCTGGGTCACAGCTGCATCGTATTGGCTGCATATTGGTAACATGCAAATGACAAATATATGTTTTTGCCACGCTTCTCTTGAAGATATTAAAGCACAACCACGCTCCTCAGGTTGTTCATATGTACCTCGCTCTCTTTCTCAGCAACTCCAGTTGTCTCCTTATCCCCTGCCTCGACACTGTCCTGTATAAAAAGGAAATATGGTCATCACCTTACTCATGCTGAGGGAATGGCTGCAGAGAAATTTGTATTAATCAAGCTTAATGGAGGCATGGCATGTATGGGATGCAACAAAATGAATGGTGGGAACTAAATGGGATAGTATATAGCAAGCGGAAAGATTCTTGCTGCCACATCTCATCTGAAATAAAAGTAAGGTATAGGCTAAAACAAAACAAAACAACAATAACAAAAGAAAGAAATAAAGCCTTTTACTTATATCATCATCACCATGCTGGGAGTGCTAAGGACAATTTTATTTACTTTTGCTATCAGTATTTGTTTAACAGCACCAGCTTTGAAGAATTTTTTAATAAGAATTTTTTAACTACCCACAACGCTGCTTATCTTGCAGTGTTCCAGCAACCTCAAATTTCTCCCACCCAAGACTAAGACTGTTCCCTTCGTAACCTGCTGCTGCCCCTGCAACTCTCCGGAGTTTCCAGGTAAACTTTCTAGAACACTTACTTCTTTCACACATGTTGGACTGCAACTCATTTAAAAGGATTGTTCAAAGAGGTAGGTCACAAAGTTCATCGTTATTTGTGGAATCACCTTTCTCTAGGTCCATATTCAGTGGTACATGCAGCAGGTGCCTGACATCTAAAAAATTAGACACGTGTCAGTGGCTTTCTAAATCTGACACCCATGTAGAAGTTCAAGGGATCAATTGCACTGAATGGTAATGGGTTCCCCCCAGATAATACTTTTTACAGCACAGATAGTATCTAATATCAGGTCCCTTTCCACAGAAGCTGTAAAACTGCATTAGTTCCAAGTTTTGGAAATGAGGAAAACAAGGCACAATAATTCCCCAAACTCTGTGGGACAGTTGTGACCGTGGTGGCTTCCAATTCTACTGCAGCATTTATGGATTTAACCAGCAACATCCCTTCTTCTGCTTGAGCTTGGATTCAGTTTTGGCTATTGCTTTGCCTAAAACAACATGTTTAGGTCTAGTTTAGGTCAACAAACTGTCAAAATTGCTAAAATTCAGGACCAGTTTGGAACACTTGGAAGTGCTTTTTTTCTGTTCAGTCTTGGTTCCCTGCAGATTCAGTCTATTTCTAAAGATGATTTTCTGACGAAAAGTAAATCAAAGCTCCCTTATAGAAATCTACTTTGCTAATAAATGTTGAGGCTGTTTTGCAAACGTAGCTAGGTCAGATTTTTCAAAAGACCTGTGAAGGGTGAAGACAAGATATTTAAACCTATGTGAGGGCATGGTAGCTTGGACTGTCATCTTTAGCAATCAGAAATTAGTTAGAAGACCTCAAGTGTTCAGGCTCCAGCTAACTGCCTCCACACATCTGCAACTGTCACTCCAAAATTTCTACAAGTTTCAGCTGAAATGCTTGCATGTTACTTTCTTAACAAAAGAATGCGGAGTTATATACAAACTTCATATCACTCATGTTTTTTCTAAACTAATCTTCTAGTATTGCCTGCAGTCACCTCATAAGCCCTAAACATGTCCAGATGCCAGGGCAAGGCAGTTGCTGACAGCAGCGTTACCATGGAAACCTCTCACAGCTTTATCCTGTTAAAATTACACTGTTATATAACATTTTTTTTTTTTTAATGATTAATTCTTTGACTCTGCCAAACCTCTGCCATGAATTCCTGGTTTTTACAGTAAGTTTGAAAGAGACTGTAGAGGGTCTTAAAAAAAAATATATCAACTGCAAAATACAATTATTTCTCACTCTAGCAATGCATGCAAGCATTCAGCTGCCCACAGAAGTCTTGCTCCTTTTTTTTTTCTTAAACAGAAGAGATATACACAAATGTTTCTATTGCCCATAAAAGCCATATGTCCAATGGCAAGTTGGCAGATAAATGCTTTCCTGACTTTTACTACAAAAAAGTGCTGAATTTTTCCCATCAGCTGTTTGACAAGCCAATTTGCTTTCGGAAATGAGAATCATTCTGCACTTTATATTCAGGAATGTGCCAGTCTCTGCCGTTCTCTTAATAATAACCTGGCAACATTCTCTCATAAGAATCCCATCAGCCAAACTCTCGGCAGTAGTTTGGGTCTCTCTGTAAAATCTGATACATACATACATGTATTTTCAAATTAGGACTGTTTTCCAGGACAACTGAGTGCAGCTGCTTTGGTGGGAAAGGGGAAAGTAAGGAGAATTGCCCTGCTTCCTAAGGATTATTTTGCACTAATCGAATTAGCAGCATTGCTCTTTCGATTAGCTGGAAGTTGGGGTGGTGTGGATGGTGGAGTTTTAGAAAGGAGGCACAGTAGCAGGAGCTGTGCCGTTGTTAAGGCATGAAAGCCTAGTTAAAAGGATGACTAAAATAACATCTGAGTAAAGTAACACCCCAATTCCATAAACAGAGCAATATCTGCTTCTGCAGACTTCAAAAGAACACTGTTCTACATCAGTTCTCTCCTGTTTTTGAAAGCCATATATTTTTAATGGCCTCATGCTCCAACTTTGCACCTGTACTTAGCTGCATGCTCAGAATTTGGACACAGTTGACCACTCTTCTATATCTGACCATTGGACTACTCTCCTAAATGACATGCTCTGCCTTTTTGGTGCCACAAATTGTACCTACTGTGGGATTCAACCATAATCAGATACCCTCTAAGCTGAAGGCTCTTTCTTGGCCTCTGCTGTACTTGTTCAGTGCCTACAAAGAGCTTATCAGGAGGAAGTTTCATACATGCCTACACACAGCTTTGAAAACCACAGCATTTAGCTGAGTGTCTGACTGCTTTAATTGGAGAACATCAGAGTCCAGACAGGCATCAGACCCAAAGCACAGAAAGGCTCTTTCCAAACTAATGAGCATAATGAAAGTCAAAAAGCTGATCTCTGAGCACAGCTGTGAACTCTAGGTGTTATGTTTCCCACGCAGGAGAATAAAGGAAATAAGATTTGCTACGCTTTCTCTTTGCTATAATGTACACTTGTCATCTTTGAATGTGAAAAATTGATGTGATGAGAGGGGTACTATTATTTGAAAAAGAAATCAATCAGCGGTTAATGCATTATATCCTTTAGACTGTATCCTTTGGATTTATATCTGCCTTTGGGGATACTATGGAAATAAGGAAACAACACTGTTTCAGTGTGCAAAAGTCCATGCAAGATGGACTTTTTACCATGGCTGGCTTCAGTTCTTCTGGTGTACATGGTGATTCTGTCCTTTCAGTTACCAAAGATTTTGTGTCTCCTCTCCACCACCACCAAAATAAGGATCAACTGTTGCCAGTAACTAATAGAAATTTTATTTGTTCTGTGGCACTTGAGACCTGAAGGACCAAGAACATGTCATAAGATCCCACGCAGCAATTATGATGAGCCCTTGTAATGATGTCTTTGGCAATGTTGTTCAAGCAGACTATGAAACAGCAAGTAATGAAAAGCAAAACTTCCTGAGCAGGGAATGGTACCCTATCTCCTGGATTACTCTCTCCTCTACTTAAATAAAAGCCCTACCAGAAAATTGACCACAAGGCTCCTAAAATGAACAATGAATGCCATATGTTCTATGGATTAATGTGATTTGATAGGAAATTTACCACAGAAGAATTAAACTGATTAGTGGCTGTCACTACAAACTGGAAATTACTAAAATCAATATAAGATTCCTATCAGGAAAATATCTATTAATATTTTACAACTCCACTTTTTAAGTAAACCATCTCTCATAAAGTAAATGAATGCAGAACTGTTGTTGAGAAATGACATGTTTTCATTTTTGCAACTCAGTGTATATTTCCTTAGCTTTGATCACATTTGTTGTTAATTCTACTCTTCAAAACTCTTCTTTGTGAGTCCTGGAAAGCACTTTGTTTGGCTCTGAGGGACTGTTATTTCAGGAAGAATGACTCCACTTCTAACTTTTTTAAGCATCAACACTTACAGCTTATTTTCCCAGGTATCTCTCCCAAATTAGTAAGGACAACTTCGTATTCAAAAACAACAACAACAACAACAACAAAGAACAAACCTAACTGAAAATGTTTAACTTCTATTTAATGCCTATGACCTTCCTCGTGGATTACTTCTAAACTGCCTGACTCTCACACTGTGTTTCTCTCCCACTCCCAGTAGCTCTGCAGTCCTTCAGATCACCTTCTGGAAGGACATGGACCGAGAACTCCTCAGTGATGGTCAGACAGCAAAATGGATCACCTGAAAAGGTCATGCCAGTCGATGAGTGAATGAGTGGTGCTGCACCACAGCCTGTCACTTAATTAGCACTTCAGACATGCAACAGATTTTAGAACTTCATCTTAGTGCAAGAAAAAAAAGGAGTTGGCTTTCTTTTAGAAAAAAGCATTTCCATCACTATTTTTTTCTTGATGAAATCACTACAGAAAAAAAAACAAACAAAAAAAACCATCTATAAACAACCTTTAAAGCTTCATTGATAACTGTTCTTCCACGTTATTTCCTGTCATTCAGTTACCAGAAGAGGAGAGCTGCTGACCAATGATTGATTTCCCATCTCTCCTCTCTTCACCTTCCCTCCCTCCTTCTTTGTTTCAAACCATCAACTTTATTCTGACTAGACACGAGGCATTTTGGACAAGAGTTTGACAGAATGTGCCTCAGACAGGCAGTCTCATTGTTTGCCTTACTACACAGTTGACAAGTTATTACTGTGATTTATATCAACTCAAAAGAAAACACATGGGGGAAGAGCCTGGTCTCTGCAGACTGTGGGGCCTTCTTAGTTTGGGTATGTTACTGTAAGGAGATGATGTTGAGGTCACTTGCTCCAGTGTTTACTATGGACGTGAACAAGAAGGGAATTAAAAAAAATGAAACATACTCAAAATTCATGCAAGCATAATCAGAATTGAATCCTATTCATAATTCTAGGGAACACACTGAGACTGCTTTCCTCCACAGCCACGCTGCTGCTGTTACAGCTAGGAGCTCACAGAGAATGGGAAGGATTAGACAAAGACAGGAATTATCTTCCCTCTCTCTTCCAAAGTCCCTCCAGAACAGCTCTGTCCCCCTTTCCATCCACAAAATATTATTTTTCCTCTGTCAGGAAGATGGGAGCAATGGAGGAATGATAACTAGGCAGGTGCTGCAACTAAAGATCAGTCTGCCTCTTTGTACTGTTCGCGCTGGGTACCATTTTTTAATCCCACGGCATTAACAGTTGGAACCACCCAGGCAAAGTCATCAATTTGTCTTTGAGAAGGTCTTTAATTAAACTACAGTTGTACTCCAGAGCCTTGCACACAAACACTAGTACTTCCTCCCTTCTGCTGAAGACAGTTTGCTTAGTATCATGTGTGGCTTTTGCATGGGTCTAACACTGCCAGCAGATAACCAGCCTGTCACTGGCGCGTAGAGCTTCATACCATTTTCAAGTCACCCCTCAGTTTTGTTTGTATGCTCTCCTAATGCTGTCTGTCTGTGTTAATGACACTACCCAACCTGTAGTCACCAATAAATGTCACCATCAGGCTTGTGGTGTTTGAGCCATTGCCATTAGCAGAAATGTTAAACAAGGTCAGCTCCACAGACAGATCCATGAGATGCTATGATATCTGCATATCTGATAAGTCTTCTGTTGATGCTCTGCACTGACATGTCTGTAGGTGCCAGCTGCTTCCACTTTCTTCAGTTGATTTGCACCCTACTTAATATTGTTTCACAAATGGCAAAGCATTAAATGCTTTACTGAAAAATACCTACTTTTACGATGAAGAGGGTATCATCATTCCTACTTAACAGACGAGGATACACAGGGACTTGCCCAAGGCCAACAGCAGGTTCAGCAAGCTGAACCTCATTCTTCTGGGAATATTTACTGCACCAAACTGTGCTTGATGGTCAAAGAGCACAGCTATGAGGCTTTCACTGGCTTCTGTAGCAGAGGAACTGACCCAGAAAACAACCACTGTCTCTGCCCAGTTTTTCGACAGGAATCTGCAACGGTGCTCAGGGTCAGCCCTCAGATTGTTACTCAATAAAATGGAATGTGAGGGAAAATGAAATAATTTGGAGTTATTTTACTCACTATAAAAAGGAATGATTGACCTTTCCTGTAATAGGGAGGGTGGCTCTGAGAAGCAGCATTCAGCAGTGTAACTGTACAAATCTCCTGTTGTACAGTTTTCTATATCACTGTACAACTTCATACCTAGTCAGCTTTTGGTCCAGCAAATTTCTGTTCATATTTTAACAGCATCAAACACTTGTTACAGACTTTGAACACAGTTATTGTATCAAGGAAAGCACGAACACTGTCAGACTGGCAGCCTACAAAAACTGATGCATTTCTTTTTCAAGGCTTCTTAGCCTGTGGGTACCACTACCTCCAAGGCCTCCTGACAGCAGTACACCAAAAAGGAACCTCAGTTGGATAGACAGGATATCCAGTGGGATATGTGTCATAAAAAGGATGCTAGTCAGGAAAAAAATCTCACCCCCACTCCCACCATTTCAGACCACCTCTCAGTTTGTAGTGACATTGTGTGCCCTGCTTTATTCTTCTTTCAGAGCTGTCATTTCTTCTTTTTCCTCTGTTTCCTGAATGCTGACATCTAAAAATTTCCAAACCGGTGCTTTGGAGTTCCCTCTTCAGCTCACGGCTGGCTTCTAAAACCACAACACTTGCAGATGTTTATATTACAATCACTTTTTGCTGGTACTTTCATGCTCCAGCAAGGACCACACAAGATGTACATTGGCTTAGTGCTTACAGCTCAGCTTGAAATGAAATGAGAAAACTGCTAATAAGGTCATTTATACATGGCATCAATTCTTTCCCCTTCTGAAGTTCATCTGGAATCAAATAGTCTGTGAAACAACAATCATTCAGCTGAACTTCAGTCTAAAATGCCAGTCTTAAGAGGAATGACATTTTCGGGCTGAAAGGAGCACATATTGCTGGAGAGGCATGCTGTGACACAGCTGGGTGCTGGAGAAACCAGCCATGGATGGACAGTGAAGAATGGAAAGGATGGCTGAAATGCAGCAGGCACGTTCACCATGGTGAGAGATGGCTCAGATGAGGCCAGGGGGGTGGATATTGGGGACAGGTCACTCACCGCAGCCTGCTCTGCTGGCTTGGCAGGCTCAGCAGGGAGGGCCTCCTTTTCCACAACAGCAGCAGCAGGGCTTTCCTCAACCTTGGGTTCCCCGGGTGGAGCTTCTTCGGCCTCAGTCTTTTGTTTTATTGATTTTTAAGTAGATAGTGGAAAGAATGTTGAGGAGCACATGATAGCAGGGAGAGAGAAAGGGAATGGGAACCTTGCCTGGCACCACAGTGCTGCTTGCCCTCGGCAGGCTCAGTTCTGCAGGGTTTTGCCAGGGAGAAGATGGCAATGCTTGACCTTACAATACCCTGTTACTGCTTAGCATCTACCAGGCACCTTCATCCTCAATGTCCTATATGTAAACTGAGCCAGTTCTACAACCCTCCCTTGCAAGGAAAGAGAGCACTACCTTACCGAGTTACTGAAAGTGGCAATGGAAGTGGGGGTAAAGCACTCAGTTTGCTCAAAAATGCTACAAAAAGCAATGGCAAGACCAGGAGAGTCCCAACCTACAGCTTCAAATATGATTTTTTAAAAATTATCCCCTATTGCTTAGTTCTGTCAGTTCTCAGACACAATGGCCCCTTCTCCAGTGAAGGTAGAAAGCAATTAGCAGAGACCCAAGCAGTTTTTACATACACATGGGCAGCTACTGACTGCTTCACACTGAATTCTGGAAGTGTGAAAATCATCCCTGGTTTCTTTTTAATGTGCACCTCCTCTTGAGCTCTCAATCACCTACAAGGCATCCATTTATCAGCCAACACTATTGGGATTCCTACCCTTCTAAATTCTGGCCTATGCTTGTTTTTTAGCAAGCGGATCTAGCAAACATCACCAGTCCTGCAACACATTCAGTCCTGTAGCAAAATAGCTCACAGCAAAATTACAGTCTATGTTGGAGACATCACCTTGCAAATATGCACACATACAAGGGGAGAGCTGCAAGCTGTGCTCAGCGTATTCTGTTTATAAAGATGGCTGACTCAACCAGATAAAATAACCCCAGTAGATTAATTTGCCATGAACAAATTGCTCAGCATAATATGAAGCTCAAAAGCTATTTAGGCGCTTTATAGTTGATAACATGCAGCTGGCTAGAAGGGCTCCTGCGATGAAGAGGCAGCTTCCATGAAATTCTTAAAAATATTAAAATCTTCTCCTCCCTGACATTTTTCAGGAAAAACCAACAACAAAAACAAAAGAAAAAAAATAGCCTTTCACTTCTTTTCTCACATAATCCCTAAGCAGACTGATAAGGTTTGGCATAGAATAAAGAAACCATTCATTATATTATACCATGCTGTGCAGAAATCTCTCTATGTAGTGTGTTAATACCTGCTCTAGGGAATTTCACAAAGAAGAAACAGGACTAAAATGAGAAACTCAAGGCAGATTTATCCCAGGTAAGATGACTAATGAGTTTCCTGAGGTTTGGTGCTGGATGAAACTTTCAGGCTTAAAATCACAGGCATCATGTTATAATGCAGATTCTATCGATGAGCTTCAAGTCACTTGTGGACAAGCAGTGTTCAGACTATTTACCATATTTGAACTACAAATAAAAATACTAAAAATGCTGTCACTGTATTCAGTAACCATTCTGAACACAAGCAGTACCAGAAGCATTATACAAAAGCCACATTAAAAAATATTCTGTATCATGTTGCTGCTATTAAGTAGCTACAGCATTCCCCCAGCAATGCTGCTGTTCCACTTCCTTACTGCAGGCTAACCAAAGACTGTAGGAGAAACTAAGAAACTGCCTAAGTATGATCACTTCCAAAAACATTTCCCACCCCTTAAAAGACTGTGCCTACTATTAATAATGTGGAGGACAGATAAAGCTACAGTAATATTGGAGGTATGTAAACAGCCATCACGTACTATCAGTTCCTTTTTGTACATTGGACCATAGTACCCATTCTTGCCATTTCTTAACTGCAACAAATGAACAACCTGTTTGACTGTACCTTTGAAAACTAAAAGTATCTTAGGGCAGCCTGTTTTTTCTTTTCTTTTTCACTGTGCTACCCTTGTGAAAGATTTTCAGCAAGTAAAGATTTATAACTACAATGATATACCCGTCTACTCTTCCAGGTTAAGGTTTTGTGAATTAGAGGATGGAAAACACAAACAAGGAGCAAATATTTTTGCACAAAGAAAAAATGCTATCCTTTTTTACAGGATATTTATAAAGGAAGCAAAAGCCACCACTTACCAAAGTCTCTGTCACATTCTCATTTGATTGCACTGTAAGTGCAGCGGTATCCTAGGTATAGAAATGAAAAACAATGAGGCAACAATATTTGACATGAGATGTTTGCAGGTGTTTATCAAAGACCTGATTTTTTTATGGCTTACTCAGGCAAAGTCATCTATAACTTCACCTATAATAAGGTGGCAAATAAATCATCTAAATAGATATATTTTTTTTTACTAGTTAGGTATTATTAATATTAAAGATGTTCCTTTTTCAAATGTATATTCCATGATTCTAAAATGTGCTAAGTTATTAAAAGCAGTAAAGAACCCTTCATTAAATACATGAGAATTGCAAGGACACGTTTTCAGGCACACTGTACTTCTAAATCGTGAAAGTCAGATTTCTTTTTTTCTTTTTCAGACTGCACATGCATGCACATGGGGAGTACAGTAACTCTGAGCTACTTTTACATCCTCTTGATTCTGGTCTTTTATTTGAGTAGAAGCTGTACTGCCAAGTAATTAGAGATACAAAGTTTTATATGCATAAAGAAGGTACAAAAGTGGAGAATAAGCTTTCCAACATCTTATTCAGAAATAATTAATTTGGAAAATGTTGACAAGTTCTGTTCCTGTTCCTACTGCAGGGGTGGGGGCATCAAATTTTTATTTCCTTGAGGCAAACACTTTGCCTTAGTCAAAAGCATGTTATAGCCCTTCCCTCTGGATCCTTCACTAATTTAAAAGGCCTGGAGCAAAATGAATAAGCGCTGAAAGACTCATTTCCAGCCTTGCAGATGCTCAGCATTTTTGTGTGTGCTTCTAAAAAAGAGTGTACAGAGCGTGCTGTGGGTAAGCCAGTCTCTGAAAGGTTGATGGAACTTAACAAGGCCCCATATTATCTGCATTACAGTTTGGGATAATGGCACAGCCCTGGAATTTGAGAGCATAAATGTGGTATCTTCGTGTGCTTCATTGCTGCAATGTCTAACACAGTTTCACCAACAGCACAGCAATAAACAAACATCTCAGGTTTAACTTCCAGATTAAAATATATTTTAAATGAAAATAAAGTTGCAGAAACAAATAAAACTCATTGCATATATACATATATAGAGTCACTGAAAGTATATGAAACCATGAGGAAGTCATGCTTTACAGGATGTTGGGACTGTGAGAATAATCCGAAAAAAGAACACAATAAAAATGCTAAACCAGTTCTTTTATGAGAAAAAAATCAGTTCTGCCAAGGTTGTGGGAGTTTTTCAACTAAATTCAGTCAAGCCAAAAGTATTAGCATAATTCTAGTAACATCTAGGAATACTTTCTAAGAACAGATAAGTTTAGGATTTGTGTCAGTATGACATTATTGTACAGCTAGTCTGTAGAACAGATTTTCCAAAACTGTACAACTAGTCCTAATCTCTTCCCAACAGCACAGGGAAAAAAAAAAAAAATCTCAAAACTTGTTTATTTCTTACCTGTGCAAATCCATTAAATGCAGTGCTGGATGCCTAAGTAGAAGTGAAGATCAGAACAAATTATCATTTGTTTACTAAGTGAGAACATGAGTAAAACATTTTTATTTGCAAAATAAAAATAGGCCAGATAAAAAAAAGAAAAGAACAAAAGGAAGGGCAAGGCAGCAAGATATATGATGACAGCGCTATTTGATAACAGGTTTCTCAGGCTTAAAGAAAACACAAAAACAAAAATAAAAAGCAAAGTGAAAGTACTTTTATAAAAAAAAGGCTGTAGATGCATTTAAAATTATATAATTATACGTATAAAATACAAAAGCTGTGAGACACCATGTGCCTTCACAGTTTGAAGCTTCATTCACCTTTTTGAAATGCATTTTTGTCAGCCTGCTTCATTACGTGACTGAAGGGCACCACACTATGAACAGTTCTATGACAGTTTTTCAAAAAATAATAGCAAGGGCTTAGAAGGGGTAGTGGGAAACACACAAATGGATTGTTTTTAAACAACAAGGTTATGCATGGCCTAAGGAACTCTTTGTCTAGACTAGGCTACACACTGGGGTAGGTACCTCTTCTTTATCAGCCTCAATTTCCTGGTACAACAATCCATATCTCCGGTTAGCAATTTCATCTTCAGATAAATCTGAGTTGTTGGTCTCATTGTCTTTAGGACTAGTTGAACTCTCGGTGCTAGCATTTCGGGAATTTGCCATTTGAAACAGAGCCAAGGGTCTAGCTATCTCCTTGCTCAGTCCAGGACTGCTAACACTTGCCTGCTCCCCAGGCAAGCCTTGTTTTACTGGTTCCTCCTGATTTTTATTGCTTGTGCTTACACCTACTTCTCCCCAGCTGTTACCAGTCCCTCCCAGGTCCTGTGTAGACCATTTATCACTAATGTCTAACCAAGTATTTTCCATGTTACCTTCCTCTGAGTCTTGCTGCTTGGGGAAAAAGGGCCAATTATCCAGTCCATTGGCTTGGCCATCTGACAGATTAGAAAACCCCCAGGAATCATTAGTAACTGTTGGATCCCAGTTTGCCAGCCAGTCTGTTTCCAAGGCTTCAGGAATACCACTGTTATTAGGACGCTCTTCAGTGACTGCTGCTGCTGCCCTACCTGTCATTTGGTCTTCTGTATTATCCAAGCAAGGATTACTGCAGTTTGTGCTAGCAGCATCAGGTGTCTCAGGCAGCAATACCCACTCTTTTTCAACAGCAGCTTGACCTTCATCAGCAGCACTATCATCTGGGAGGAGGATGATGCTATAGTCTTTGGTTCCTTTACCAGACTCTTCTGCACTGAATAATTCAGTGCCACACAAAACGTTTCCAGTATCTGTATGGTCCTTTTCTGTGTGGTCAGTTACCTCTAGGTCAACATGGTCTGCCATGTTTATACACTCCATGGATGTATTCTCTCCAGCGACATTGTCAGTTTGGTCTAAGCCATCCTCAAACATCCTTTCATGGTCCTGATTCCAGATACCAAAGACTGTCTCTGGTTCAGAGCCAGTGCATTCTGTAGTTTTACAGCTGCCCACAACTACTTTGTCCCCATCTTCCAATCCTGTGCTCAACAATGGCTTTTCTCCATCTATCTCCTCAACGACATTTACCTCTTTGAATTCTTTTTCCCTAGAGTTTTCTAGGTTAGCAACACTAGCTCTTCCAGCTTCCCTATCATTATCTTCCGACTCATATAAATTTTCCACCTCTGTGCTGACTAAAGTTTTACACTCCGACTTTGCTAAATCCTTATCAAGTTCTGCCTCACTGTTTCCTTTTTTTTCACAACCTTGCTCTTCCATTTCCTCTGTACCTTCTAACTCCTTGTAGTTAACAGCTCTGGTCTCTACCTTTTCAGTTGGTTTGACACCTGCCCGCAGAGACTCTTCTTCCTCATGCTCTTCCTCTGCCTTTTGCACATCACATGGGAGGGGTTTATCCAACAAGCTATCAGTTCCCAGCATGGGTGTCTCAAAACTGGTTATGTTCTCTAAAGGCTGATTGGTTGCCACATCTTCCCATGGGACATTTTTAACTTCCAACAGGTCCTCCAGTGAAATCCTCTGGTTTTCGTTTACTGAAGCAGACCCTGGTGCAGCATCCTCCTGCTCTCCTACAGCAGGCCAAACACTAGCAGGCAGAGTACCCATGGATTCTCTTGAGATTTGCTCTGCCCCGGGGAAAAGCAAAGAAACGCCTGTAGTAATTTCCTGGCTGACACTGGGTGTGCTAACATCTAGGCCCCAGTTGAGTGAACCTAGATCAGTTTGGGATCTGTTAATATCTTCTGATGACCCACTGTTTGGGGTTTCCTCCATGACCAGGTTACACAGGGAAAGACTTTTTGAAGAATCAGGCTTTAAGCAGACAGAAAAGCAAAGAAAAAACACAAGATGAAAAAGATAAAGGCGGACTTGATGAGAAAACACAAAATTTATATTTTACTAGAGCAATTTTAATTTAAAGAATGAAAGTGACTAAATTATGCAGTTTAAGGAAAAGCTATGTGGCTTGTAAAATTTGGAGGCAGTAGATTGCAGTCTAGAAGAGCAACACTGATAGACAAAACAGAAAAGTATATATTACACCACATTAAAGCATGTCTCTAGAGTGGTTGAGGTTCTGGGGGGAGGTTTGCTTACCGGCTGCACCAATTCACTGCTTGTCTGTGTAGAAAAAAATCATATACATAAAATACAGAAAACAAGAACACATTTTTGCTGTTAGAGCAGCAGTTCATTAAATATCAGTTCTCTAACCAGCAGCAATCACCAAACTGGTGTGGGGAAGCAGCAGAGGGTCCTCTCCTGCCACTCCACTGAAAACTAATCATAGGCCCCTGATGTTAACCACTCTTCTAGCCACCGGACTACATCAGAAAAGAAGTTCTACAGGTACACTGAATATTTATCACACCTTGCCTTCCTCCGAGATCCATTGACATTTTTATCACAGGTACCCTATTACATCTCAATCGAAAGGAGGGATTGCTCTGTGATACAGTGAACAAGGAAGGAGGCAATCCAAGTGGTGGCATTGCACAGGCAGTGCACAGCTTTGATACTCCATCACTGCGCCATGCAGAGGCATTTACAGCCACACACAGTACGGCATCAAGCCACAAAGCCAGCTATCTACACCACCACTTCGCACAGATACAAATGCTGCATGGAAGACTACCAACTACCCTGCACTCAGTATTAAGAGAAACTCAGTAATGGTTGAGTAGCCCTAATTTCAAACATATAGCTGTGATGCACAATACTTGTTTTTTTTTTTAACTATAGCAAAAAGGAAAATAATTATAATACAGAATACACATATAATATTAACAAAGCTATAAAGAAAACTGTGAAAGGAAGACAACGATAAAGATATCCAATACAAGTTTAAAGCTATGAATCTGAAACATTTCTGGGTTATTTTAACTGGTTTAGATACTGGCAACCTTGAAATTTTGACTAGTCTGCCTATATGACTGTTTTTTCAGACTTCATTTAACCCTTCCCAACAGAAAGAAATGAGCATTTAATATATATCACATATGCCGTGTGAGCATTTAATATACATCACATATGCCATGTGTTCACAACATAGTGCTGCAAATCTGAATGCATGAGAAGCATCCACAGATTTATGTGCTGGTTGAATCTACAGAAGGTCAAAAAATGGGTGTTCCAGGCTGCATGTCAAGTCAACCCAGCTATTTCCATGACACAAAGTCAAAAGAAAGCTTACAAAAATTAGCTGTTTTCTTCCTGCAGATCATTGTATCTGATTTGACACCAGGAGGTGGAATGAAGCATTTCTGTAGTTTCCTAAAGCAGCAGTTGCTTTTGCGAATAACTCCAGTTCACTGTATGCTCACTATTAAAAGAACAAGTTAAATTCTCTCTTCACTCCTGAATTGTGAGAAAACAGGTGCCTGTTGGGTTAAAATACTACTGGTTAAAGGAACTACATCTTCAGATAATTAAGAAAGATGTCTAGCATCCATTCCTACCCTCTAAAAACTACAAAACAGATGTGAATAAAAGCAACACTTAGCTATAATGATTGCGAATATTATTAGCCTAGATTTCTGACATCATCTAGGTTTTGTAGGCCAAGCAACAGAGATTTTTTTTTCTGTTGGTTTAAAAAGATCCCAGATGGCTTCATATACTTTAAAGTGTTTGTCATGGTCTGTAAATTCTTTATCTTGGCTTCTGGAGAAAGCATTATAAATCTGAGTTGAGGGAGTTACAAAATCAGATGCACAAAAATATCCCAATTCATAACAATAAATGTCAGTCTTACCGTCCATAGATCCCATGGCAATGTCTGAAAAAAGGACAGAAAAAAGACGGTCTTAGAAAAATACTGTTCATATACAGTATGTTCAACATGCTATGTAACTGGGTGCATTAACTAACATGAGAGAATAACTTACTAATCAGCATATTTATAATATAAACATAAAATATTTTATATTTGGGTGCACGTGTGCGTGTGTGTACATACCTGCATAATACACTTTTTGGTTAAGTAGGATGGGCAGTATGTGGTGGATTGTGGTATTTCCCACTTCTAAGTAGAAATGTTTTCCAGTGAACTCATACCACTGGGTACTTGAGTAACAACTAGATTCTGAACTAGTTAAATTGAATGACCTTCAACAGGTACAGGAGTCTCTGCAAGGTGTAAGCTTTAAGAAGCTTACATAGGTCAAGATTTTTAGCCAGTTAAGATATGATTCAGCTATCCACTGAGAACAAGTGGGTTTTCTCCTAACTCCAACCCAAGGAAGGAAAACTGCATGCTTTTGGGGAAAGAAAAGAAAGTTGACCAATGTTTTCATTTTCTTTTCCAGTTTGTTAAGTAATAAATGTTAGTTACCTCTCAACAGAAGACCTGAATGGACACATGAAAGAAGAGAAGCAGATTTCTGGCCTAATATTAATAGCCCCCACATGAGAAGGAATTCCTTTAGTTGGACTCAAAATCTGCCTGAGACACTTTGAAACACATCTACTACATTCACACCTAAGTTAAAGTCTATAAAAAATAAAAACTAAAGATATTCATAAAGTAAAACGTAAAAGTGTCACTGAAATATTTCCAGATGTTAAATGTGACATCTAACGCTTGCCTAAGAGAAAGGATTGATGCATTTGGCTTCTTTTCTTGCCTGCTTCTTGTTGTATAACTACAGAATGGCTGTCTGAACAAATTCTGCTTTCACGAATAAAAAACACGGTAATAACTCACTACTCAGATTTACAACAGATTGACACCAACACCCATTTCTCAGTCAGTTCAATTTTGTTTAAGTAAGTCCAGATGTGTGCATCCTCTGTGGGTGTAATTCACAAGTCTACCTGCTTACTCTGGCATAACCCTAGATGAACATTCAAGCTTTAAGGAAAAAGGATAGGTCTATTCTCACAGACCTAAGCAGTGCAAACCCCAGACATCCTACTGACTTCCATGGAAGGAGATTGCTCATTTTTCATTTCTTCATTGTTCTTTCATTGCTCACAAGACTTTGAGCACAAGGGGGAGGGAATATAATGAGGGAAGGGCGAGACAGACCACAGCTAGTAAAAGGAGGTGAGGGCCAGGCACATTTAGGAAGGCCATATCTGAAGCAGTTGTACAAACAGAAAAGCAAGTGAGGAAGGGCAGACTAGGGCTCACTTCCTGTGATCTGAGCACAGTGGCAGAGTAGTGGAGGGAGGTAATTAAATGATAAACAGGGAAGTCATGTCTGGCCTCCCGAGGCTTCATAGCACAGAGGAATTCTCCTCTCTTCTGTTCACTACTTCAGCACAGTTTGCTGAAGGGAAAATATCCATGACTGAGGCAAAACCAGTACAGATGTAGAAAGACCACTTCAGGCTGTCTTCTTAATCTCCCTGCAAAGTAGCACAGGGGTCTCTAAATATTGCAGTCACAGATTTCATTCTGTCTATGCTCCTACAGCAATGACGTTGTCTCATCCAGTGGGACTGAAACTTGACTGCAGGGCTATCTTCCCTTCTTCCAAAAACATGGTGCTCTGACTCATCCACACATTCTTGTGGATGTGGACCATCTTTTCTCATGTATACTTGTTGGGATAAAAGATGAAAGGAGAAGAGATGGAAGGTGCTCAGTGAATGCTTCCTATGTACCTAGATGAAAACTTACAATGTACTTTTCTACACTGAATTATGTTCTCTATTTCATAGTACAGTTAAATTTAAAACATCTTTTTATTTTTTTTAACCAAAGTAATAAACTATTCTGCAATCTGTACGGTATAATGTCAAGACAAACGTGGTCTGTCACAAAAGTTAAATGTTTTTGGTTTAATGATCCCACAGCTTTCCTCAGGTTTATTACAAGAAAAGCTGAAAGGGAAGAGTTAGCAAAGTCACAACTGGAATTTTCTGTCACTGCTGAGTGCCAAGTGATTACTTTTCGTTTCTTTTCTTGTTTCCAGGAAGCAAGAAAAATAACAAGATGCACAAAGCCTCTATTATAATTAAACATTCCTAGCAAATCACAACGAGAAACTTCAGCCAATGTCTGGAGTGCTGACACTGCACTGTTTTTCTGACAGTGCATAACTCGTCAGAGATCAGTAGATCTCATTATATAACTAGGACTGTACACCAAATAAGAAATTAATTAACCGAGATCAAGGACTGCCTCAGCCTTAAAGCTTCTTATCTGCTTACTCCTTCCCCAGTGCTGCATTCCTGAACATCTGATTAGTCCTCTCACACCTCACAGTACAAGCCAGGCTCATGATAGCCACAGGGATAATAGGTTTTGCTAACAGAGTGTTAATATTTTTTCCTTGTCTGTGTACAACGCAGAGCTCCAGATCTGCTGGTCAGGGGAACTACCATACTTCACTATCAGCCCTAAGGATAGCAAGGGTGAGTTCTGGATCTTAAAATAGCACATGTCTTTAGGCAAACCAAAGAAAATCAGCAAATCAGCTTTTTTTTTTTTTTTCCTCATATATTGCTGAGAGAAACTACCATGGCAAATATCACTGTAGAATGCAGAAATCTTTAACATAACATCCTGCAAGGGAGCATGCTATTCCATACTCTCACTTTCCTTGAGATTAGGTCTAAAATAAATTTATGAAAGCAAAATCACTCATATCATGTCCTCTGCTTAGTAACAGAAGTTTCATCACAGCAAAGCAATTGCATGGTGACTCCATAAGACCTAGGTCCTCCGACACCTCTTTCCAGACTTGAAGAGTCAAAGCTAAGTCAGAAACATTGTCAGAAAAAACAGGCTTTGGTGGATTATAACGTTAGCATTAAGAGTTGTTCTAAAGATGGAAAACAATGGCATGCCAAAGTCAAGGCCAAGGTACCAGCAACCATTCTCATTGGCAGACGTCTCATTTTACCACCTGACAACTTCCTCTTCTTCCAGTATATCATCAAGTGTAGCGTTACCGAAGGGGAAAGAGATATAGCTGACTCAGGAAGAGCTGCTCAGGAAGATCAAGTATTTCAGACACAGCAGATACACTGCTCATTAGTACATGAGGCAAACCTTTGCTAGCAAAGACAGCACTTTGCATTTGTGTACTTCGCCTGCCTCAAAAGCAAAGAGATACCTGAGACATGGGTGAATGAGTTACTCCTGTTGATACAACTTCTGGCTTGAAAGGGTCAAAGTCCAGATCTAGCAAAGATTCCTCTTTCTTAGCTTCAGGAACTTCATTCTGTTAGAATAGAAATATAACTCTTGAAAAACTCACGTCACAAAAGCTGCCCCAGGCAACAAAACATTAGAAGGCCCAAGAAAAAAAAATTAGATCACAGATTTTCAAGCTGCAGTGCAAGTGAAGACAGGACGAAACTCTGAAGACTTTCCTGAGCTTTAGCATCACTTTTAGTCTTATTCTTATGAATTTCACTTTTATAATGCCTTTGTGTTCTGCGTAGTGCACCTTTACCTTTTCGGGCTAAACTAATTGCAGCCCTCTTGAAAAAGTGCTGAGTGTTCACTGTTTGATTGTGAAGGCCCTTTTAAGTGCTTTGAGTTGGACACCAAAACTAAAAAATTGCGTAAATGGTGCCCAGTGTCCGTACATTCTAATACGTGAATCTCTCCCTAAACAAAAACATTAGTAATATGTCAACATAGGAAGACATAAAAGCATTTGAATTAAATTTCAGTTCTGAATATGAATAAAAATTCACATTTAATGCTGCACTTAGCACTGAACTGTAGAAAAGATCTTATGTAACTCCAACTAAACCTTGGTACCCTAATCTGCTCTTGCAAAACTGGATTACATGTTAGAGTCCTTTTTTTGTTTACAATTAATGAATTAGCCAAGGCCTCTGAGATAACTGTAAATAACTGTATTGGTTCAATGGACTATAGATCTCACCCTCTGTAAATTAACATGAGCAAATAATTACCATCCCTCAAAACAAAATGTTATTTTTAATTAGTGTGAAACCATAGCTGAGATTTAATTATCACTGACAATAAATATTCTACGTAAGCATCTTAGTTTTAGCAACAATGTTAGTATTGCCTACTGCTAGTTCATAGAATCACAGAATCATAGAATGGTTTGGGTTGGAAAGGACCTTTAAGATCATCCAGTTCCAACTCCCCTGCCATGGGCAGGGACACCTCCCACTAGACCAGGTTGCCCAAAGCCCCATCCAGCCTGGCCTTGGACACTTCCAGGGACAGGGCATCTACAACTTCTCTGGGAAACCTGTTCCAGTGTCTCACCACCTTCATAGTGAAGAGTTTCTTCCTAATATCTAATCTAAATCTACTCTCTTTTAGTTTAAAGTCATTACCTCTTGTCCTATCACTACACTCCCTGATGAAGAGTCCCTCTCCAGCTTTCTTGTAGGCCCCCTTTAGGTACTGAAGGCCATTCTAAGGTCTCCCTGCAGCCTTTCTCTTCTCCAGGCTGAACAACCCCAGCTCTCTCAGCCTGTCTTCATAGGAGAGGTGCTCCAGCCCTCTGATCATCCTCGTGGCCTTTTTCTGGACTCGCTCCAACAGGTCCCTTGTCCTTCTTAGGCTGGGGGCCCCAGAGCTGAATGCAGTACTCCAGGTGGGATACACCGAGAGCGGAATAGAGGGGGAGAATCACCTCCCTTGACCTGCTAGCTATGCTTCTTTTGATGCAGCCCAGGATACAGTTGGCTTTCTGGGCTGCAAGCACACATTGTGGGGTCATGTTGAGCTTCTCACCAACCAACACCCTCAAGTCCTTCTCAGGGTTGCACTCATTCCATTCTCCACCCAGCCTGTATTTTTGCTTGGGATTGCCCTGACCCAGGTGCAGGACCTTGCACTTGGCCTTGTTGATCTTCATGAGGTTTGCACAGGTTTCCACCTCTCAAGCCTGCCAAGGTCCCTCTGGATGGCATCCCTTCCCTCCAGCTTGTTGACCACACCACACAGCTTAGTGTCATTGGTAAACTTGCTGAGGGTGCACTCAATTCCACTGTCCACTTTGCTGACAAAGATGTTAAACTGTGCCAGTCCCAATACTGACCTCTGAGGAATGCCGCTTGTCACTGGTCTCCACCTGGACATCAACTCTAGACATGTCTTCTCTCCAATTTAGATACAAGGATGTTGTGCAGGACAGTGTCAAATGCTTTGCACAAGTCCAGGTAGATGACATCAGTTGCTCTTCCCCTATCCACCAATGCTGTAACCCCGTTGTAGAAAGCCACCAAATTTGTCAGGCACAATTTGCCCTTAGTGAAGCCATGTTGGCTGTCACCAATCACCTCCTTATTTTCCACGTGCCTCAGCATAGCTTCCAGAAGGATCTGCTCCATGATCTTGCCAGGCACAGAGGTGAGACTGACTGGCTTGTAGTTTCCCAGGTCTTCCTTTTTTCCCTTTTTAAAAATGAAAGTTATGTTTCAACTCTTCCAGTCAGTGGGAACTTCACCAGACTGCCACGACTTCTCAAATATGATGGACAGTGCTTTAGCAACCTCATCTGCCAGTTCCCTCAGGACCCACGAACGCATCTCATCAGGTCCCATGGACTTGTGCACCTTCAGGTTCCTTAGATGGTCTCAAACCTGATCTTCTAGTTGTTGTTCTTCTAGTTGTTCAGTGTTTATTAAACAGTGAGAGAAGCGTGTCCTTTGATGTACAAAATATGTAGGTAGCAAAGTATTAGAGTGCTATTTTGACAAGTGTTCGGATTGGAAATGGTACCATTGGAAATTATCTGTACACATACATTCATATATAATCTTATGTAAGAAATGGTAACACAGGGTCAGACCAAAAGTGCACACAGTCCAGCCTTCTGCCACTGACTATGGTCAAAGTGTACAGCCAGGAAAGTCTACAAGAACAGGGCAGTCATAAGAACAGCAATGCCAGGAGGTGACAATAAATCAACGAAGTCTTTCTATTATTAAAGCATTTAAGAGTGTAAACTTTCCCAATTAGTATTACTATTAGTAAACAAATGTTTAACAACTGTAGGTAACTAACCTTCAAATGTAGGTCATTAATGGCTTTCGTAAGCCACAAGCCATGTGACCTTTCTATGTCACATGAAAACAGGGTGATAACTCCTGTAAAGGCTCCCATGTTGAGAACAATGAAGTAGCCAGGAACTCTTCAGTTTGGAAAAGGGGTGGCTGGGGTTTTATGCTGGTGTGAGAGGCACAGGGGCTGACTACTCCATGACTTCTCCAAAGCAGGAGCGAAGGTAGCTGTGAAGTTGACAGGGGTAGATGTGGAATAGAGAAAAGGTGATGGGGCTTCATGTGGCACAGAGTTCAGCTAAGGAACTCCTTGCCTGTACTGTGAATGTGAAAAATTTACACGTGCTGAAAGACTGAACAGACAAATTTGTGGAGAGGCAGTCTGTTGAGAATGACTAAACATGCAGAAACCGAGTTCAGGAAGTCCCTGAGCTGCAAATGGCTATAGGCATGGAGACTTTAGGAGAAAAGAGTATATGGAGTATCAACTTTGCCTGCCTTGTTTTAGATTCTTCCTTGGACTCTGCTTTTGGACACTGGAGATGACAGATAACTGGTCTGACCCACTGAAGGTAGTGTTATGTTCTCATACATCAAAAGGTCAAAACCAAAACAGCCCTCCCCACCAGTAGCCAGCATTACATTCATTCTGTTGTCTTTCGTGTGATGTGTTTATATTTTATCATATACACCCCTGAGGCACTAGTACTCATATGGTCATGCAGCTTGTTGAAATAACACAGAATTAACTAGTATATAATCAGAAATGGATGGAGATGGAGAAGCTAATTAACTTTCAATGAGGTGCAGGAATGAAGTTATTTATGAGGACTGAATCAAATGAATAGGAGTCTCAATTAGGCCCTGCAAGATGACAACTAAGGTATCTGTTGAGATAGGGTACTGATCACCAACTGCAAAAATTACTGTTATCAGTTACCATCAGACCAAAATGAACAGAACACTTCTTGTTATTCTAGCAGCAAAGGCCCAAGCAAAGATATAGTGTAAATGAGATACCAAGTTAAACAGAAATTTAGGAAAACCAGGAACCTCAGGAAATTTTTCAGTAAGGGACAAGGTCATTATAGGAACACCTGGTAATCACCCCGTGTTAATTCCACCACTGCATTACAAAGCATGAATAAATGCTATGTTTGAAAAAGGTGGCTGTCGCAGAGGCAAGGCTGTACCCCCTCAATGAACGTGTATACACAAGGGATGGAGAAGACACAAAAAAACCTGTGAGCACTATGAGAACTGCCATCCCCTCTCTGCACAGACTCTGTAAAAGCTTTAAAATAGCCTCAGCAGATGTGTGTTATTCACTTCAGAGCAGCTGGACACAAATACGTTAAGTACCTGGAGGAGGCATATTGTAAACACCTACTATGTCAAAACTAGTGGACACTAGTAACTGGACCACTAGCAATATCTTATTTAAGCAGCTAAAACCAAGAAACACCATTAGCCATGAAAATTATTATCTGATTTTTAATTTAGTAGCCAAAGCTGCAAGGATATCCACATTGTGTCAGATCGTCTCAGCACCTCAGCATACCAAATACATGGAAGCAATGTGATGGGGCAGGAGAGGAAAATAAGAAATAAAGCAACAAACACTCACTTCTAAATGACCCTCTCATCTGGTTGCCCAGATATCACATCTTCTCATGTCTTTCTTTTACTTAGCAGTAATTAAATCCACTCTTGAAAATTAATAAACTGGAATTGTGAGCTGAAATATTCAACAGCATCAAGCAGAACTGTCTTTCTTTTAGCATCTTGTACAGCACCAAATGTATTACTGCTGCTTGGTAAAGAAAGATGAACAACTACAGGCTATTTGCTTCCTTTGTTCCAGAGGAGAAAAGTGTTTGGCTTATTCATAATCTTCTCTGAAACATGGGATTAAAGCTGCAAAGTGCTATTCATCAGTTCATTGGTTTTGTGCCTCTTCATGAGAACAGTTCCACAGACACCAGCAGTGGTCCTTTGGGAAGTCCTGAACCATTAGAGGGCTTTGTAGGCTCAATAGCTTCTTATGTCCTGCCCAAGAAAAGCTCTGGCGGTACAGGAGAGCACCAAGAGGAATAAACCTGTGTTTCTTGTGGTTTACATGCAATACGTTTTCAGTTACTGGTTCTCTTATAGAAGGATATAAAACCCATTGTATCATGCTAGGTGTATGTGCTTGTACATATTCACAGGTCTCAGATACAGTAAGGCTACTTTAGTGATGGGGGTGGGTTTTTTGGATGGAGATGGGGAAAATGTTCAAGAGAAGGTGGCCAGGGAATAACTTAGGTCATTCCCAGGTCAGTGACTGTGGAGGAGGGAGGGACATAAATCACTCACTGAAGGGAGATCGATTTTTTGTTTGGGAGACAAGGGAAAGATTTCATTTCTCAACAGCATGCCCCGCCTTTATTATGCCATTACATTTTTATACCAATCCCTTGTAGAAATGCTGTAAAGATTCTGGACATGTGACTTATACTCATTTGAAGCCCTGTTCTGGTGTCAGCTCTTAATGGAAAACAAAATCTGTTCCATTTCTGCTTCCCTTGCTGGCTTGACAGGTGAAGGTTAGGTAGATACAGCATTTAATGCAGAAGGTCATATCTAGCACAGGTTACACCAGCTCTTACCTCTGATGTCAAGGCTCACACTGCCAGAGTGATAATTCCCATGAAGTCAGGGTACAATGACGCAACCCCCTGCCACAAGGGCCCAGCAGTAGCTGTATACCTGCTTCCTGATGTGTGAGCTGCCGTTAATTCTTTAATTGTGCGGGAACTTAAGCATAAATGTTACCTCTTCCAAATAGATCCCTATGGAAAAGAGGCAATGCCTTTTTCTCCCCACCACAAGAAAACAAAGTGTCAAATATTCAAATTCTCTAAAATATTATTTTTTCCATCGCTGTTCCTATATTATTCTGTGTTGTCAAAAGAATTAGTACAAAAACAATAATTCACATGAAAACAAAAATTCATAAACATTCTGCATAAGCTTCAGATCTGCATATTTCTTCACAGTATACCAGACACAGGCTCAGACTTCAGAGCTGTAATTTCCATAATAGAAACGGTCCACTATTAAACAACCAGCAGTTACCATAACTTCATGAAAGTTGAATAACTGAATGCAAATTATACAGATTTATTTTACTGTGGTGGTTTTACCCATCTGAGCAGTGGAACTCCACCACAATCACTCTCTCACTCTCCCTCCTCAAAGGAACAGGGGGAGAAAATATGATGGACAAGGGCTCAAGGGTTGAGATAAGGACAAGGAGGTTGCTCACCAATTACTGTCATGGGCAAAACAGACTCAGCGTAGGGAGATTAATGTAATTTATTACTATTACTAGTGGACTACAGCAGTGAGAAACTAAAAGCAAACCTTCCCTCTATCCACCCTCTTCTACCTTCTCCCCCCGAGCGATGCAGGGGAACGGGGAATGGGGGCTGCAGTCAGCCCATATCGCTTTGTCTCCGCTGCTCCTTCTTGGTCACTCTCTGCGCCTGCTCCAGAGTGGGGTCCCTCCCACAGGATGCCATCCTTCCCAAATGGATCCTGCGTGGGCTTCCCACAGGCTGCAGCTCTTCAAGAGCTGCTCCAATATGGGTCCGTATCACAGGGTCCATCCTTCAGGAGCAAACTGCTCCAGCACAGGTCCCCCACGAGTGGCAGCTCCCACTAGATCACCTGCTCCTGTGTGGGCTCCTCTCCACAGGCTACAGGTCCGGCCCGGAGCTTGCTCCTGTGGGGGCTCTCCATGGGCTGCAGCCTCCTTCAGGCCACATCCACCTGCTCCACCGTGGGCTCCTCCACGGGCTGCAGCGTGGAGATCTGCTCCACCGTGATGCCCCATGGGCTGCAGGGGGACAACTTGCTCCACCATGGTCCTCACCACGGGCCGCAGGGGAACTTCTGCTCTGGTGCCTGGAGCACCTCCTCCCCCTCCTTCACTGACCTTGGTGTCTGCAGGGCTGTTCCTCACTCCTCTCACTCCCAGCTGCTGTTGTGCAGCAGTTTTTTCCCTTTCTTCAATCTGCTTTCACAGAGGTGCAAACAACATCGCTCACTGGCTCAGCTCTGTCCAGTAGTGGGTCCCTTTCGGAGCTGGCTGGAGCTGGCTCTGATCTGACATGGGGCAGCTTCTGGAATCTTCTCACAGAAGTCACCCCTGTAGCCCCCCTGCTACCAAACCTTTACCACGTAAACCCAATACATTTACACAGCTCTGTCTTTTGTTTGTTCTATGCAATTTTTTAAAATTTCATAATTTCATAATAATGAGATAAAAGTCATTCTGACCCCTTCTCTGTTGTGCAACTAATGTTTCTATGAATCAAAACCAAACAAATGATTAATCTAGCTGGAGTAGCCTTTTACACCTACAAAGAGTTGATTAAAACTCAAAGCTGTATTTTTTTTTTAAATCACTCAAAAAAAAAAGTATATATTTTATGATTTTGAAGAAAGAAACAGAAACAACCAAGGTCCACTGTAAAATACCTTTTGAGATGCTTGGGATTAGAAGAAAAGCATTTTAGATGAAGTCTCAGTTTGTAATGAAACCTGGATTCAGTTAAATCTCAAACATGGCTGCAATTCATAGTATTTTTAGTTTGGTCTCTCACCAGTAAATCTCATTTCGCATTTGAAAAATCATTTTTTCAATATGCTAGTAATGCTAGCCCTTTTGAGTGATTACGCATGACCTATTCAAAGATAAAATAATATGTGTGTGACCCTTTCAAGATAATAGGGTAATTGTGCCTCTGTCTTCTACCAGCACCCTTCGCCTCACTCCCCAGAGATCAGCCATAAGTCCACACTTTTGGAGAACTCCAGGTGATTGGAAGGTTGGACACATACACCATCCTCTGACGCTTACCTGTGATGGAGTTGTCACGTTGATTTCTGGGACAAAGTTGTCATCAAAGAGGTTAATGATGTTCTCCTGTTGCAACTCCTTTGTGGGTGTGAGCTTAGGCAGCGGTGGGACTGGTGGACCTTTCCTCAGCTAGGAATACAGCAAAAATATCACAGACTAGTTCAGAGATAAAAGAAAGTGCTTTAAGCTAGGTCTAAAGAGCTTAAGTTAGGTTTTTCTCTCTGCTGCTTCACCTTAAATGTAGGAATAAGCCATGGAGTCAAAGGAACTGTGTGGTTGCTCATCATCAAATTCCTTGAAGGAAACATTGCAAGAAAAGCAAAACATCTCTGTGTTTCAAACTCATTCCAACTCCAGTTTTAAGTGTCCTAAGTTTGTCTTAATTGAAAAAAAGATGACAGATGTGTTAAGAACATTTCCATTCACTCAAAAGAAAACTTTATGTACTGACTTGAAAAAAAAAAAAAAAAAGCCACAAATAATAATAAAAAAACCCTCTTAGGACATAATAAAACACAAAAGCATCTCTTGGCTGAAATTTTTCTGCTTGATGGAAACACAATGCAGGGCACTTCCTTTGCTATGCAGCACACAGTTGGAAAAGCAGTGTTGCACAGAACCAGGCCTTTTCAGCTTTTTGGCTTGCTAAGGTCATTTCAGTATATTTTCGGGATTTTTTTCCCTGCTCACCTGTCGCTTTCTTGTAAAGCCCACTTAATGGTACGAACATATGATCTCTGCGAACCATTGCACCTCAAAGGTGTTTAGGTCACTAATTCCCCCAGCTTTCCAGAAATTCACAAAACCACGACAAGCTTATTGCTTGGAATAATACTAATTACTGGATATTTTAAAATTCCATCAAAATACCCCCCCAAAAAAATCCAGAAAAATTCCTCAGGTGATGTAACACCATTGGCACCACTAAGACTAACCTGAGTTGTATTGGACAAATGTTCAGACACTGGGATGTCACAGTTTGTGAGACCAAAGAAAACAGGCGTGCTCACATATAACTAAATGGAAAATTAAATTTCTTCAGATGTGTTCCCCCCATAGCAAAAGCAATCAGCAGAGGAGTATGCCCCATTCTGAAAACATCAGTAACATTAACACAAGTCTTGTCTTTGGTGTGTTCACAAAGTATCACATACAAATCTTATGCTACAGGTGATGCCTGTCATGAAACTGATTCTTATTTTACTGATACTGGTGAGAATAGAAATGACTCCAGCAGCATCAAACTTCTCAATCCAGTGTTGTTAACAACTAATAAGCCCTGAATTATCATTAATTATATCACAGCAGTAGTTAAAATAGCTCTGTTATTTACTGTTTTAGAGGGAAATCCATGTTGACAGACCAGCAATACTCCGTGGCTAATTTTTTTCCATGGTATGAATTTGAAAAAGAATGATGATGAGCAACGTATAATGTACTGAAATTCATGAGACAGTTTTAGAAATGGGTTTTTCAAATTATCACTGCTGAGATATGGGTCTTTAGAGACTAGGCTACTTTTTAAGATGTGTTTTGCTTAGTCACTGCAAGTCCTCCCAGTTCACCAGCTACCTTAAACTTTCTTCATTGGCCCGTATAAAAAATAAAAACCAAACATTTTCCACCCGTGCTGGTGACAGGGATGAGCAAACAATGACCAGTATTGAGCACAATGGAGCCAGTGGCCTCCCTGTTGTTTCCCAGTCCATGCCCAAATGAAAAATGCTACCACATACATTATCTCAGTTATCTTTTACCGTACAACTGGCTTTTTTCCCTCTTCAGGTTTCTGCTTACCTGTGTGGGTGATTTAGGCCGGGCTGGTGCAGGAGATGCTGGTGCCAGCATATGATTGGGACTAGCAGTAGGGCTAGGCAGGGGAGAGACCTCTTCTGGTGGTGATGGTGTTTTTGCAATGCGGAGTGGACCTGAATCACTAGACAAGAATCAAAGCAATGGTCAGGACGTACATATCATGCTGATTTATTACCTCAAAAATTTGATACAATAGTTGAACTGCATCCCTGATGTAATGCCAGTGACCACAAAAGGCAGTGTAAACTGGGGATGAACTGAACCATTATATAATGACTAAAATTAAAACTGTAATTAAATACAATCAAAATTCAGTGATCTACAGTGTCAAAGGAACTTCTAATTTTTGAGTGACCTTTATTTTTGGAACATCTGCTGTATCTGTTTACTTGATCATTATAACTTGAGGGAAACAGAATATCTGCATTTTTTTTTCAGATTCTGTATTTGAAATAATATTTTATGTATAAGTTTATAACTATCATAAAACGGGAGCTGGAATTACTGTCTTTATTTCACACAGTTCTCAAAATAAAAGGCTCTAAAGATAAAAGTCCCAGAAGAAGACATAACAATGAATAATGCAAATAAGTTTAAAAGCTCAGCAACTTCAGAAAGGTTTCAATAAAATAAAACACAACCAAGATTATTATACAGATATAACTATTTAGATGGACGACTCACCACAACTATAAACAAGCAGTAGTCAAGTGACTTCAGCAGAGTTCTGCTGATACTAAGAAAAGATCTGATGAAGTCCTGGAAAAGGGATCTGCCCTTCCTGTGAAAGGACCTGGTACAAACACTGGGACATATTCAGCTGCCTAGAAATGCTGAAAGCTTACAACTCAGGGGGGCTATAAACTACAGCATTCATCAACCACAATACTTGGTAAGAAAACAGCAAGTCCTACACATCTTCAGGGAGAACAGAAGCACTACATGACTGAGGACACCACACCATAAGCATGTTCCTAATGCTAATGCAAGAAAAAATTATTCCTTAAAAAGGACAGACTTAGCTCACACTCACCACCTCTTTCTGTGGAAATATTAAAAAAAGAAAAAATAAGCAGTTATTAAGAAATTTCTTTCCCAGGTACAATATTTACCTTCAGGACAGAGCATTCAGTAGCATACAAATTTTTAAGATGTTTCTTTTTATATGGTTCTTTAAATGAAAGATTAGATAATCTATTTGTCTAATATCTGCTTCTCACATATTTAAAAAGGAAAGCTTTTTTATCTTACAAACACAGAAATCTGAACCAAAAAAAAAAAAAAAAAAAGCACTCAAAGCTGATTAACTAAAATCTTCCTCACTTGGAATATAGTAGATCTCAAAGAAGAGAGCAACGTGGTAATTTTTTTTAAAAAGTAATTTATTTATAAAAAGCACCTTTAAAATAAGTTAAGAATATCACACAGCATTAACTTATGCCTACTCATTTGTAGCTAAAATCCCATTATTTTTCTGTCTCTCTGATGGCAAGAAAAATTCAGTGGGAATGAGAACGTGTGCATGCTGGGCATGCCCTAGGAGATATGGGTGGCCAAAGTACTTGTTTATTACAAAAACTATTCAAAGTTTTCCCACACTGTATTATTTTTCATCCCATAAAAATATTTTACAAATGCTTTATGGGAAACATAGTCTGGCTCAGAAGTCCATCCTACAGGGGCTGGATGTGCTTATGCATGAGTTGACAACTCCTTGGAGGCAGGGTGCAAGTGTATATGAGCATGGCTTAACACTGAACTAGTCCAAAACAAAAATTTTGGACGCCTTCTTAATAAAGTAGTTCTGAATTTTGCATTAGCTTAGAAGTGCCAATATTTTATTCTTTGTTCTTCCAAAGCGAGATCTAAAGAAATGTAGAAATGTCAGCCATATGTTTGAGGCAGATGTTACTTTGCTTGGTCAGTCTTAATTGTTGCTAATCTAAGCCTGGCTTGAGGGCAAATTAGCAGTAGCCATAACATTGTTCTGATTGCTTCTGGATGAGCTGGGATTGGCTGTAAATTCAGGATTTATGTATTCACTCTAATTATCATTGTGTTTCCATAAGTGCCACTGATTTATAATTTCAACCTTTTCTGCCTATAACTATTACAGTACAGAGGTCAAATTCTGGCAGAGAGACTTTGTTGTTTGTAAGCGAAAAATCATAAACAGTGCACTGGCATCCAATGACCTTAAGAAAGCACCATCTGATTTTAAGCTTTTTTGGTTTTGTTTTTATTTTAAGACAAGATTGCTCTTGGAAGTCACTAAAAATATGGCATTTTGTGACATTCTTTTTACTTTAGCTTTTATGATACACTCAGATCACAGTTCCTGACTTTTTCCCATGAGCACAGGAAATAAAACATGACTTACAATGGTTGGGATTCTCACCTAATCGTATGCCTTTAGGAGCCAAAACCACATCTAATATTTCAGGGCTTTAAAAAATATTCTGAGAGTTAGCAACATTGCTGTAAACTAATCACCTAAGAATAAATGGGCTATATACTTATCTGATACAAATTGGTGTAATAGTCTACAGTGAACCAGGCTAAATTGCAACAGCTGAAAATTTAGCCCTTATTCTTTTTTTTTTTTCAACAGAAAAAGAAGTGGGTAATGAAGGACATTTTGCACCTCTACTCATGTTGAGAAGAACTTCATCCAAGGTACCTTCGTCTGCTCTCCCGAATAAACAAACCCAATGACTGGGCTGTGCAGCAATCACTATATACAGTGTAGGTGATTACTATGTGTGCTGAAACCCACAAAGCTTACTGCAATGCAATTCATTAAAATAAGAAATAAAGTCACCTTGGTGCCCCTTGAATGGTGAAGGCCTTGTCTGCATGCTGATCTCCCAGCTTTGTCATCACTTCATAGAGTTTGTGACATAGCTGAGAAAACAAAACAATTGCCTGAGTTTAGATGAAACATCATAGTTGTTATTAAAAACACAGGTGATAAATATGGGCTGGTAACTGCTCCAATTTCTTTAAAATTGTAAATAGTTCCTTCCAAAAATAAGCAATGCCATGTATATCAAAAGCCTGAGTGGAAACCTATCAGAATCCATAGAAATATTCTCAAAGATAAGAGCAGTTCTTCAAAAACAAAAACAAAACAAAAACAAACAAAAAAAGCCGGTTTTCAGAGAACAAGTTTATAAACGTGACTTACTGCTGTCTGCTCTCTGATGGAGGGAGTCAACTAAAGTTTGAAATGTGTAGCAGAGAAGATTCATGTCTTTCTTTCAAAAACCTGATCCCAATTCAAGTGGGACTTTGGTCAAGCAAGTTTTACGTGCCATTTTTGTTCCTATTAGTTAATAGGTTATTATAGATAACACGCTACCACTTAGTGAGGTAATGTCTAATAGTGACAAATCTAAAGTTGCATTGCTTACAATATAAGCAATGGTCTTGAAGGGTATGGTTGACATTTTTCTCTTGTATTGATTAAAGCAATGAAATGCTTAGCAATTGGACATGGAAAAAATACTGCAGGCAAAAGTGTGCTACGAAGAATGGAGAAGATATTAAATTAAAAAGTTAATTTAATGCTAAAACTGATAATGCACCATAATCCAAGAATGTATGGGCTACATTTTTCTTAAGGAGAGTACAAAAATGGCAAGCAGAAACCAATAATGAAGATTATAGTACAAATCTGGATCTAGGGCAAATTCTCATCTGTGCTGCTGCTAGATTTTCATTGCTGCGTTACAAGACATTTGTTTACTGTTACATATATCATACAATCCATTATACATGAGATATTCATTTTACTCACTAAAGCTATCTCCTTGTGAAACTTAGCTTCAAGGCTGGATACATTTTTGAAGGTGTTCACGTAGAAGCCAACTCGCCTATGGAGGATGGCACAGGGAAAAGAGAAAGAGAAAAAAGGATTAAGGTAGGAGGGCCACAAAGGAAAATGAATTAGTTTTTTCCAGACCACAACCAATATTCTTGACTACAATTCTCAGCTAAGCAATAATTGGACTGAATATCAAAACTTCAAACTCATTTGTTCGTGACTATTTCTGTTTGTGTTAAGGGCCATCACATTTCACACTGCACAGAGTGAATGAATTTGAGAGTACTCCAAAGCAGAAGGCTTCACCTTGTTTTGGAGAAGAGCAAGGCTGGAAGAAGACTGGCACAAGTGAGGTGCAAGCACACAGAAAGCAAGTTGCTCTGGGCACCCCATATCCCATCAGACAGCAGGCAACCATTGACTGAAAGGAAAGAGGTCTTGCTCTGGCACTGCGAGTGGGTGCAGGCACCATGTTTACACAGCAGCTATCACAGCATCTAGGTGATGTTGGGTGTGTTTTGGGGAAGCTGTAAGGTATACAGCTCAGTACTGCCTGGGGGTGGGTGTCCCATGCTCAGCCCTCCTTAATGAAACCAATCCTGAAATACATGCATATGAAAGAAAATAATTTCTAATACAAACATTTTTGCACATGCAATCAAAAATCTGCTTGATTGGGGTGAGTGATTATGTGCCCTCCATAAATTTTAACAGTAAGAGGTGTTTTCTTAGGTATTGGATTATTCTTTTTCCTATATAAAACTTTCATGTGTAATTTCTCCAAACTTTTATTAACCAAAATCATCTTTGGTATAAGAATAAGCTTTCAAAATATCAACTCAATGGATCATTTTCTTCCTGAAGAATTGTAATAACTAAAAATAGGACTTTGAAAGCATTTGTTTCCTAAAGCATAGTTTCTAAACTATGCCTAGTGCTCAAATTAAATTTTATCTTTCATGAGACAAGTTGGTGGGCAACACAAATACTGAAATTAAAAGGTCCTTACTCTACATTATTAATACACAGTTTTACTTTTAGTAAGCCCATAAACCAAATATCTTGAAATGCTAGAAGCTTTTCAACTGAAATAGACAGAAACACAGCAGGAAAACTCTCTATTGATCTCGAGTTTAACACGAATTAATTTAGAAGGCAGAAAAGACGAAGGATACTTCAGTGACTCACAACACACTTTCACTCCAGACTGTCATTTGTTAAAGAACATAGCACACTAATGATATGCTTATTTCTCTACTGCTTTTGTTCTCCTGGTCATTTTGTCTCCATTTTCTGTATAAACACAATCTATGTTTATACATCCTAAATGAATGATCTATTCCATCAAATGCTTTTACATCACAAACATAGTCAGTGTAAAACTATGAAATGTGTATTCTGACGTAATAATATTTAAATATTATTTTTTCCCCTTTCTTATATTTCTTTGGTAGTATTTTATAGGAGCTCGAAAATAACAATTGCCATTAAACCTTTGTACCTTTGTAAAGTTCTTTACTTTGATATCTTTTACAGAAAAATGACCTATAAACAGCCCCTTTGCAAATCTTCTAGAACAGTGTGTGGCTGCTCTGTACAGTTACTCTTGACAGTGGAAATATTTGATCCTTTTTATCAATAAGTGGCTTTTTTTTTTTTTCCTTCTTGAAAGGATCATGTATCCACCATCAAGGTTTCCGAGAAAGGTGATGGAAGCAGTGGGTTGTAGCCACTTTGGCCATTCTGTGCTCTGCCTCAGTTCTTTATCCATAAAATGGAGACATTTTTGCACTTTATAACGAAGATATGATAAAGAATCAAAAGTGCCAAGATACACTGAAAGAAATAAGCATAAATACATTTACAATAAGTATTATTTTGGATTACTATCAGGCATTTTCCCTTTTACTATTTCATAAAGGTGATGGATAGGATTTCAAGAACTTTCTATTAGCTCATTAAAATCCCCTGGTTCCCTTTCCTTAGTCTCCCTTTAGGCCTTTTAGACAATATCTGCCTAGGCTTACCGTGACCACAGAGATGGCAACTCTTCTTGCAAATCAGTGTTAAACTCTTCAAACACTTTCTGCGCTTTTTGAAACTCTTCTTCTGCCTAAAACAAAAACAGGGTGACTTCCTCTATCACTATAAGACATAGCAAAACCCAGCAAAGTTGTTTGTTTGTTTGTGGCTCTATTTAAATTTTCACTAACAAAGTATGTGACTCAGTCCCAAACAACAAAGGCCAACATAGGACTTTCTGTCCCCCAAATCTCATCAAGAGTGAAAGTTAGGGCTGAAACAGGACTCACTCCTAAAACTGGCTAAGCATGCCCTCCCCATTCACCAAAATACTTAATATGCATTTATCCTTAAGGATATCTATCACTAGTTCTATTTCTGAAAGAAGAAAGAGAAGAGAAACTTTGTGTTAGGTCTCTGCAAGGAAATGGAGCTCCCAAAGTCATCTGCCAGCGTCCTTCTGAGTGTGCTACCTTGGTAATCCTGCCTTCGTCTTTTCTTTTTGAGCTCTGCAGGGCTTCTAGATGATGCCTTGCACTGTCATAGTCCACCAGCTTTCTGCTTCGTTTTGCAATGCGAGTCTGTATAGAGGTAAAAATGAAAGTCAGCACAATTGACGTTTCCTTTTTTAAGTTATTTTACCTATGTAGACATTCACATTTTTTACATGTTTTCATTCTCCCTCATCTGCCATTCATATCTGACTTACTATAGTATCACAAAGGAACATGGGCATGGAAAAAGAGATAAACTAATAACCTTATTTTAAAAAAGAAATCCATTTACATGTGGTTTGGAAGGTTTTTTTTGTAGATGTAGTGAGATATCAATGTTATGCAAGACTTGTCTCATTCTCCAGAATAAGTGGACCTCCTAAACTCATGGTAACACTCTCTTTTTACCTTATATATAGTGTGCAAATTTAATGAATAATTAACATTTTTTCTTTTGGAGTAGGAAAAATGCATAAAACATACTTCTCAGTATGGTTGCTCTGACACAACTTAGATAAAATATATTAGGAACATCTAACATACACTAGGAATTCTAATTTAACTGCAAAAGTCCTTTGGTATATACTGACTTCACAAAGCTCTATATTATATGTGAATTCCACATGCTGAGAGGACATAATCACAGTTTGACTTAGGAGCAAATCTGAGACTGAATATCAGTAATGTTGCGACTCTTTTTTTTTTTTTTGTATTAGTTCCTGATGTAAATGACAAAGGAGATGGGTGTGTGATACCTACTCAATTCTAAATCATCACAGAGAATTTCCAGCTATGTCCATATAGCCACATCCAAATACAAAAGTATCTACCTCTCACTGTTGATGATTCTTTATCCCCATGCATTTCATGTAGCAGCCATGTCCCTGGACTGTACTCATGGAGGGACCTGGGAGAATCTAGAACCTGCATAACAGTCTCTCCTCATGTGTATTACAAAGTGTTATTATGACTAATTAAAAGACAGGAACCATGGTTTAGTTAAGAGAAAGATATTTAGATACCCACAGGTGCATCTAGCCAATAACAAAAGGCCTGCTTTTCAAGTTGTAATTTATCTGGTGTTATAACAGCTGAAGAGCTTAATTTGTCCCCGTTGAAGTTGGTGTGAATTGTCTCATACCAAATAAAATTGGAGCAGGAAAAAATATTGTAAAAGCTTTATGTATGAAGGCTAATTTACATCCAAGTTCTATAGCATGAAAATTATTTTGGAAAATCAGTGCTGCCTGATGTCAAGGATTAGCTTACAGAATGAAATCTTGTACACTGCAGAAAAAATAACTCCCTCTCAACCTTTTTACCCTTTTTCTGTGTGTGCGTGAAATTTCATTTTATGTTTATTTTATGACTCAACAGTAACTGGTGATATTTACAAATTGTCCTTTATAGAGAAACATTACTGTACTTTGATATCAGGAAATTGGCCTAGATATGTATCCAAGGTCAACAATGACCCATCCACCAGTTTTTGATGGAAGTCTTCCCAAAGTTCATCACATTTCTGTAAAGGCAGATGGAAAGAGAAAAATGCACTTAGTATAATTCCACTCCAGACCTAGGGGAAATACAAATGTAAATGGTACAGATTAATCTTTCTGAAGTTTTAAAATGTTTTTTTTATGGCAATAAATCTGAATGCAGTTATAAAGTAAATTAAAAAGAACACCTTGACATTGCAAGCTTTAATTAACAACAAAAGAAGTTTCAGTTTAATAATTAGTTTTTTCATTCTTTCAGCTAGTAAGTGCTGTGTGAAAATAAGAACAGCATGGATTCAAGGTCTTCCTCAGGGTTTCAGATTCCTGAGGGCCACCAATGCAGAATCTGAAGCAGCCCTAGCATAGGGTATGCTCACAGATGATGAACCTTCCTTATAGAGAAAAAAAGTACAACTAAAAATAAATTAAAAAAAAGTAAATAAAGGATAAAAATAAAGTGGGCTTCCCATCAATCACAGAGATTTGTAAGCTTAGTTTCCTTTAGTCATTTTTAAAATAAAACCTTGTGGACATCCACCCTAAGAAAGGTCCATCCTTCCACCCCATAATTTTTATGCCATTAAGGTGCATTTGATGAAATAGCTGGCTTACAGACCAAACTACCTCGCACTGCTAGAAAACTGGGATTCCAGATCTGAAACTTGGTGACATAAACAGGCAAAATAAATTAATCCCAGAAGCTCTGGTGGTTTTCCCCAGTCCTCTCTGCAGCCTGTGGGCAGTCACTCTTTGTAGCTTTCAGGTTTCTAAGAACACGTTAATGCAGCTGATGTGACAAGGAACCCAGGGAGAGCAGGGTGCAATAACTTGCCAAAAGCAAAATCCTGCTGCATAGTGACATAGTGCTTGAGGTGCTTGGTTTTCAATTGAGCAAGTCATTAACACATGTTAAACATCCTGTTCCCCCTTCTCTTTGCACATTTCAAAATGTCTGAATTTCCCTTTGATGGGGGGGAGGCTAAAGGGGGCTATTATCCTCACTGTCAAATTCAGAAAGCTATTCCCTAGTGTTTACTTTATCACGAGCCACTATAGGGCATATTGTAAATACTGTGTGATGTCAGCATTCAGTTCATTCATTTTCTACCCTAATAGAGTCCCTAATGGATTATTACAATCTATTAATCATGCTTTTAAAATACCTTATTTATTAAGACAATATTTAATCACAGTGGTCTACAGAGCAGCACAGCATTAGATCATAGCAAGCAACAGCCAGTCCTGCGCATTTGTTTATTATTAATATGTATGTTAGACAAATTAAGATCATGGAGGTTTTCTAAAAGCTAATGGGACCAAAAACATTGCTGAAGAGTCCTTTAAGTCATCATCTTTCCTACCACACAGAACTAGGTCGTTTTGATGGACCCCTTTTAGAATGATCATTTATATCCTGGAGTGTACAAATTAACCATTCTTTTGAATTGTAGGTTGACAGATGCATAAATCTACACTTGTGATCATATTGGGAAAAAAAATGTGAGCAGCGATTTTGTAATGCTGCCCACATGAGTCTTTTATTAAGAAGACAGATCTAACATTTTTCTTTATACCTAATAGAGGTTAAGGGCCAAATTTTCATCCTTGTATACAAAATTACAAATTCATGAGTGTAAAATCCAATAGCCTACAGATACAAGGTGAGGTGCTACAGCAAGATACAGCAGCAGATCTTCCAGCCATTTGACCTAAGAGGATATAAATGGTATAGTATCTTAACTAACACTGTCTGGAAGTTGAGTGCTTTTAAAATCAAAAACATGTCACGCCTTCAGCAGCAGGGAAGGGTAGAGGCAGGCAACCACAGAGAAGAAAGCAATCATTAGGCAGATTTGGGAAGACTGCTCTGTCTTCCAGTTTCTTGTTTATCATATTATCCAGGAGGCCTTGCACATTGAATGCCAGGTGGTTAAAGGCTGCATTGATAACAGGTTGCACTTTCATGTCACCACCAGCACTTTTGCTGACAGAATTCCCCCGGAATTAAGGATGTTTACTTAGGCAATTCAGAGCACCTAAAGTCAGACTCCCACAGTATATTCTAGAAAAGCCTATATTTCTCTAATCACTGAAGGAACCTAGTAAAGGCTGAAGTGAATAGCACCCTGCAACCTAATGTGGCCTTAAATTCTAAATTCTTGTCAGAGACGAGTGTCCCATCATGTATTCTGTTTAGTGCTACAGGCTTAATAGTTGTTATATAGCACACAAGAATAAGCAGATGTGATAATTTTCAACACTCAATTGAATTGAGAATCCTGACTGTGAAACTTTGTCTAAGATATCTTGTACAAACTTGTCAATCAGATGCTATCAGGACTAATTCTGCTCACACTGATGTTGACCACAGTGGGAGCTTACGCCAGCTACTTTGTAAAACAGACATTGCAAATAAGGCATCTGGTCAGCAGGAGGTGCATTTCACAAGACCAATAATTTCTATGCTCAGAAAATGGGATTTAACACACAGCAAAGAATTAAGGGAAATTTCAGATGTACACTTCTCCTCGATAGCTCAGATTAATCCGTTTGCAGCCAAAATACTACTACTTTCCTCTTTCCACACATCTTACCTCTCCAATCATTTTCACATCTTCTCGTCCATACCAATCTGGCTCATACACTTCATGGAGAGACTCTGTAAGCTTCTTCGAGGCATCTTGCATCCCTGTAATTAGACAGAAAAAGGAATATATAACTGCAAACTACAAGAAACAGTTGATAAATATCTTTATTTCAACCCACATGTACCCACTATACTATTCCCTCTGGCATGTTTAGAATATAATTTCCAAGAGCTGAAACAAAATCTTTATGTACAGCCAGCTTCCCCAGGTTAACGAGAAACCTCCCCCAGAGCAGGATTAACCCATATTTATATGCATGAAAAAATTCCTATCAGATTACGAATTTCACTTGCTATTCTGAACTAAACACATCTGAACATTAAAGCAACTCTGAGGGTAGTCCTGCCCACTGAAGACGTTTAATACCTAATTAAAAGACTATCACTGAGAAGCCAAAAAAATAGCAGCCTAGCTTTGGTTATTCTTGACTCTTCCATCCTACAGAATAGTTTCCTAGATTGTCCATAATAAGTACCAGGCCTGCCTGTGTGCAAGAGGAGGCATCTTCAGGGTGGAGTGAATAAAATGGCAAAGATTTATGGGAAGTGTCGTCCATAAAAATGTACTCAGGAGAAAAGATAGAAGGGGTCTGCCCTAAACAGAAGTGCTCCCCAGAATGGGAGAGGTCGTATAAAGGCAGAACATATCTCAGGATTTCTTTGTTTCCTTGTTTTCAAAGATCTTTAAGTCTCAGGAGCTTTCATGTGTAAAGTGAGAATGATTAAGAAAAAGAAGTTTGGTATTCCTGTGCCCACAGTAACGACGGTGACCTAAAGGTTTGCAAGTAATGAAGCAAAAGACTGGCAAGAGCGGAGACAGTGTCTGCAAGTCAAGAGGAAAGAGATGTCTGGACCTGGAAAGTGTGTCATAACAGACCTGGTTTTATGAAGAACAATTATCTTGTATGCTGACCTGGAAGGTTCAGCTGTACGTGGAGCCTCGTGCTTATCTACAGTTGCAGTGGGGTGGTGTCTACAGAGAAGTGCACAGAGCCAAACTGCATCAGTCACCTTTGGAGCTCTTGCCACTTCAGACGAAACGACTATTTATTGTTATCACTCTGTAATACACAGAAGATCTAGATTAAACATAAAGTAGCTGCCATTATACTACAAGGAAGAGCCTAAATCTATTTTCAGTGGATCATTTTGACCCCAGTGAAAAAATTGCTGCCCTCAGCAAAGGCACTGGGGTTTGCCTTTCTGTTTTGATGGAACAGGAATACATTAGATGTTGAATACGGTTCAGAAATAAGTGAAACAAAACTGATCTCACAAAAGACGCTAAGTTCAGAATCAGTAATTTTAAAATGACTAATTTATTTCTTTGCAAAATCTGAACACTAACTGCTAAAAATTATTTTTGACTTAGCATTAAATTAAAAATAAATAAATAAATAAATAAAACATTTTTTCTCCAGCCAAAGTCTGTTTGCTGCAGCACATCTGTGCTGTCTTGAAAATATCTCTAGTGTCATTTTCAGATTTAACTGCTCAGTGGCTGGATATAGGAATAATATCAAGCTTTCTCCCTTCAGTCAAAAGGTGTTGTGCCAAAACAGAGTATTTGATTTCTTCAGGGATTGTCTTGGGGCTTCTTCTAAATGATGGAGCTCAGCTCGGAGAATTTGTACAGCATAAGAACTTAAGATGTATTTCTTCCTTCTCTCCTTTGTGATTAATGTTTAGGATAACGTATCACTGGCTAAGAAAGAGTTACTGAAGAGAGGTCATGGTCTGTCTGCTTGTTTGTTTTTGTCTATAATATGCCAGACTACAATAAAATACAGATTTTTCCAGGCAGGACCCTTAAAATCTTCTCTAATGGCATTGCAAATTAATAAACCCGAGAGATGAGGCAAAACCAGCATAGTACTGCCACACTTAAGACGGCTGCATTCTGTCCACTCAGGGTGAACGCACAAACCGGGAAGGTTTGCACATCCCTGCTCACGTCTGATCCTTTCTGATACCTGAACTCCCGCCCTTGAGGACACTGCACAGTAAACCTGTAACATATTTTCTTGCAGCAGCATGCTAACACAGCTTCCATCCAATCTCTCCTGCAGTCTGCATTCAGCTCAGTCACAGACCAGCCTTAGGAAGAGCACCTTTACCTACACAGATTTTTTTGTTAAATACTACAGAACTTGGGCATGAGTCTGCTGAAGAGAATAAATAAAAGACACTGAATGTCCCACACTTGAGGCATATCAACTCACACCACCTTTTATATGTTTTTCAGTTCTGACAGTCAGGTAATCCTTCATTCAAGCATATTCCCTGCAAAAAGTATCAGTCAAATCCAGCTGCAGTGTGAGGCAAGTGGGCATTCTAACATTTGGCTACCTTGGTCAGAAGGCTTCAGTATGAAATATCCACAGGACAAGGTCACTCAGGCTACTCTTTTCCTACTGTATCTGTACTATACTTACTGCAATACCTCAAATGAGTGCACAGGTAAATACTAATCTGGTGGTTTCCCATTCTTTTTCATGCCTACAGGAATAAACTTACAATGTCCAAGGATTTTTTTTTTTTAATTTGGTTGGTTTTCACATTGAATTATTTCTTGCACACTGATACCTTTTATGTATTATTCAGCACTAAAGGTAAGAGGATTAGTGTCATCCATAGACTGCAGGCTGTCTCTTTCTGCTGTTTTCAGCTACGATCACTAAGAAAGATAAATTGTTTAAAGCAAGTCATGTAAGCACTATGAAATGTGAAAATAATTTTTACTGCTGATGAACAGTTAGAAATTTATATTTAGTATCAACTGTTTCATTAACTACCACTTCTTCTTGGTAATTGGGTCACTTATTTAATAACTATAAATGCCAAAATAATTGAATTGCTTAGGAAAAATGATGTTAAGTATTCCAGTTACTGAAGTCTGAGGCTCTTGCATGAAATCATCACTCTTTCTTTGAGAAAGAGCCCCTGTACTTGGAACCCCAAAGGATTCTTAGAGGCACACATACAGTAGGGATCCTCAGTGGGGGCATGCAAAGACATTACCATTACAGTGCCCTAGGGATGGCAGAGGGTAGGTGACAATTCCAATGCGCTCAAGCTCCCATGGAGATTGAGACTGGCCTGGGACTCCATGCCAACCTCAGGACTCACATACTGTGATGTCTCCTCACACCCTGACAGGGAAATCTAGGCAGAATCATGGAGAAAATTCCATCTTCCCAATTAAGCAAGGCACCTTGGTCTGGCCCTTAACATTTTATTATTTGAGTGGGGAAGAGATCTTTCTTTGAGGTTCTCCAGGGAAACAAAGGGTTCTCCTGCCACATGGGTTGTATTCATTGTTGCCTGTTACCTGTTAGAGTTTCTACTAGAACAATTCAATCATTTCATAATTCATCACTAAATTTTACAGAAAGATGATGAATAGTTTTATTGCTTCTAAGAAATTAGATAACTGATTTTAAGATTTGTGTGTCTGAAGAACATGTGCCATTCTGTCAGCCACATACAGACAACTAGGCAGTAAAGCTGCTTACAGCCCTTCAAAATCTCCATTTCTCTTTCTATAGATCAGTTACTATTTAAAATCATAGAATCATAG
>VXAL01011679.1:2963-17344 GCA_013399475.1 Chauna torquata
TCTTTCCATCAAGATAGTGTTCAAGGAATATTTTGAAAATCAATCAGAACAGCTCAAGGACAGAAACCAGCCCACAAAGAAATATGAAATAAAAATGAAGACTGATGAGATGTAAAAGGCTATGTATGCACTCCAGAGAGATAAAATGCTCAGGCATCTGCTCGAATCTGAAGAAGCAGGGTATTCCTATGCTTCTTCACAGAGAAAAGATTAAGATAAATGTGTGGACACATTCTTAAAACTCTTGTCTTCTTTTACTATGTTTTATTCCATCTGGTAAAAGAAAAATATAATTTGGTGATGAGGTAATGTTCATTGCGCTTTTATCTCTGCTTAAAAGGAAATGGAAAAATCATTTATATTAAATGCTTTGACAGCTGAAACCAGCACAAGGGCTTGACTTATAAGAAGTAGAATAGTATAATTCTGCTGAAAGGAGGAAAAAGCACAAAAAGTCCACACACATGGAATGAGGTACAGACAAGAGTGAATCAAGCCCTTTAAAATGATAACTTATGAGTCATTATTAGCAATTAAGGCTGTAAGCACAGTTTAAGAATATTTATACAACAGGTTCACCGATACTCCAGAAGAAGTGTAACAGCTCATTTAGTGGACTGTTTCATGCAGGAGAGTTCATCTGCTTCACAGCTAATCCACAAAGGTGAAGCATCATGCTAAGGCAGGTGTCTCTTTTGCAGGTTTTAAGACAGGTCACTTAAGAGTAAACTGCATTGTGACAGACATGTTCACAACAAGCAGACCTTACAACACAAAGAAATACTTCAATGTGCAAGGAATAACTTGAAATCTGGTAAATCAGGTAGAAAGTCATTGGATAAAAATATTTAAGTAATTTGTCCTCCAATCTGGGTTTTCAGAAAAGATTCATGAAGACATGGGTGTTTAAAATCATACAAAAGGGACTCCAAAATCAGACTACAATGATGACGTAAACCAGCTGAACGTTATTTGTTTACTTTTGGAAGTCATGAATTAGGAAGACCTATTTAAATCAAACATATTCAACATTTTTAAAAGTATGAAACTGGTTTTCATAATAGTACCTATGCAGAATGGGCAGTTACCAACACATCAGATTTTGTAGAGACCAGGTAATAGGAAGCAGCTGTGTCATATACACAAGCTAATAGAAAAGAACATACAATACATGCCTATGAAGTTGGTGGGCAAAACTGTACAAAACTGGCACTTTTCTTGTGAAATGAAACAATGGATTGCACCAACAGACAAAGATGAATAAGAAACACTTATCAAGATCTTTCATTATTCAGATCAGAAGATGCGTACTTGACAGAACTCCAGAAAGGAGTTGGTACACTTTACCCTAGCCTCAGTTTTCCTTCTAATCACATGTAAACGGTGAATTTAAGTGGGATTCCAAATCAAAGAAATGAAAAGCAAAGGTAGAAGCAGAAAAGATACTGGAACATGAATTCAAAAAGATGTCAGATGACACAAGACACTGCTTCCAGTGACACAAAGACATTGCTAGCTAGCATCAGAAACAGATTTGCTGCTGTTGCCACAAGAAAAAGAATGCTATATGACTTTCTCAGTTCACAGAAAAGTAACAGGCTTAGTGTCAGGGAGACTGGGTTTACTAGTCCTCAGTCTGTACGACAAAGAAAGGAACTTTTAGATGGTAACCAGCAAAACCACTTATACTCAACAATCACAACAAACAAGATGAAGTTTTCATAGATATGGAGCAATCACAGCTATAATTCCCCACCAAGAATGACAATTAAACACCATACACTACAATACACAGTTCATCCCATTCAGAATGCGAGATCTATAATCCCCACATAAATAGATGACTAATCAGTTGCTGGAGCTACAAGAGGAAATCGACACAGAGAAGCCTTCTAGCTAATAAATAAATGTCTCTCCTAGCTCTTTGTCTCAGTGAGTATGTAAAGATTCCAGTTGTTTATATCCAGTTCTTAGACTGGGAGGAAAAAACAATGCTGTTTCAGATAAAGGAAAATAATAGAGTTATATTACTTTTTTTTTCATTTATACCTACTATATTACTCTACAAAAGTCTTTTCAGCAATTCTTTCTCAAAGATTCTTGAACTTTTTACTAATTTCTTCAGTTTTCCTAAACAGGACTAATTATTGGGTGAATTCCAAGTACAAAAACAGAACTGTACGTTCTGTTTTCAGTGTACCAAGCTCTTACATTCTGGCCCTGTTTGAAAGATGTGGTAAAACAATAAAATCACAGCGTGCTCATGAAACATTTGACACAAAAATGGGAGGTGTAAATCTAAACGTAAGCGTTCTACTCTGAATACTCTGATAAGCTGCAATTACAAAACACCATAACACAAAAGACATACTAGGTACTGTTTCAAACATAGATACACCTTATTAGGAAACATACAGTAATTACTATGAAACACTGGTAGTTAAACATTCATTATGACAGGACTGTTATAAAATAAAGACTTTCATACTAAGACACTCTAGATGGAACCTATTAATTTAGTACCATGCAGTCCAACAGTTTTACAAAATCAGGACTGAAAAATAGATCGGCTGTGCAACAACTAACTTATAATCTGTACTGAAAATACTAATTCAGCACTAAGCTGCAAAATCCTCTTACTCTCACACTTCAGGTAACATTATCTCCCTTTACATGACAGACACATTTGCAGATTGAATTTGCAGAAGGCACTTTTACTTTTGAATACCTGCTTTTCTGTCTTTAATATTCAGCAAGAGATTAAGTTTTTAACTTAGATCTTTCTCTATATATGAACTGTGGTGTTAGAAAATGCTATCACATTGTGAAAAAAGTTGTTCTGCATTATGAAAAAAAAAATTTATAGATTGTCTTACATAATCCTAAATCTTTTACTTCTGAATGTGTGTTATCAATAACTGATTATACAGGTTCAGAGGTATTGAAAATCTGAGGGCTAATATAAACTTGTGTGTAAAAAAGTTATTTTATACAACTTTATACAAAAATAGACTCCTCTGCTCAGTATAAAACATATTTTGTTATGCTTCATAGTGAAGATAATGCTTCCAAGTACATAAGAATTCTACAGTGCTGATCACAAAAACAGACAAGTGAAAAAAAATTCAGCAATAATGGTCTACTACGTGGTGCTTCTCTTTGAAAATAAACATTGCTTCTAACTCTGTTAGTGAGATCACTTGACTGAATAGCTTAATAATAAAAGGGTTTCAAGAAAAATGTATCTTTCCTACAGAATATAACAAGACACATTTTCAAAGCATAAGTAGGAACTCAGCCATAAAACTCCTACTGGGAGCCACACATCAAAAGCACTGTGCATCATGCTGAAAATGTCCTTTAGTGATAACATTAGGGTTAAAACTTTTGGACATACACATAAATATTTTACATGAGGTGTTTCACAAGATAATATTTGTGATTTATGCTCAACTGTAAATCCTGTGCTTTCAGAAGTACCTGTGTTACAGGAACACCTCAGAAATCAGTTTACTGCTTGGTTATATAGTCCACTAAAATCTACTGTTCTTTCAAGAAACTTTCAACATAAGTTTGGTCTTTAAAGCACACTTTTAAGGAAAGCACACAAACAAGATTAATCATTACAGACTGTATTTCAGTGTTATCTATATTACTTCAATATCTCATGTATTTTATGTACAGATGATCTTGCTAAATTACTTATAAAATGATTCCTAGAAATATCACCTCTCCCTTTACTACAGGAATGATACAACCTCTCCAAAATGAAGCAGATAGTATCAAAGAAAGATGGAGGACCCTGATATCAACTACAGCATAATGGAGAGAGAAAAATATGAAGATACTATTGTGTACCAGAGAATGAAATCATAAAACCTTGGGGCTGAAGTGAAATTGCATTATCAAGTCAAACACTTGCTTCTAAAAATCATCGCTATAGACACACAAAAAAAAGTGTCTTATTAAAGGGAAGTTTTGGATAAAAGCCAGTATAGTTTATATTTATTTGATTCAAAAAAAAAAAATTAAAAGTGACTACGAGGAGGAATCTGCAAATGATACTACATTTACATCCCCAGGAACTGGTGACTGACTGTTCTGAATATTTTTTTGCTGTCACAGCAAGAGTTAAAGTTATGACGTGTAAGTTTATATTTCTGTGAGCATCTGGAGTCAGTTCTAATTACTTAACAATGAAAAGGTAAATATAATGGGATTTTCTTACAACAAGAGATGTTTTCCTGCTTGTCTATTTTGAAGAAAAGTGATTTAAAAGCAAGATAGTCTTATATATCAAATCACTTTATAATTTAGCAATTGTATTGACATCCTTATCTCTGAAAACTTGCTTCCAAACACATTCTGATCTGGTATTCTAAATTATGTGATGTATCTCAGGGATTTTTACCTAGCACACAGTTAAAAAATAATTATTCTGCTACCGTACTCCTAAGACACTAATCTACATCAAGTAATTTATTTGTTTTTTAACATGTAGAGGCCCAATTTGGTCGTCTAGGATTAACATGGGCAGCTAAGTACTCAATCTGAGATTAAGCACCACAGCAACAAATTAAATCATGCTAACAAAATAAAATGTGTTGGCCCCTTTCTTTCTAAACACAGCAGAAATGGGAAAAGACATTACATAAACTTGCTAATGTTTCTGAATTCGTAAATAAAAGGAGCAAGCTAGCTAGCATACTCAATACTTGGCAATAACAAACTAGAGACTTAGTATGCCAGTGCAGAAAATTAATAGTGAGAACCCTCATCATTAATTATTCTTCTGTACATCACAAAGTTATAAGAGTATGAAAGGAAGAAAATTTTTGTGACTTTTGACAATTATTAGTAAGAAAAAGATGATAACAATTGCCAAAAAATCACAAAAGTTGACATGTTACCTGGCTATGACAAAGAGCACACAACTGACACCCAAGTAAGCCAGCAGAATATACATCCAGATATCAGGGGAGAGAGGATTCAGGAAGGAGAAGACGCCCGGGTTTGTACCATTGGGCTTGCGGTACAAAATACTTATTCCAAGAGTCATAAATGGCTTGGAAAAGTCGATGACTTTCTCTCGAACATAGGTAATTGCCAATGGTGCAACTGCAAGGTCAGCTTTCTGTGGACAGAAATACAAAAAGAGAAACAGGCTGTAAGTCAGAAGAAACAGGCTGAAGCAATCAGATTAAGCAAAGCATAAACTTTATACAGAGGAGGTTTGTTCTTGCACTAGTTAAGCTGAAATTTAAAACTCTACGTATAAGTAGGGAAACAGATTTGTTCTACTTCTGGTTTGCTAAACAGATACAGCAGCATTTAAAGAGAATTTGAAAAGCTATTATAGGGTAGAAGTGAAGAAAAATATTGCATTTTGCAGAAAACACAAACATTATCACATCTTCTTAAACTTCTTAAAATGTACATATCAACGCATATCTTTAGGTTGTCACTGCTTCACTTTGCTCTTTAAAAGCTAATATATTTGTGAAGCAGATGTGAATATGCTTCTGCCAGTGTAGGGCAAGGAACCAGTTTAGCTTATTTTAACATAAAAGTACTGGTACAAAATGAAAAGCATTTTAAAATGAGAAATGCTACAACTGAAAAGTTGTTACGTGGAATAAATTCTAGTAAGGTATGCCTGTCCTTACTACTTTGCAGAAATCATTACGAAACCTGTTTGCGGGTAACTGATTATTAAGCAGTTGAACCAGTTAAAAGGAAATCATACAACAGAATGACAGAATGCATTTTGCCAATTTACATTTAGTTTTAGTTATTTATGGCAATAACTCATAGGAGATTAGTAAATGCTCTATACAATGTTCTATTCAAAAAGTAACGGAAATTAGTGTCAAGAAATCTACAGCATCTAATTTTTAATCTCTGTCACCAGCTGTTAAAAGACTACAAACACACTGTACATGTGTGTATGTGTATGTACGTGAGCACACGTGCATGTGTGAAACAGGGAAGTTCAGAGCGAGAAAATAGTACAAGATTTAGCCAGCTGCAAACTAAGATTTCTTCATAAACCGTATGTAAATATAGGTATGTAATCACACAGAGATGGTATAGCTACTTTGAAACAATGTTATTCAAGTAACTAGTTGCAAATAACACCATTTTCAGAATGTCTGTATTAAACCAGATTAATTCACAGATTTTACTCCCAGTGACATGGTGTAAATTCATACATTTATATATTTTATTTTGCTCACCTTGTATTGTTTATTGTATTGTGTAACACTCTCAATTCTACACAATCACAATGTTAGAGCACTTCAATGTTCCTTTTTTTTGTTGCCTACTATAGTTTATTGTCCTTATTAGCATTTATCATATCATTAGATGTACTCTAGTAATTTATGTTAAAATGTTAAACTCTGTTGGCAGTATTCATTTAATTTAGTAAGAGTTCAGTGGTCAAAAACATCACATATGCTTCATTTCCACGGGTATTCAGAACTTAAGGTATTAAGCAAGGCTTTAATCTACAGCAGCTGAGTTTTTATGGCTTGAAAATTATTGATGATATTCCAGATGATGCAGAAAGAAAACAGCAGAGCAAGAACATAAAATTAATTTGGATTAAAAGTTATAGGGCAACACATAAAAGTTTGAGAAACACAACTGAAGCTATTAGACTGAGAGGCAAGTAGCAGCCCTTAGTATGAAGCCAACTCACTACAGATTGTCAGAAGATATAGCTGCCCAAAGACAGAGAAAATAGATCTTTTGGAAAGATATTGACAGTCATGAATTTTGGTCTTAAAATTTGAACTGAGCCTTCATGAATAACAAATCATTTCTTTTAAGAAATTCATCCAACCCTTGATCATTAGATGAAAACAAAGCAGTATACAAGTGAATATAAGTTGTATGTATCTCCAGTAGAGCAAAACTCTAAGGAAGTTGCAGATGCAATAAGAAAAATAACATAAGAATAAATAATGCATGTTTCATATGACAGAACAGGACAATCAGATACACCCCCATCTGCGAGGCACAGACCCAAAATATATGACCCTATCCTGGTATCTTAAGATTTTCTTCAGAATTCAGAATGATCAACTTGTGACTGCAATAGGCAGGGGGGAACCTCTCTGCCAGTTTACATGACTAGATATTGGCCTTTAAGATTATAATCTTCTTTTTTTTTTTTTTTTTTAAATACCCGCTCATCCCATTGTCATTTCACATACTTTGTCCTGTTTTCTCTTAGTACCTCCACAATCTGTGGAAAATTTGCAAGGGAGCAGGTAACATTACTTTTGCCTGGCACTATTGTACACTCTGTGGGATGAAGAATATGTTCATATAAATGAGTTATTTGTTTAAACTCTAACTCCTTAAATTAGTAGTAAATATTAGTTAATAGCAAGACCTACATTTCGTTTAAGAAGGTACAATAGGATCACAGAGCATGGCCAGCTCATTTCAGAGAATGACAGAGTAATTTACATTGGAAGGACATCTGGAGATCACCTAATCCAACTTCCTGTTCAAAGCAAGACCAACATAAATGTTCAACCAATTAACATAATTTTCTCATACTGTGGAAAACAACATATAACAATGGTTCCCTGAAACTTATACTTTCACACTGCAATTGGTATAAATAAAAAGCGCCAGATTGAAGGCAATATATCTTTGTGTCAAAAGAAAAAAAAGGAAACGGAAATAATTTCTTTTGATCGAATCCTTTTTCCTCTACAGTATCTACATTATTGTGGTATTTATGAAGACAGAATTCATAATTTCAGGTAAAATACAAATAAAAAAAAGTAACAAAATTAGAAAAAAATGCATTCGTCCTTATGCTATTTCACACGCAGCAAGTCTAAGTTCTAAGAATGATCTGTAAATTCAAGATGAAAATAATTTTCATTATGGCAACTACCTTTGTCAATCTGACTACTGCACTGGATTTGTAACTCCACAGATCTACTAAGATCAGTCCTTCTTGTGCTGGGGGCCTCAGACCTGGATGCAGTACTTCAGGTGGGGTCTCAAACAAGGGCAGAGCAGAGTGGAAGAATCACATCCCTCGACTTGCTGGCCATGCTTCTTTGGATGCAGCCCAGGATACGATTGGCTTTCTGTGCTGCAAGCACACATTGCTGGTTCATGTCACGTTTTTCATCCACCAGTACCCCCAAGTCCTTCTCCACAAGGCTGCGGGATTGTCCCAGTCCAAGTGCAGGACCTTACACTTGGCCTTGCTGAACTTCATGAGGTTCTGATAGGCCCATCTCTCAAGCCTGTCGAGGTTGCTCTAGATGGCATCCCTTCCCTCTAGCGTATTGCACCAACTGCACCGCTCAGCTTGGTGTCATCTGCAAGCTTGCTGAGGGTGCACTCAGTTCCACTCTCCAAGCTCTAGGTGTTATGTAAATGCTGAGGATACCTGTATAAAGTTATTATCAGCTTTAATAAAAAGAAAATGATGGATTTCCCAAACAACAAAATGTGCAGATCCTGTCTGTGAAGAGGCTCCTCCTCCCTCCCATGCCATGGTGGCCTTTACAGGGACGTGCCTGGAGGAATTCCATGGGAGACAATCCTGGAGAGTAGTCAATTCTGACTGGAGTAGTCAGCATGGATTTATAAAGGGGTAATATTGTCTGACCAACTTGATAGCTTCCTGCAATGAAATGACTAGCTTCGTGGATAAGGAAAGAGTACTGCATCTTGTTTATCTTGACTTTAGTAAGGTTCTCGACGCTATTTTCTGTAATGACAAATTGATGAAGTACAGACTAGATAAGTGGACAATGAGAATGAATGAAAACTGGCTGAGCTGCTAGACTCATTAGAGGCATGAAGTCCAGCTGTAGATCAGTTGCTAGTGGTATACCCCAGGGGTCACTATTAGCATCAATACTGTTTGATATATTTATTAATGTGCTGGATGAAGGGACAGAAGGCACCCTCAGCAAGTCTGTGGATGATACAAAACTAGGAGGAGTGGTTGATAGATGAGAGGGTTATGCTGCTGTTCAGAAGGACCTCAACAGGCTGCAGAAGTGGGCTGACATCTTGAAGGAGCTTCATGATGTTCAAATAAGGAAAATGCCAAATCCTGGCATCTGGGATATATACCCAGGCACCAGTACACATACTGGAAGGCTGACCAGCTGGGCTGCATTAGGCAGAACATTGCCTGCAGTTCCAGGGAGGTGATCCTTGCTATCTACACAGCACTGGTGAGACATATCTGGAGTGATGGGTCTTGGTCTGGGCTCCCTAGAACAAAAGCGGCAGGGACATATTGGAGTGAGACCAGCAAAAGGCTACAAAGATGACTAAGAGACTGGAGCACCCGCCATACAAGGAGAAGCTGAGAGAGCTGAGAGTGTTTATCCTGGAGAAGAGGAAGGCTCAGGGGGTTCAGATCAATGAATACAAAAAACTGGTAGAGGGGATTAAAGAAGACAGAGACTCTTCTCAGTGATATCTATTGAAAAGAGAAGAGGCAATGGGCAAAACTGAAATGCAAGAAATTCCATTTAAACATAAGAAAAAAACTTTGCATTGTAGGAATGGTCAAACACTAAAGCAGGTTGTCCAGAGAGATTGTGGAGTCTCCATCTTTAGAGACAGTCAAAACCTGATTGGATGTGGCCTTCAAGAAATTTCTCAAAAGGTTACAAGAAATTAAATATTAAAATATGGCATTTATTGCATTTCTCTTATTTCTATATTACTGGTTTACATTGGGGAACTAAGCAAAAATAGAAAATGTACTTGTCTGATGGCTCCACTACAAAATAATTTTCTTACAGATACTTCTAACTGATAAATTTAAATATTTAGATAAAGAAAATAATTCAATGGATGTTCTGGGGAAAACAAGATATCAAGTTACATACAGGACCATTAAGTCTAGAATTGAAATGTGTTATTTCTCAGTTCCACAGAACATGGTGGGTACAACTGCAGTCTTTGCTGGTGCCTGGTTCTAGTCTATTCAGTCACACTTGAGTGAAATCTGAAATTGTGCTCCCACTGTAATCTAAACTGCTTTGTCAGCAAAACTCTACCACCTTTAAGCAGGTTTCTAACAGCAACTAACAGGATTAGTCCAGAGAAGAACAGAGACAATACTTCCATGGTTTTTCATAACTGACCCATTTTTTCCTTATTATTATGCTATAAAAATAACACAAGTGTAGATCAGACAATAGTTTTTCTTTATATTTTGGAATTATGAAATACCACAGTATTGGAAAGACCATTTTCAAAGTAACTTTAAAATCTTCAGAAATGGAACTGATGGAGCTGAATGCTGCACGAGATTTTGAAAAAGCTCCATTATTTTTCTATCCAGGTAAACTGTTAAAAAACTAATAAAGATCATCAATTACCTTATATTTTAAGAATGAATTGAGAACTTGTATATGATAAGATTTTTGACAAGACACTTCTAGAATAACAGTTAGAATATTTCACAATATGAGTCCACATAATAAAACAAACAAAAAAAACCCTAACAAAATACATTTAAGTGAGTCTCCTATTTTTAAGGAAACATCCATCACACCTCAAACACTACATAGTTTTCTAGTTAACCTATTTTCCGTACTAAAAATCTTTCTTTCATCCAGATTGTGTACACTTCTAAAGCAAAGCAAGAAGTAAAAAATCTTTCCTCAAGCTTAATACTTTTCCTTTCTTTAAACTTGACTTTACAACCTTAAAAGACAACTTCTAACTATTTTTGAAACTTCATGGCTTTTTATATATAAAACATTGTCTCAGTATGTAGTTATACAATATCCTCAGTAAAAAATTTCTAACAAGTGTCTATACTGCTTCCCCAGTTTCTAGCACTTTATTAATACAGGGCCACACATACACACACAAAAATATGCATCCATTCTTTAGAGGCACATATGGTCATTTGGTATGCGTATATTGTCATGGTTTTGGCTGGGATAGAGTTAATTTTCTTCGTAGAGGCTCACACAGTGCTGTGTTTTGGATTTTTGATGAAAATAGTGGCGATGTTTTTGGTTGTTGCAGAGCAATATTTACATAGAGCCAAGGACTTTTTTTTTTTTTGCTTCTTGTGCTGCCCTGTAAGCGAGGAGGCTGGGGGTGCACAAGGAGCTGGGAGGAGATATAGCCAGGGCAGGTGACCCAGACTGACCAAAGGGATATTCCACACCATATGACGTCATGCTCAGCCATAAAAGCTGGGGTAAAGAAGGAGGAAGGGGGGGCATGGAGAGTGATGGCGTTTGTCTTCCCAAGAAACCATTACGCATGATGAGCCCTGCTTTCCTGGCAGTGGCTGAACACCTGCCTGCCCATGGGAAGTAGCGAAAGAATTCCTTGTTTTGCTTTGCTTGCGCACGCTGCTTTTGCTTTACCTAGTAAACTGTCTTTATCTCAACCCATGAGTTCTGGCACTTTTACCTTTCTGATTCTCTCCCCATCCCACCTGGGGAGGGTGAGCGAGCGGCTGTGTGGCACTTAGCTGCCTGCCAGGGCTAAACCACAACATATATATATGTGTATGTATATATATATTTCACATTTTGTATATTCACAGGATTCTCAGAAGAGAATTTGCTCATCTTTGGAAGTTACCACACACTACTGCTAATCAAGCTGTGGTGGTTTACCCAGCTGAGCAGCAGAACTCCACTACAACCACTCTCTCGCTCAAAGGAAGAGGGGGAGAAAATACGATGGACAAGGGCTCAAGGGTTGAGATAAGGACAAGAAGGTTGCTCACCAATTACCATCACGGGCAAAACAGACTCAACATAGAGAGATTAATATAATTTATTACTATCACTAGCGAACTAGAGCAGTGAGAAACTAAAAGCAAACTAAAAACACCTTCCCCCATCCACCCTCTTCTACCTTCTCCTCCCGAGCGGCACAGGGGATGCCGTCAGCCCATACTGCTTCGTCTCCACTGCTCCTTCGTGGTCACTCTCTGCCCCTGCTCCAACGTGGGCTCCTCTCCACGGGCTGCAGCTCCGGCCTGGAGCCTGCTCCTGTGGGGGCTCTCCATGGGCTGCAGCCTCCTTCAGGCCACATCAACCTGCTCCTCTGTGGGCTCCTCCACGGGCTGCAGCGTGGAGATCTGCTCCATGTGGTACCCCATGGGCTGCAGGGGGACAGCCTGCTCCACCATAGGCCTCACCGTGGGACACAGGGGAACTCCTGCTCTGGTGCCTGGAGCACCTCCTGCCCTCCTTCTTCACTGACCTTGGTGTCTGCAGGGCTGTTCCTCACTCCTCTCACTCCCAGCAGCTGTTGCCCAGCAGTTTTTCCCCTTCCTTAAATCTGCTCTCCCAGAGGTTCAAACAACATCGCTCACTGGCTCAGCTCTGGCCAGCAGCAGGTCCCTTTCGGAGCTGACTAGAGCTGTCTCTTATCTGACATGGGGCAGCTTCTGGAATCTTCTCGCAGAAGCCACCCCTGTGGCCCCCCTGCTACCAAACCTTTATCACATAAACCCAATACACAAGCTCTCAGGGGTAAGGATAAAATTGACTGTGCAAACCGATTTCATGCTATTGTGGCAAAGTAACATGACTTTCTTCCCAACACACACACACAGACACACATAGAGTATCATCAGTTTCATTTAATGTATTTTGGACTTAAGTAAGGCTCCTCAGGCACTTTCTCTTTTCTTTCTTGACTCTGTATGTTTGACTTTTTAATTTTCTTAAACAACTAATTTATCTTTGATGCTGCAAGAATAACGGATCAGAATTAACACCTCTCAATTCCCCAAATGGTACGGGTGACACTATATTTTGGGCATCGTTCCCAAGGGCACATCTCCTGCCAGCACATCCTGAAACTGCTTTGTGAAAATGCTTTGTTGAAAGCTGACTTACTCCAGAATTCCACCACCCATCCTCCTCACCCTCCATGAAATGTTCACTTTGAGATATTTTGAAATTCTTTGGAAATGAGCAAAAGATAAATTGCAGCACAGCACTTTTGAACTTTTTTTTGATCTTTTAGTATCAGAAACAATGTCAAGAATTTATTTTGTTGTGCTTTCTTTATGAATACACCTAGTTGATTTATACAGGTCCCCTGCAAGTCTTTTAAATCTTTCTGTTACCACTTCCAAATGAAGAAAACCAAAGCAGAGGCTAAGTAGCAATATTTCTTAAGAACACGGAGTGTGACATGTTCAGACTCTAATTCAGAGCAGAATTTATGAAACCCTGATCTACCAAGCCTGTAATCAAACTCCTTTATCATTACTTCTGGGAGGAATGAGGTTAAAATAAGATCTGAGTAGGCAGAGAGGAGGAGTAAGGGAAGAGTGGGAAAACTGGTACCAACCAACTTTCCCTATATGGCTGATCTTTATTTTGATCTTTACAGTGATCAAGTATTGTACACAGAAGTATAGATACTGTAGAAACAGACTGAAGGAACAGGTCCATGATAAGCTGTAAAAATAAGTTACTGAAGATTTGTCATGAAAAACAGAATTGCAAATCACCACATTGCAGAAATATCTGAATAGAGAATTTGTTTCATCGATTTTCTCCAGGTAATTTAATTTCTATTAAATGGGGACAACCCCAATGACCAACCTTTTCTGAACCAGAAGAGACAGAATAAACATGTAGACACACGAAGTTACCCAGTAAAATGGACAGGTCCCTATGGAAATTAACTCTGCTATTAGGGAATTCTAATTTTCACATACATTTTACTTCAGCAGACATACGCATATAAACAGTAATCCCCATGTTATTTTCTCCCACACTTCACTGTCATTATAGCAACAAAACTGATTGTAAAGATCAGATAACGGTAAGAAGATATGAAAAATCTAATGCTGTAATGAATACAGCCCTGGCCCAGGATCTAACCATTTCCTAATCATTGCTGTAAGCATAGATGATTCTTGAGCTAGAGTTATCTTTTGGAGTTTCAATTGAAACACTTTATGCCACTGCCCTGGTGGGCTATGATTCACTTCACTGGCAACGCACTGAAAATGAATTCCAATTATTCACTGTAAAATTTGTATCTGTCACTGAAACTTCATGATTTTATATAACCAATTGCATTAGCCAGGCATGTCCAAATAGCTAATAACAATTCTAAATGGGGATTACACTGGTTAGACTTAAAATATGTTCTGTGTTAACACTTACACGCTTTTTCTTCCACAGCCTCTAAAATATTCGGTCTTTAATCCACACTTGATTTGGCCCACTGCTAGTATTCTTTTGCCAGTAACTTCTCAAGGAACATTTGAAATGATTCCACATCATTTTCATAAATGGCATAATGGCTGTAACTGGGCACATGAAAAAGAAAAAGAAAAACAAAAACAAAATGAAAAAGAAAAAGAAAAAGAAAAA
>VXAL01011679.1:17399-27975 GCA_013399475.1 Chauna torquata
AAAAAGAAAAAGAAAAAGAAAAAAGAAAAAGAAAAAGAAAAAAGAAAAAGAAAAAGAAAAAAAAAGAAGGCAAGTGGGCAAACATCCTACTTATGAATGTGGGCAGATACGAAAATAGTCAAGGCAAGGGATAGTAATGAAAGTAATAGTTTACACAGCAAAGCACTATTTATCATAAGGATCCTGGCCCTACTAAAGTCATTTAGACTACTGATTAAACTTCATCCATACTTTAAGTAAAGTACTGAGTCATCTAGGAGATTGTCAAAAGACAGAGTATGGATGTTGAACCAAAAAGTAAGTTTAATTCTTTGATAATTCACTGATTGGATTTGGTAAGTCTGGTAGAATGACATAACACAGAAAAAGAATTTTGAAAGAAAAAGGCTAATCAGTAATTATTAAAATTGTGAAAATTAAAAGAAAACCATAATCCCCTAACTATACTAAACAGTAATTAAGCATAGTTTTACATGAACAGGAAGGAATTCTCACTCCTCAAGAAATTTCAGATAGACTAATAATAGTTCTTTATATGTCTGAGTGCAAATAATCAGAAAAATTTCACAGATCTCAGAGAACTTAGTGAGAAGAAGATCCTACTATGAAAGTCTCCTACCATTTTTGGTGTCAAATAACTAAGAAAATGTTTACGATTTTTCATTCAGTTTCTTAGGAAAACATAAAGGACACGATCATTTCAAAAGTTGTATAGTAACACCAATATTAAGAAAAACTTTATGCATTTTTTTTTTTATGTTTCACTGCAATATTAGAAATACTTCTGGATCTTGTTAAATTAAATGCAGATTCTGTGGAAGTTCCTTGCTCTTTTGAAAATAAATGCTTACTGTCAACTGCTCTTTTGTTGAAAACTGCATCTTCATTCCGTCCTTCACTTGAAATCTGTAACACACCTCTTGCCTGCAACTTAATAGGAAATTCATAGATGCACTTCTCCTGTGCTCTTCACTGAATTAATATGAGTATTTTGTATGCTTGACTATACTGCTTCTGGTTTAGGATTTGTTTGACATTTTAGATTACTGTTTTTTTTTTTCTCAACATTTTTTCATGGATTTCTGTAATGCTTTCTACTGCATTGTCTTAAGCCTGTATCTCTTTTCCGCATAACATTCATTCTGACTTAAGATTTGTTTCTACACTTTTACAAAGGCATATAATATACAGCCTTTATGAGAGAGTGAATAAGTAAAAATGGCTGCAAATTAAGCACTATCTGGTAAGTGACTATAGCAACCAATGCTTTACTTTTGGTTTGAAGTAACACTAAAGCTGTAATTGCTAATAATTCTATGGTCATGTAGAGGACCATTTCTTTGATCATTCACCATTAAAGTAAAAACACCAACAACACAAAAGTGGAAAAGTAGATGCTAGGGATTATGGCATATCTGACTGAACTACAGTGATAAATTCAGACATGCAAGACAAGAATTTGCGGAGAGGTTCTGCAAGACCATGAATATATTCAGTTTGCTTGAAGTGAAAAACAGAAGCTCAGGCAACAAGAGAAACATGGTAAGTTGCTTTTGAGGGATATACCTGCTGCTGATCATTCAACATGGGGCAAATGACATTGGAAATAAAAGGTCAGAGCAGTTGAAATTTTGGATTAATGAATTAGCAATTAGAATGAAAGGCAGAAAAAGCACAACTGGTATTTTCTGGCATATTACAAATTTTCATAATAAATTATCTTGTAGATCCCCAGGACAGATTTCACAAAGAAATGAAATACTGCTTTCATGAAAATGAAAGCCTGCAAACAATAATGAATGGGAGAAAATGTGAATATTTAGAACAATAAATATACACATAAAAATATGTTACAAGCACTGAACAGTTGAAGAATTATTGATACTTTATCCTGAGACAGAGTAAATGGAAGGAGTTGGAATGCTGTTTCTAAATATTAAATAATACGAATTAGTAGCTTTTTTTGAAGAGAAGGTAATGCTGGAAAACCACCAACCAAGCTTAACAAATAAAACTGATAATGATTACTAGAAATTCAGAGAAGAATGGTTCAGCATAGAACAGTAATGCTTAATCTGCAAGGTACATAAATGTATACCAAAAAAAAAAAAAATACACTCAGAACAGATGGCCTTCAAATGGCTAAACAGATAAATCAGAATAGAGAGAAATTATAAGCAAAATATAAGATGGCTGAAAACATAAGCAGATAAGGAAGGATATTGAGTTTCTCAAGTACGTGCAGTGAAGAGTAACAAAGCTGCTAGAAAACAAGAGTTATGAGGAGCAGCTGAGGGAATCAGGGTTGTTTAGTCTGGACAAGAGGAGGCTGAGGGGAGACCTCATTGCCCTCTACAACTGCCTGGAAAGAGGTTGCAGCAAGAAGGGTGTCAGTCTCTTTTCTCAGGTGACAAGTGATAGGACGCGAGGAAACGGTCTCGAGTTGCACCAGGGGTAGTTTATATTGGACATCAGGAAGAATTTCTTCATGGAGAGAGTGCTCAAACGCTGGAACGGGCTGCCCAGGGAAGTGGTAGAGTCCCCATCCCTGGAGGTATTTAAGAGATGTGTGGACATGGCACTAAGGGACATGGTTTAGTGATGGGACCTGGTAGGTCAGGTTGATGGCTGGACTTGGTGATCTTGAAGGTCTTTTCAAAAGTAGATGATAAAGTGATTCTATGAATAAAAGACTGAAATACAACCAGTAATATTTTAAATATATACAGAGAGTATAGAATAAAAGGAATTGTGTCATTGCTTTTTAAAAAGAGGGTAAATAAAAATAGAATGAAATGCCAAGATGCTAGAAAATTACATTAAAAACTTCAGTATAAATCAGTAGGCATTCAGCTTACTATTTATCTATATTCACCAGTGCTGCTGGTTCAAGAAACAACTATACCATAACTGCAGACTTGCCAAAATACTGAGTAATTACTGGAATGTTATCCTTCTAAACATCACCTCCCTAAAGGATTAGAGTTCATATCTTATGTTGAATATGACAAAAGCCTTGCATGACTATAAATTTCTTTATCATGCCACACATTAGATTTAGTTGCAACTTTATGCTAGCTTAGACCTAGGATTTCAAAAAAAATTTAACCAATCTGATATAGTTTGTCAAAAAATGTAGCCTAAATTTTGTATACAGGCTAGACTTCTCTGTGAGTGCTATGATCAATGTAGCCCATGTAAATTCATACAAGGAAAGGAGTAATTATTATAAAAAGTGAGAAAGCTTTATAGTAGAACAGGACATTTTGTAATAAAATCTATAACATGCAAAGACCTGCAAACTCCAAAATTAAGGCAGATTTGTGGATTCTGGTGGTTAAAACCATTCGACGACAGGTAAAGTGTAACAGCTTCAGCTGAGCTTAGTATCTTCCTCTCAGTGACACTCAGAAACATTCAAACTAAAACCCAAGAAGTGATTTCTGAGTGCTCAGAATTTAGTCTATGTTGCATGTTGTATACCGAGCTGAGATTTCCTCAGTGCAGTAGAAGACCTAACATTAAAATATTTCCACAGAATATCATCGATTTAGATGATGTTTTAGCTAAAATTTCAGTTTTCAAGGCAAGTCTTCTTTAGCCTTACTTCTAGGCGTTGAAATCCTTTTCCTGAAGGAGTCCTCAACACTTTCCACCTTCACTTCAAAAATTCAGATGCTAAGCTTATAAGCCTGTTACATTTTCTGCTACATTCACATGATCACTCACTCACCTCCCTATCATTAAAGATCCATGTGATTTTTATCTTCGCCACCTTTGAGCAATAGTACTTACATTCTCTCTCCTTTCTTACATATTTCTCTTAACCTGAATAGCCTGAACTTTCCTTGCCATAAGAAATGAAAAATCACGTTTTGTCCGTGAACGTAATTTTTGTTGATGAGTAATATTACGCATCATGTAAACACGGACATCAACAGAAGTCATATATTTTCAGAATATATATATATACTTGGGCTTTATTAATCCCATTTTGGAATGTGAAACTGATGTACATGTAAGTTGGTTGGCTGTTGTTTTCATTTTTATGATGAATAGATGTGGTTACATGTCAAGTAAAAATGGAAGAAAAAAAAAAGTAAAGTTTGATCTAAGAAACAAGATTTAAATGAAGACCTTTAAGATAATTTATCTTATGCTATTAGACTACTAAAAATATTTCATCATACTATACAGCCACATGAAAGATAAGAGTTCTATCCAGACAGCTTAAATGATCTATTTAAAGGTAGAGAAAAATTAAGAACATTAAAAAATCTCTTTATGAAAGTACTGCTAGCAAAATTACTATTTACTTTCTTAATGGTAAAGGTTCTCAGGCAGCTGTTTTTTTATATCTTTCATACAAACATGGTAGGTAATATGAATAATGAAAATAAGTAATTGGGAGATAGAGTCATTCGGTTCGAAAACAGCTATGTCCACTTGCATAATTAAGCATAGGCATCCAGAAAAAAACTTAGTATACTTCAGTAAGAGAGGAATTTATTTAATCACATTTACTGATAGTAATTATAAAAAAAAAAAAGAACACTCAATGACTGCTGTAGCAAATGTAGTACAAATACAATTTTTTAAAGACAGACTGTAACCTCCCAGCTGCTTCCAGCAAGACATAAAGTGTGAGCTAACACCAAAAGGCAGATGCCTGGGCACGTATTCCAGCCCCTTTTTGAACAGGAGGAGAGCTTGCGACATGCAATAAGGTACTCCCCCTCCTCTAGCTGCTGCTCTGTCAAATGAAAGGGTCTCCCACAGGTCTTAGATATGCCAGCACTATATGGGTGTCTTGGAAGCTTAAGGAAGCTCAAGTGGCACCACTTACATGTCGGTTATGAAGGGAAAATTCAAATTGTAACTGCTCAGCAATGGTAATTCCTGACAAAGGAATGATCTGGCATGGAGGGCAAGAAGACTTAACTGCAGGCCGGATTACACTGTCTGGAAGAAGGAATGTCAGAGATAGAAGACTCCATGTATGGAAGTAAAACTTCCCTTGTTGATGAGATGTGCCACAGTACTGTCTTGTAAGAATCATGGACTGTGAGTGCTCGGGGCCACTTCAGGTGAACAGAACTGGCATTGGGGCACAAACCAAACACCTGAACCAAACACTGGGTTAAGGCATCTGATGCCGATGCTCATATGGTTGGTGCTGGCATAAGTGTATGCAAGGAATCAGTTCCTGTTGCATCTTTGTAGACTCCTTGTAGATCCATTTATGGCAGTAGGACTCTGTCCAATGCATCTTTCTTTAAATCTCTTAATATTTAATCACAAAAGTGTGTTTAATTCTCCTCAAGGAATACAATAAAAATTCCCAGTTAAAGCCTAATCCATAGAAGTTTAAATTCCCCTCGCAGCTAGTGGAGGTCTAATCAATACAGATGATGCAGTCTAAAGAGCAATTCAGCTAACCAAGCTCTAGAAAAGTGTTTTGGGTCTACTGACTGAGATACCTTGGATAACCAACCTGTCCTCAAATGCGCTGCTCTAAAATAGGATGGATGTCCTGTGTCACATGTGCTGCCTTATGCAGATGTGCTTGAGATCATGGAGCATGTAAGCTGAATTACTCCACCAGGCACTGTTTTATATGATAAATCGAATTACTCTCTTGGCTTGTGTATGATTGTTTTCACTAGGTATCCAATGACTTTTGTGCTTAGTGGTATGGAATTGAGTTGGAGGCCTGTAGCTAGCGGTGTCCCCCAGGGGTCAGTACTGGGTCCAGTGTTGTTTAACCTATTCATCAACGACCTGGACGATGGAACGGAGTGTACCTTCAGCAAGTTTGCTGACGACACAAAGCTCAGAGGAGTGGCTGATACCACAGAGGGCTGTGCTGCCATTCAGAGGGACCTCGACAGGCTGGAGGGTTGGGCCGAGAGGAACCTCATGAAGTTCAACAAGGGCGAGTGCAGGGTCCTGCACCTAGGGAGGAATAACCCCAAGCACCAGTACAGGCTGGGGGGCATCCTGCTGGAGTGCAGCTCTGCAGAGAGGGACCTGGGAGTCCTGGTGGGCAGCAGGCTGACCATGAGCCAGCAATGTGCCCCTGTGGCCAAGAAGGCCAATGGTATCCTGGGGTGCATTCGGAAGAGTGTTGCCAGCTGGTCGAGGGAGGTGATCCTCCCCCTCTATTCAGCCCTGGTGAGGCCACACCTGGAGTACTGTGTCCAGTTCTGGGCTCCCCAGTACAAGAGGGACATTGAACTACTGGAGCGAGCTCAGAGAAGGGCTGCTAAGATGATTAGAAGACTGGAGCACCTATCATACAAGGACAGGCTGAAAGAGCTGGGCCTGTTTAGCCCAGAGAAGGGAAGGCTGAGGGGAGACCTCATTAATGTATATAAGCATCTGAGGGGAGGGTGTTGAGAGGATGGAGCCGGTCTCTTCTCAGTTTTGCCCAGCGACAGGACGAGAGGCAATGGGCACAAACTGAAACACAGGAGATTCCGGCTCAACATGAGGGGGCACTTCTTTACTGTGTGGGTGACAGAGCACTGGAACAGGTTGCCCAGAGAGGTTGTGGAGTCTCCTTCTCTGGAGATATTCAAAGCCTGCCTGGATGCCATCCTGCGCAATGTGCTCTAGGTGATCCTGCTCGGCATGGGGGTTGGACTAGATGATCTTCAGAGGTCCCTTCCAACCCTGCCCATTCTGTGATTCTGTGATTCTGTGACTAAAACAGAAGCCTACATAGCTCATGCTCCAATGGGCACCTTTTACCAAAACATCCATTTAGGCATTTTAATCCTAAGATTAGTCTCCCAGCCTGTCTTTCCCTCTGAGGTACCAGATTTTCATCTGTGGCATTGCACCTAAGATTAAATTGACACTATAAGGCCAGATCTAAGTAGGTTCTAAAAATTTACTTGAAAAAAAGGAGTTTCACAAGAAAATCTTCCCTCCTCTCTGAGGTACAACTGCAATCATTATTTTAATTATGTACTAACACTGAGAGTAATGGTAGGTGTTGTCAAAAATTACCTTTCTTATCTATTATATGAGCTGCCCTTGTTTCATAAAACTGCCACATCATTTTCCCACTCAAATGCCATGCTGCTCACAGATACACCTCTTTTTTTTTTTTAACAAGTCAAAATTAACAAGATTGCTATAGTACCTATAGTAGTATCAATATTCTCAGCAAATTGACATGCGCAGAAGATACATTAATGGACACCAGTCAAAGATACCACTTCTCTGAACCTTTGAAAAACTGATCAGGATTACTTGGGCTTTAGAACAATATTATTTATAGGGAAAAGATGTATTTTTAATGCACTCAACATAGCTTCTTTTTAAAAGAAGACACAAAACGATTTTTTTGATAGTCAGTTGCAAATTTAATATACAATTAATGTGTAAAAAAATGAGGTGTTTTTTTAAAAAACTGGTTTACATGTGTATTGTACTTAGGTTTTCTATAGTAAATATATATTTAAAGCAAGAAAATTCCTTCAAAAACCAGAAATAAAAAAAAAAAAATGTAGAGTTATAGCAAGGAAAGCTTGCCATCTTGAGAATGCAGAAACACCATTTTGTAAATCCAAACTTTAAGAAATAATTGTTAATGTTTCCAAATGAACTACTGTAATAAAATTACACACAGTTCCCCCTTCTAAAAATGCAAACAAGTGTCTTTGTGAAAAACAGCAAATTGAGCAAATTAAGCAGTGCTCTGACTTTGTGATTTTTTTCCCCACAATTAAATGTATGCTGCACTTGGACAAAAGATGTATGCTCATTTTGCAGATGCTGATGGAAAAATATTTTACTCTGATGTAGATTTTTTTTTCAGACAAGGAAAGTACTAACAATATATTTAACAATTATTTTGCAGTGCTTGATATAATATCATGTATGTTAATATAATGTGGATATTATCTATTCTAAGGAGCTTATAAACACAGATATGGAGAACTAAGAGAGAACAGAATCAAAATCAAATTAATATTTTCTCCTTTAACAAAAATCTCTTGCTTGTTTACTGAAATAGAGAGAAATATAAGTATACGCATCATTGCCTGGTGTAGTAGCAGGGGAAGGTTTACTACTGAAATAGCTGAATAAAAACTTGTGTCTTACAATTGTTTTGTTATATTGAAGTCACAATGTTCCATGAGAACAGCAACAAGTCTTTACCCAAGCCTGCTGAAGAAAACACTAAGACTCCAAATTGACTGGAGGTCAACACCTGACCCTAAAGTCAATATCTGATCCTAGAGTTCTAACATTATCACCACCTCTTCTAATGAAAATTGTTGAATATATTTTGTTTCCCTTCCTTTACAGAGTAACAAAACCAAAACAACAAATTTTGAAGAGCAATTAATGTATCATGAATTGATTGAAAAATACCTGCTAATTTTTTCTAATGAAAAAAAATATTTTTGATAAAAAATTACAGTCAGTAAGTTGTCTTTTTCATAATTGCTTTTTTTTTAAAACTGGGAAATGAAACAATACTTTTTGTGATTCATTCCTTTCAGAGTTAAATTCTCTGTTGAAATGTGAATAATTTTTACTAATGGTTTTTGCAGAACCTGCAAAACACATCAATTTAAAAAAAAAAAAAAAAAGGAGTCCTAATGATGGCCTCATGATTCAAACAGGAATAGGTGATGTGGAAATACAGCAGCTACAACAGCACTGACACAGCACAATTATACAAAAGCATATAAAATGTTAGGTCAAACTGGTGAGGAACATGGAGCTCAAGAAATGGATTTATATACTTAGAAGACAGAAACAGGGTAGCTGCTACAGGCAAATATACAAAAGAAAGGTGCTGGATGGGCAAGAAAGAAAACAAAGGTTGTTTTTTTCACGTTTTATAGAAGATATGGCAAGATGTGAATGCAGTCTTCATGAAAAAGGAAAACATCTAAAATGTCTCTCTTATATTCCTGAACTTCTATCAGAATGTTGGTGTTACAAACATTGGCTAGAAGGAGGAAATATAAAAGACAAGTGAAAGAAAAACTAATAAGCTAAGTTTTGGCCATGTTCAACTGAATTTGACAGTAAGACAATCAAGGCAAACAGAGAAGTCAGAGATGCAGGTTTAGATGGAGAAAGATCAGGAAAAAAAAGCTAGATTTTTGCACAGATGTCAGTTAGAATCACTTCTGCATTATGACACATTCCTATCTATTTGTATTTTCTGATATATCATTATGTGACTATGTTGTTAATTCATACTATGAATGATACCATGAGTGAATAGAAAATGTCTTAAAGAGTCACCACTTTTGGATTTTAACTGATAATTTTATTGCTGTTAATGTGATTGGAATAAATATTCAAAAGACACATATTCTAAACATAAGGCCCAAATAGTTTGAATCTTTTGTTTCAAAGTAAAAAAGTAAGATCTTACAATACTGGTTCACTATTTTTCCATCAGCACCAGTTTACCTTCCTTCTCAACAGCAGCGCACTCAAATGCTGCTACATATAAGGCATTCTCTGGAGAATCTTCATTTTTTGAATCTCCATTTGCCTCACTTTTCAGGCCGTTTTTTTCCTAATGCTCAGTTAATACATGATTAAGCTATAATATCCATAATGCTTTTAAAGAAATAGGAGATGAATGTCAGTTCACAGTCACAAATAGCAGCCACAAAGGAAGAGAGAGAACCCAACATCCACAGTCCTGAATTTTCCATCTTCAGGTAAGTAAGGCAAAACAAGTTTTCAAACTCACTACTGATATTCTACTTCTGCTGTAATAACTAGGTTGTCTTGTAAAATATTCTTATTATTTGAACCAGATGATGAAAACTAGCAGAACATTCCTTAGGGAAAATCTGGGGCATACTGCAAAAGAAATAACTAAATTATTCTGAGAAATACAGGAAGGAGGAGGTGATGTAACATTCTATTTGACNGTAACATTCTATTTGACAAAAAAAAAAAAAAAAATCATTAAATGAATATGTTACAATACAGTGATCCTCTGTGAGGAAATATTTTGACAATGGGCTAATAATAACTTTCAGTAAGTAGGAGCATATGAGTGTCAGTACATTAACTTAAGAGAATCATTTGGGAAAAAATAACACACACACACACACACTAGGCGTTAAGTGTTATACATAGCTTTGAAAACATCCTCATACATCGTGTTTTCACTGATACAATGATGAAGTCAAAAAGCAGATATGGTGCTATAAAGAGCACTGACAGTACATCAGGTTTTATTGTCCAGCACATACAATGTTGGTGCAAAAAAACAGAATGCTCAATCCTTCTTTCTCCTACAAAGTTTCTAAATCTCTGCTATTGTCAAATTTTCTGATATTTTCATTAATGAAGGAAGCATGGCTAAACTGTTCTCCATTGTATTGAAAATCTCACCTGCTAGACTTTTTGCATGAAAATTACAAAGAGAAAGACTTTATCAGTCCTTAAGGAGAAGAGGCAAGAGAAGATCCTTAACCTTTCTTAACGAGGTTCTATCAGGCAGGGCTTGCTGTAAATATGAAGAAAAGTAGTACACCCCAAGCAATGTGATGAAACTGCATTAGGGAAGGGAAGGGAAGGA
>VXAL01011682.1:0-49423 GCA_013399475.1 Chauna torquata
TTCTATGACTCTATGATTCCATATAAGTTTGAAGGAAGTATATGTCCTATGGCAGAGACAGTCAAAAACATCCAAGAATTATAGGAGAAACCTCCACGGTTGAAGGGTTCAGGAGATTTTTCTTTCTGGCACTATTACAGGTCCCCTATATACAATACAACATGCTTTCTTTGTCTTACAAATTTAGAGTGAACTCGCTTGAAGCAAGGATATTTCCCACTCACCGTACATACATTATCCAATCCCATGTTTCCCATTTCTGGTGGCACTTCTGGGTGCCAACACTTTGTTCCATGCCAGGCAATGAAGCAGTGTGTAGAGGGCAGGGAAAAGGACAGTGTGGGTGTACCAAGCCATTCAAGAACAATGGCAGGAGAAATGTAACAGGAAATATTTCAGAGGAATATGGAGGAGTAGTGAGGGCAGGAAAGGAAGGCAGCAGCTTTCTCAGTTGTAAAGACAAAGCAATGAGTGAGGAAAGGGACAGATTACGCTGGAGACAATTTTACACCTAGGCTGCGTGACAGCAGGAGGTGGTCAAGAAATTTGAGTCTCCTTCCCCTACTTATCAAATCAGTGTATTGCGTTTCATTCCGGGAGCCTGCTGCACATTCCCCTCCCCTTGTCCCTTTCACAAAAACCCTGATACTCCCTGTTGCACCCATCATTACCTGAACTTTTGACACTGCTTATTTGGGTTTCTTGGTAATAAACAAACAGTGACAGTAACTGCCCTGGCAGGAAGTGAATTTTACTGAACTACACTGTTCCCACAAGCTTTTTCAAACTGTCAGAGTCACAACCCGTTTTCAAACTTGGTGATATGCTTGTGTACACATCCTCAGATGATCTTTGTAGGAAATAAATCTGTCCAGTCTAAGGCAGGGAGATAAGCAAACACACATCACAGTGACTTGATTTCATGTGAGGTGAGTTTCAGTTACACAGCACTGTATTTTGCCGCCAGACTTCAGGTTTCATTTTGAACACAAATACTATGTGACGTGAGTCTCGCCCCATTCACTTCCAGCCATATCTTCTCTAGCAAAGTCTCTCTGTTGGTCAAGGCGAGCATCCAGCTGACTGTCTGCCATGTTACCAGCAACAGGGACAGGACTGAGAACCTACAGAGCTAAAAGTGTAATCTGTCATGGAGAGAAAAAGACAGATTCCATGACAGAGGACAACAGCAGATCCCTCCATCAGTATCAGTACATCCTGAGCACTGCAATACAGCAGTTAATGTGCAGGACATTCAAAAGAGAGATTTTGCATTTGAAATGCTCAGAAACTTTAAAAAAAAAAAAAAAAAAAAGACCTTCCAGCAGTGACTTTTTAAATGAAAAAAAAAAAATTGTTTGGAAAAAAAGATTTCATTGCTTTAGTTTTTTCTTTCAAAATTAAAAAAATAAATAAATTATGGAATTAAAAAAAATCCTTGTTTAAAGATTGCCCTGTGAGACCAATCTGTCCAACTGAAAACCATGCATTAAAACAACCCTGTTTAAGAAATACAATAGGAATAAATAATAAAAACAGATTAAAATTTTCAGTTCAAATTCTGGCAAAACAAAACAAAACCTAATTATACTCTAAACTTCCTTTCCTAATTTTACTTTCCTTTGTTTTTGACAAGTCCTGTACTTCCAAGGTAGGGAGAGTCCTTGAGGCAGTCAGCCTTTCAGAGAGAAACAGCTAAAAAAACAGACTGAAAAAATAAGTAAAATTGTGCCATGTTTTTGAGTCACCTAAAGAAAGTCTATAAAAACTGAGAAGTTTGGTTGTTGCATTCATGGTAATAATGAATGCAAATGAAAGGGACTGTCTTCAGAAATTGTGAAGATATGTTTTTTCACCATTTGGCCATCGGGTATAAATACTTACAATTAGCACAACTTAATGATTAATATATACCCTTATCTTATAAATGTGGAACAATGGTACTTCTGCCATACCTGCAGCAGTTACTTCCCAGAACTTGCACAACAGAAAGCTTACTCACTTTTCTCTCCCATTCATTGCATTCAGGAAGGGTATCAAGGTGGTCTGGGGAGATTTGCCATCAAAGACTTCCTGGCCTGACCTTTACTCAGCTCTGAGAATATCACAAGAAAGCACTGAAGAGCAGTAGGCTCCTTATATAGCTGTAGAAATACCACAACAGCCTCTGAGGAGTGCAGTCCTTAAACAGCAGAACTATCTAGAAGATGAAAGCAAATTTTTCTTACAAAATAAGGAATTCTTGCCAAACACTGTTGATTTCTACAGGGTCTTTCTTTTTCAGGAGTTTTCACTGGAAATAAATAATGAAATTCTTAAAGCCAAAATCTCAGTCTATTTATAAAAAATAAAGCAACAAGGGAAATGAATCTTAAAGAGGTTTTAAAACATTAATTCTGGTTTTAGACTAGCTTGAGGCATTGGCAGTGAAGCAGAGGAGCCTGACCTTCAGAAAATACAGTCAACTTGCTATTTTCATCCAGAAAAAGAAAACTGGCCCCTGGACTCATCACTTTCACCTCATGGTCAGGCTGCATGGAAGAGCTACCTGTGCAAATGCACACCATCACAGAATCAGGAAAATGTATCTACAGTCAGATGCACAGAAAGGGACCCCAAAGGCACACACGAATCCTCTGGCATTCCTAGGAGGATCCCTGCCTGCCAAGAAAGGAGATACATGTTCAGCTAAAGCAATTACATTATCCTTCCTTTGTTGTCATTCAACAATAAGATCAAGTTCCTGTTTGCAGGCACACGGGACCACATGCACCTTGGTGTTCCCCTGTGAAAATGAACCGCTTTTAATACAAAGCTGCATCTCCTTCTGCAAGACCTGAATTCCTCCCAGCCTGAAATAGTGTTGGACACAAATGGCTGGGAAAGGGCAGGCACCTGTGACACAATGGGACCTCTTCCAAAACTGCCTCTTGCCATATTTGACTTGATGGAGAACTCAAGTGAAAAAGCTGCTTGGAGATATTTCAGGAAAAATTCCCAGCTTGCAGTCTTTTGTCCCAGCAGCTCACCTGTAGTTAGGACAGCCCGGCAGTGCAGCGTTAGAGCAGATGGGCAGCCCTGGAGACAGGCCCAGCAATGGACAGGTGCTGCAAAACTCATGCAGGCCCAAGCGCTGCGGCATTCACTCTTCAGCTCTCCTGTAACTCCAATTGCTGAAGGAATAAAAGACCACAGACAGCAACTAATTTGTCTGTCCCACCTAATTAAATGGTAGATTGTTGCAGGCACAGACTGCCTCTTCAAGACTGTCTCCGCCAGCCTGTGGCAAGTGGCAACAGCACCGCGTTGTTTATCCGGGGGGCAGCCAGCCTTGTTGGACACCAGCTCTGCAGCAGATCTGCAGGCCGAGCTCAGACAACAGTGACTGAACACGACTTGCAGCCCGACAGCCCAAGCAAGTTTTGTGCCTCAGGACCAAGCCACACGCTGTGGAAGCTGCTGGTACAGCTGAGGCCGCTGATGGGGTCCCCACTGGCTTCGGGGCTGGTAGGGACACAGTTTGGGGTAGCAGCATTCAGAAACAGCCGGTCCCCTGTCAAGTTTGCTCACGCAGGAGTTTGTTTTAAAGTGAGCGAGAAGGAGGATAAAATGGCGGCCAGGCTGCAAGACCCTGCGGCGGTCTCAGTCCCCCTACCCCTTCCTTGTCGGCTCCGCGCCCCGCCTCAACATGGCGCCGCCTAGTTTGGCTTCACCCGCCGGGGAAAACGGGTGGCGTCTGCCAGGAATCGGCGACTTCCGCCGCCGGCCCATTTCCTGGAGAGTAACCCTTAACCACCTCCCGCCGTGCTCAGAGGGCGCTGTCGCCGCCATCGCCAGCCTGTCCCGCCCTGTCTCCGCGGTATGCGCACGCCGGGGGCCGGTGGTGTGAAAGGAAGCGGCGTCCACTGGCGCCGTTTAGCCGAGGCTGCGAGGATAAGCCGCTTTTTTCGCCTGCCGCCCGCGGGGAGCGTTTTCTGACTGAAACCGCCGGTGCGGATTGCGCAACGGAAAGCAGCCTTCGCGGACGAGTACTGGAGGGGAGCGAGGCCGCCCGCCGGCTTCCCGGCTGGCCTGAGGGAGCATGCGGGGGTAGTCCCTGGCCGCAGCCCGTCTCACCGCCACCTGCCCGGCCAAGTCTCGGCTCTCGCTGCGGAGCTGGCTTCGAGCACCCCAAAGATGTTCAGCTGGCTGGGCACTGATGACCGCCGGAGAAAGGACCCCGAGGTGTTTCAGACGGTCAGCGACGGTCTGAAGAAGCTCTACAAAACCAAACTGCTGCCTCTGGAAGAGCACTACAAGTTCCACGAGTTCCACTCGCCGGCCCTGGAGGATGCCGACTTTGACAACAAGCCCATGGTGCTCCTGGTGGGGCAGTACTCCACGGGGAAGACCACCTTCATCAGGTAATGCAGGGTCGCCAGCTTCTTTCGGGATGGGAAGGGCTTCCTCGGTGTGCCCAGACCCTCAGTGTCCATGTTAGCTCGGGAGGTCTTTTATACCAGTGTTATGCCTGCATCCCTCTTCTGCTCTCCCCTGTGTGTCCTCCCTGGTGCCATTCAGCAGTTTTCAGTTGGGAGACTGCCTCTACTGGAACTTCAGCAGGCCTCCTTCATAAGGACGGGGTGGGTGAGATATCGGTAAAACATCAACGTGGCAAAAAGTAGCCCAGGGCAGGGCTGAGGAGTACAGGCAGGGCATTACTATGGAGGAATGAGTCATTCGAGGCCCCCTTGCCTGTTCAAAGTGCAAAGGCTGCAGAAAGCCTCACGCAGGCTACCCCTATGACTACTCGGGTCAGGGTAGCCCCTCTATGGCCACTCTTTCCAGCTTGCCATAGTGCTTGGATGGTGGGGCAACCACTGGCATAGGAAAACTTGAAGAGGGTTCTTGGGTTTGTAATGGTCTGTGTCTCACCTTTCTGTCTCTTTCTGTACTGTGCCTAGAGGCAATGCTCAGAGCATAGCTGGAGAAGTATGTGTGCTTAGGTGTGTGTGTGTGTCAAGAGGGACCTGCCCATCTTAAGGGCTTCAACATCAACTCCTGTTTTAACTGTGTCCTGCTTTGTTGTGATGCTGGGAACAGCAAGTTCATTCCTAACTGTAAAGCAGGGCGGTTGCCAGCAGCAGGTTTGATATGAAACTGTCAAAGAGAGGGTTAAATTTTTCCAGCTGGACTATGTTGCAGGGATCTGTGTTCAGACACTGCTAGTTCAGCTTGCAGCAGCCTTTCTCCTGGGATCATAGCTGAAGCTGTGCTGTCTGCATTTCCTATGTGATTCATGAGCTTAGTATTAATTCCAGCATTACTCTGGTGTGGCTATGTTGAAATCTGTGGAATTACCCCAGTGTAAACCTGGACAGAGGCCACAAGCAGCCAGTCCTTTGTTCTGCCAGCATTTCTTGGTGGAGGAGGGGGCTGTGGACAGTAGAGAGAAGTGAATCAAATTGACTGTGCCTCTCCAGTAGTGACCTTGAGAAATGCAGGGTGTTTTTGTGTGCTGCAATATTCCAGTTACTTAATGCCCCAGCCAGGAGCCAAGAACAGAATGCATTTCTGCTACCTTGTCAGGCATGCATCTGGCAAATAAATTTTAACGGTGAATAGGCCTTTCTCATGTTAGCAGGTCAGGTATATGATGAAGGAACATGAATGACCCTCAGAAGCATTTGGCATGTGGTTGGAAGAGGAGTTGCTCTTCTGAAAATGAAAGGCAGACTTGTATAGTGTAATTGTCCGATTCCACCCCAAATCTTTGTTCTGTGACTTGATACCAAACCTATTTGAAAGGCTTTCCGCCTTCCCAGTTACTGATGTCTCAGAGCAGAACTTCCCCTGAATGTGAGAAGGTTGCTGGCTGTGTAACTAGAGCATCTCTTCCTAATGCTTTTCTGGATTGCCAGCAACAGCTTTTCCCTGCAGTCTCACCTGCATACTGTTGTTGGCAGTCTTCCTGCCTTTGCCCCTTTCTGTTCCTTTTTTTTGTAAGCCTGAACTCCTTCTGAAGGAAGTCTTTTCCAGGCAAAGGGAGATGTCTTCACTTCTGTGGGAAGGCAGAAACCCCTTCACTCTTTGGTCAGCAAGCTGATCTGAACCTTCTTCAACCAGTGCATTTATGCTTATGTCCTCTTCTCCCAGTCCTCTCTGCACACAAGGTTGGGATGAGCTTACCCAGGGATTATGGTCAAGCAGAAGTGACTAGGAGCTGGTGCTTCACGGAAGTGCAACATGGACATGAGAAGGCCATTTTTAGGAAGGCAGAGGTTTCTATATTTAAGACTGTGCATAAGAAGGTGAAAGTTGAGCTGCTGAAGAACCTGTGGGCCTCTTACAGCAGGAGGGTCTAGTACTCCAGTATATTCCCAACCAAACAAAGGCGGGAGGTGCCAGAAAACTGCTGCTTGTGACAGGCTTCCAACATGAGCTTGCAGGCACTTAGAGAGCTGGGTAAGTAAAGTACCAGAATTAGCATCCAGAGTTACTGTGGGAAGGCAAGTGGGAGCTACAAACTGAGAGCAGGGAGGAATTAAAGGGGAGGGAAGAGGAACTAGAAGGGGAAACAACCATTATGTCTTGGTATCAGAGTGAAACAAGAAATGACCTCTGGACATCCCTTCCATAAAATGTTGTCAGGATAGGAGGCAATTAGCGTTTTCCCCACACATCCATTCCACACCTATATTGCATCTTGCTTATACTGCAGTGCAATTTAGAGTTTTAGTCTTAGTGCTGCTAAACACTCATGTGGAATGAACTCAATCCCAGTTTACACCTGAATCCGAGGGCACCATTTTAAAACAAAAACATGACTTTATTCACTTGTCCTAAAGGAGGGTTTGTTTCCTTTCTTTGTTCCTAGGGAATCTGATGAGGTAAAACAAGGAAGAAATACAAGGCTCTGAAGCAATAAATTGCTAGAACCTTTCTGAAGAAAGCCCCTAAGCTGCAGTGTCTAGCAGTGAGGCTACTCTCTTGTCAGGAGGCAATGGCAGAAGCAAAGCAGTTAGTCACTGTGAGAAACACTTCTAGAGGCTGAGGGGGAGGAGGGAGGCGAGCTGTGTGAGTCAAAGCCAGCAAAGCAAGACCAGAGCAGTGGCTAAACAATGCTATTCTCTCTCTCTTGCTTACGGAGACCTAGAGAACTGAGCTTTGTTTTGCTATGTGAAAGATGCAGTGTCACCAACTGTGACTTTTCCATTCCTACTTCCTTCTGTATCCTTTCCTCACTCCAATTTTTATCAGCATCCATCTGGCTAAGGCCTTTCTGCAGGGCTGAGTTCTAAAAGGCCTGAATGGTGGGGGTAAGGCAACACCTCTACCTGGGAATATCTAGCAGCCACAGCAGTTAACTTCCTTAGGACAGCAGGATGCCACTGAAGCCTGCATCTAATGTTATTGCTTTTAATCTTTCCTGTAAAAGGATGGAATGCAGGACTCTCCTAATTAACTTAGATTCTGTGTTCTTCTCTAAAAATAATCTTGGCTTCTGTCCAGACATCCTGTTAATAAAATAAACAGGCTAGCCAGGGCCCTACTGACTGTCAGCATGGCTTGCTTTTCTGGTGTAGGCACTCCTTCCCCTTACAACTAATCAGTTACGTGTCCTGGCCTCTCTGGACTGCTTGTCACAGTCTACACCAGGCAGCTCTGTTGTCACCTCCCTTTGTGGCCCTGAACCTTTAATCTCTGCCTCCGCCAGGCAGTTTTCACCATTTCCTCCTACTCTGCCCTTCTTCCCTTTCCTTATCCTCTCCAGCCTGCATCACAGCTGCTGCCACAGCATCCTGCAGGGTTCCTTTATGACTCATCACTAGCAAATGGCTCCCTGCCCCACATTCTGTGAGACATTTGTGGCTGGAGAGCCTGGGAGCTCCTTGCCTGGCTTCTTACACTACTCCAAACCTGATGGGAAAGGGTGCCCTATGCCAGGTCAACCCTTGTGCAGCTTTTCTGCCCTTCTCCCTTGTCCTTCTCACCAGGAGCAGGGACAGCTCTGAAAGGGGGCAAGCAGCATAATGCTCTTAACCAGATACCGACTCCATATACATATCTAAAAAGCCAACAGGCCATAAATAAATGTTCACTTCTTGCCTGGTGCTTTCTGCAGGCTTCCCAACTGGCTGGAGGTTGCTCCCTAGGCCCCTGGAGGTGTACAGTGGCTCAGGGTAAAGCATGCTGCACTAGCAGGAGAAATTGCCCTGCTGCATGCTGTCAGTTGGTCTCTCACACAGCTGTTGTTTGCCATCCTCTCCCAGAAAACTCCACAAATGTGACAATTGCATGTGTTCTTTAGCTTTCCTCTGTTAGAAGCAGCCTGTGTCACTGCCTAGCAGAATCTTCCCCATCCCCTGCCTCAAACAAGTGTCAATAAATCCCCTTGTATTTGACTGGTGTATAGTGAGACTGAGTACTGCAGACACCCTGCTGCACAATGTACCCAAATCTCCCAGAGAAACCTAACTTAAAATAGAGGCTGTGATACTAGACAGGGCAAATCTTCATCTCTGATTTCATACTACGTGCTGCACATTAAGTCAGTTAACATTATCTCATAGTTTCTTCTGTATGTGAGGGCATTTGTTGAAATTTTCTCGTTATATACGAGAAATAAATGCGGAAATGATTTGAAACAGCTCAGTGGAGCTATGATAAAATTCTTTCAAGGGGCCTGGCTGGATGAGGAGTGTTATTATATACAGGGCTTTTGCTTAGACTTTCTCAGAAGCCTTGTGTATAAATGACAAAGAAAAACCCCCACACTTTTTTTCTGTTGCTCAAAAGCTATCATATTGCATGTGCATCTCAAACCATATAAAACAAGCAGGTTATTGTCTCAGCAAGGCTGAGACCTGGCATGTGGGGTAAGGTGTGTTTCTCAAATGCACCTTATTTGTTGTACCTGGCGGTTGTTATTACTGCTTGTTTCTTTTATCTCTAGTATTTGCAAGGGGAGAACTCAGGTTTATTTTTATACAGTGAATGCCCATCTGTGTATCACTCTTAAACACTGAAGATCAGAACAAACGCAAAGGACAAAGCCAGAGCAGAGGAAAGCCAATAGCAGTGACTAGCATGGCAGAGATGTTCATCAGGGGCTAACATTTTGTATTGCTATCCAGGAGGCCTAAGCTTAGTTTCCAGAGTTTGGCCAAGTAGCCTCTGACCTAGCAAAAGGTTGTTTTAGTGGAAAGAGCTTTCCAGGGAATGGAGCCAAGAGCATTCACATGATAGTCTAATGTGCCCTTGGTGGGAGAAAAGCAACTTTTCCTTGTTCTCAGGTGCTTCAAACTAGAGAGGTTACTGTAGCTGTCAGGAAGGTGTATTGTGATCACCAGCTAGGGTGTTGGCACATACCAGCGTTGGCTGCCGACTGATTCTGTTAATGACCCACTTATGTAAGGAAGTTTGAGAAACCCCTGCATAGGCTTTAGGTAGATAGGACATATCTACCACACTATAAGGAGGTCAAAGGGCTATGTCCTTCCCTTCCTAGATTACCCCAGTTTTTTGGGAACTGCCAAACAGCTTCTGTTTCGTCTTAAAGGTGTTCCCACTAGAAGAAGTCACTTCTGGTGACAGTCTGGTGGGCACAGGAGTTGGAAATTGCTTTGGGATGATATAAGAAAATACATGATAAAGAATCAATAAAGGGGTGATCAGCTACTAAGGGAATTCTGGGTGTCACTGCTGTAGTTGTTCTTGCTGCAGTCATTCTCTTTATTAATGTGTATCAAGCCAGGTAAGTGTGATTTGCAGTGTATCCTGGCCATGCACTTGCTTATTTTATCTTTAGATCCAGTTGCTGTAGCCTTGCCCGCTGGGAACTGAAGATGTGTTTGCTGACATGGTGTGAGTAAACAGCCTTGCTGGATGAACACAAGAAGTTCTTGTTGTTCCTAAAACACTGGATTGAGAGAACCTATGTTAAAATGATGGTAAAAGCAGGAACCCCAAAAAAGTGATCACAAGCCTCATGCCAGTGGTCCTATAGTCCCTCACATAGGAACTTATTCTTTGATAAGAGTCACCTGAGTGAACCAGTGCTCATTGTTATACACACCGATCTCAGTCATGAAAAAACCCCACCCCTTCCTTCCTCTTCTTTTTCCCCACCCATTGAATCTACTTTAACATCACGGCAGTTCTGTATTTATCTTTCTGGTTCATCATGAAAATTAGGTTAAAGCAACAGAAGAGGAAATGCCAGCTATCTACTGTCAATAAGCAACAGTGCTATTACTAACTTCCATAACCTGGCAGTCATATGTTCCTCATGTAACAATCCAGAGCTTGTCACCAGGCCAGGTGATCCGACATCATCCCATACTGAGGGCTAGACCAGTTCTAGCTCCGTTTTGCAAGCCACATAGACACAGCAGTCTCCGTTCTCAGCACAGGGCCAGTGGGAAGCATGTTTTCTGCACCAACGCAAAGACAGTCCTGACCCTAGTTATGGCATTTGGCTCTTTTATAAGCCAAAGGGAACTGTCCCATGCACATACCACTGACCCACCGTGAATTTTGCAAGGTAAGTCAGAATGTGCTGTCAGGGTCCTATTCAAAGTCCTGCAGCCCTATGGATAACTTATCTTTCCCTGAAGTTTGCCCAGCTGTACCTTCAGAGAGGTTACCAGAAGCTTAGGAAATAATAAGGAATGCTGTTCTTACTGTGCCATTTAGCTTGATAACAAATATTGAGATATACTCTGCCATCCACATGCTTAGTGCTCAATATGCTTGAGCAGTTTATTAGCAAACCTGTAGCTGCACTACAGAAGCATGCAGGAAGGGAAACTGGAGACTTCAACAGCCAAGTACAGGAGAAGCTGGCATTTGAGAGACTGATTTGGACTGGGGGCTAAGCACATTAGTTGGATGAGTCTGCTGAAATGAGCAGCAGTGAAGTAATTGATGTTGGCACCAAAGGCCAGTAACGTTTCAGGATTAACTCAGTGATAGCAGTGAACTGCTGTTTTTGCTTTGCTATGCTAAGTCTGTTCTAAATGTCTTGAGGATTAAAATACACAAAATGATCAAATGTGATGAGAATCCCTTGCCAGCAGCTGTAATTTTCTCAATTTTTTAATCCGCCTGAAATGCAAAGGCTTTAAATGTGGAGATCCCTAGTAAAAAAGCTACTGCAGCATTTATCAAACAATTCAGTGACAGTGCTGAAAACCAGTCCTGGAAGGATCCATACTCTTCAGCTATGTAATTTCACTGGAATCTTCAGCACAACTCATTTAGGACTTAGGCAGCTCATATCTCATGCCCACACCATGTTTTTTTCACCTACAGGTACCTGCTGGAGCAGGATTTTCCAGGGATGAGGATTGGACCAGAGCCTACAACTGACTCCTTTATAGCAGTTATGCAAGGAGATGTGGAAGGAATTGTCCCTGGAAATGCACTGGTGGTGGATCCCAAAAAACCATTCAGGAAACTCAACGCCTTTGGCAATGCCTTTTTGAACAGGTCAGTCAGTACTCAAGAACTTATTTGCTCTGCAGTACAAAGCTAGAACCTAATGAGCAGCATACCTAGCAATTTAAAAGAATAAGGCATTATTACACTGTTCTTCCTTCCCACCCACCCCCATGGCTGATGCAAAGCCATTCCAGTCCTACCAGGTACACATTAGTCACTCACTGAAGGGCAGATTAATAAAGTCAAGTGGGCAAACCTTCATTTTAGTTGAACAAACAAAACAGAGAATAAGGCACAGCCTGTCATGCTCATACTGTAGGAGTCTAGAGGTAAATTCTCTTCATGACTTCTCACTCTCCTTTGCTTTTATATTCCTAGCTTCTTCTGTTCTGCAGTCAGTTCAGTTCTTTGAAGCTAAATAGTCCAACCAGATGCAGCCACTGGAGTCAGTAGAGTGGAACTGGCACAATATGCACATTTTTGCTTTCTTGCATTTTTTTTAGCATTAATTGAACATCCCTCCATTCTGAGGCCTTATACGTATAACCTCACATCCAAACTGGTAACAGCTCAGAAGACACTTCTTTCCTGTAAGAAACTGCCTAGGGGGGCTTCAAACAGTGGCTCTTTGACATTAGGAATGTAACCTTTCCATTCCCTAGACCTAGCCCAGCCATACCGAGTTTTGGATCTAGGCCTTGCAGGAAGCTAGCAGCATACACCAATGTCCTAGATGAGCACAAACTGTGCTCTAGCATGCAGATGGAAACAAATTGTCTGACCATGCCTGTCAGCTGCACCTGTCCTGCTAACACAGGGTGGGAGACATTGCAAACATGGCAGCTGCTCAGCCAAACAACCAAGAAAGCTGGGCCTTGACTCCTTTTCTGACTTCAGGGCTTTGAGAGTGTCTATCCAGAGAGTGCATCACCTACCAGTGTTGACCATAGGAATGCTAGTGTAGGCTGCAGTGAGACAGGCAAGGGAAGGGACCTGCAGAGAAGCATGGGGAGAAGCTTGATGAGAGAAGAGGGACCTAGCTGGCATCATTACTATGCAGAGAACCTCACAGTGACCCTGGAAGCAATATCTGATCACAACACAGGCTGAAATACAGCAACATGGTCCTTCACCAGACGGACTTCAAGACGTTTTGAACATCTTGCGGGGCCCAGAACATCTGCACCTGGCTGACAGGTCAGGTGTCTGCCCACTCTCTATACTAAGGAGGAAGGTGGTTTGCCCTGTGAAGATAACAAGCCTCCTGCCTAGAGCACAGAGATGGTAAATGAAGAGGACATCATCCAGAGGAGCTCTGCTAATAGCCAAGAGCAGCCGCAACTGGCAGACAGCTCACTACAGAAGAGAAGCAACATCAGGAGTAATGAGGCCAGGCATAGAAGGCAAAACAGCAAGCACGCATGGAATGATTGATACATCCCGAATGCAATTTGCTCCTAATACAGCAAGGGGTCTCTGCTGTTGCTAAGCATCCATTAGCCTAGTTTACTACATCATGCTGTGCTGTTACTCTCTCCTCCTGCTCTTCCTTCTCCTGTGAGGACAGCAGAGCAGAGAGGCACAGCAGTGATTCAGCAGCAGCTGAAGTGCAGTCCTGCTAGCAATGCAGAGAGTAGCCATGACAGCTAAATTAACCCCTTTTCTGCTGACAGATTAAAAAAAAAAAGGTGTAATGATTTCCGAACTGGCAGAAGAAGACATGCTAATAGGGGTAAGCTCAGCAGTGTGAGCATCATAGTGCTGAAGATGGGGATGGTAATACCCAGCCAATTAGGAAACTAAGCATAAGCAAGAATTGACTCTCAGAGGGCTGGAAATTTAGCAGATGTAAGGGTATACCCACTGAACTGGATCAAGCCACCCGTGCTTACTCCTGTTGTAGGGCTGGTTTCTTGGCAAGAGGTGGTGCAGAGGTGTCTCTGCCTTACAGCTGCTTACAGCCTGCTGCTGTTGTGTGTATGCTAAGGCACTGACCTCAGCTAGGAGTCTGTGAGCTGGAAATTTAGAGAAGGGAGGTAACCTCCCAGAGCCACCCCTCTGAACTGAGTTGAGGGAGCAACTGTGGGCAGATCTGCTTTACCTGGGTAGGAAAACTGGTAGAAAGCAACAGAGCAGCACAAGGCAGCAGTGTTCACACAGACCATGCTGGTATCAGTTAAGGTGGCAGGCAGCCCATGGCAATATGTCCACTGCAGTGGAGAGCCTGCTGCTCCAGGTGAGCTAAATGGAGGAACACAAGCACTAAGCATCCAGGCTCTGCTGGTACTTGCTTCCCAGCAGAGACTGGGGTCTGCCACATTCCAGGAAGCAAGGGAAGAGTGGTACAGTCTTGGCTGGGAGACAACTAATTGTGCTGTTCGGAGCCTGTCCCCTCCCTCCATTCCCAAGAGATGGAGTGCCTGCCAATATCCTCCTCTCTAAGGCTAGAGATGGGGCTGACAAGCTGTCCTGGGCTGAAAGGAGATAACTCGGCAGTACCATGCTCTGACCCTGTGTCTTTTCCTACTCTCCTTACCCCAGGTGCTTCCTGGGTATCAAGAGAAGGTCTTGTTTTCCTCGCCCAGCTCTTCTGGCAGTACCTCAGCTCTGGAGGGGTTGCAGCAGAGAGATTACAGGCTGCACCTCATTATCAGGAGGACTTGTTTGGCACCAAGGGCCTGGTACAAAATCAGGAATATCAGCCATTACTTTCATATTGTGTTGGCTTGGTTGATGGTTGCAAGATTCCTCCCACCCCCCACAGTCTGTCTTGGGAAGCTAATGTAGAGTTGTTCCTGCTTTTTTTGTTGTCAACAGCAGGAGACATAGCGGATAACAGGTTCCTTCTTCACCTCCATGCCCTGCCTGTAGGGGGTAACGAAAGTTCAGTTTGGCACCACACACTTCCCTTTGTATGGTCCAGGACAGAATTCTATCATGCTCCCTGAGGTACTGCAGTTCTGCTGGGACAGCAGGAAGGCAGCATCCTAAACAACCTTGCTAACAGAACCAGAATGCACTTACTCATGCTGGCCTCTGACCTTCGATCTGAAATTTCCTGTGGAGTACTTTTCCTAGATAAACTGGTGGAAAATCCCCTTGCCTGAACCATTTAATATTAGACCACGTGCTCAGGATCATAACAATGGAGAGCAAACCTGGGCTGGCAGAAATGGGAATAACATGACCTCTGGAGCCTTTGTTCTCTGCTGCTAAGCCTGACACACAACAGGAGAACCAAACCAGCAATCCTCTTCTACGTGAGGTGTTACATGCTCAAAAATGCTCCCTGTTGCCACCTGCCAAGCTGTGGATGGGGAAAAGAGGCAGAAATATTTGGACTGAAATACCTGACTGCTTAGGAATGAAGGTACTTCTCTGACCCATGAGGATTCACCCTTGTCAGAAAGATCTTGGAGTCATACAGTAGAAAAAATTGGAGTGAGGCTGTAGCATAGGCTGGAGGAGTCCGTAGCTGCAGGGACTTCATCAGAGGCTCCATCTGCCTCAACTGCATTTAGTGGCCCTTGTGGCAACCCTGGTCCTTTATGTGATTCTGCTTCCTCCCACAGCAACATTTTTGTGCCTCAGTGTCACACCACTCTATAGATATCCATACATATGTAGACACATATTTATAGCTGCCTGGAATACCATCACAAAAAGGCTATCCACAAAATGCAACCAGGAACCTCATAAGCAGATAGGCTTTTGCTGTACTTTGCTGTTAGCAGCAACTGAAACGGATGAGCTGCAGCTCTCTAAGAACAATCACAAAGTACTCTTCTTAGCTAGTGATATGTGTAGATGTAAGATGGCAAACAACTAGGTAAAGAGGAGTTATGCAGAAATGAAGCTGCGGAGGGGAGAGAAGTGAGTGAATTACAGACCTAGTGTAAGTCCTGTCATACGGCTATGAAAAAAGCAAATATCTTTCTGAGAGATATAAACAGGACTGTCATATGCAAGAGATAAGGAGCAGTCCATCCACTCTTTTCATCACGGGCAAGGTCACAGCTAGAATACCACATCAGCTTGGGTCATCATGCCAGAAGACCTATGTGGAACGATTTGAGAGGAGTCTGAAGGAAAGCTGAAAATGTCTTCTGTGACTTAGAAAATCAACTAGAAAGGCAGCTAGAGAGAACTGAAGGAGATGGAAAAGAATCTGGTTTTCTTTAGAGGAAAGACTGAGGGGAGATGTGATGACAAGAGGTGCATGTTGCTTCAAGAGAGGAAAAATAAACCATTTTCCATTTCTGTGTTTGAGACTAAAAGGCATTGTAGCATGGGAGATTTAGATTAGACGTTAAGAAAAAGGTTTTGCTGTAAGGATAATTAAGTAATGGAGTAGATTCCCAGCAAAGGTTGTTGAATCTGCCTCATTATGGGTCTGAAGAACACTTCAGGCAATATCAGATTTGACCCGGCCTTGAGGCAGGAGGATAGACTAATCAAATTCTTGAGATCCCATATTGCTTGGACTTCCGGATTACCATGGTGTGAGAATAGCATACTTTCTGTCTAAGATCAGGTTTAAAAGTAGATAAAAAAACCTACAATGTTATTGATTTATTTCAACAAGTTATTTCAATTCACTTGAGTTCAGGCCCCTACAAGAGAATGCTTAAATGAAGAAAAAGAATTACCACTTCTTGCTAAAATCTGTACAGCGAATAAAAACATTTGGATTTCTACATTGTTTTTCATTAATAATTCACAATTTACAGGCCACATAAAAAATGACCCGTGTCGTAGGTCATGACTGAGACTGATGTTCTGGAAGAAACAAAATAATCAGAGAAAGTGCTCAGGTCTGGCTGCTTTCTCATTTCTTTAAATCAAGAGTAGCTCCAAGCTCCAACTGAAGCTGCTTGTGAGATCAGAGCCTTGATTGTCCCATGCTGCCTGTAGCGTTCAATGCATCATAAGTACATTTTGGTTTTTATTTTAAACATATACATCTTTGCACAGGTTCGTATGTGCCCAGCTACCTAATCCTGTGTTAGAGAGCATCAGTGTCATTGACACACCAGGAATCCTTTCTGGAGAAAAGCAGAGAATTAGCAGAGGTAAGTCCCAAGTTCAGTTCTCTTCCAAATGATAGTAGTTAAAACCAAGTGGACTATGTGAGTTTCCTGTCAAACTGTAAAAATTATAGACAGAAACACTAGTAGGGGACTCTCAGAGATATGGTATGACTACCGATGTCCCTTCGGACTGATTTGCTATCTGCTATAGAGAATTTAAATGCCATCAGGGAAGGTTGCTGACAGTGTCAGCAATACCTGTGTCAGTCCAGTATTCCCCAGTGGAACAGATTTCCATCAGAAAGTGTCAATACCTATCTGCTTTGCAGAAACAATTGATTTCAGTGACCTATTGATGAGCCATAGGCAAGGTTTGCATGGCAATCAACCTGGTTTCTTTCCAGCTGTCCTAGCGGGTTTCTCACACTGTCCAGGCTTCCTAAATCTAGCGCTGGACCAGATAAGGTCTAAGAAACACTGTCATCTACGTTCGTTGTTGCAGTTGTGGGTCTGGAAACCATGGGGATCTGATGAATAACACAAAGTCTCTTAGTGAAATTCTTAGTGTCTCAGGATGACCCTCTGAAGTGGACAACATCTTGATACTTTGAATCTAACATTTGCAGTCTTTTTCTTACTCTGTAAGGTGGTGGTGGCATAGCTCACATTTTTTGCAAATTCCTGAGATAAAGCTGGTAGCTGTACATCATTTCATTGGAAGAAAGCCAGGAGTAGTAAAAGCATGCTAATGATACATGCATTTGGGTTTGAGATCAGTTCCCATTCACACTGCCTATTAGCAATGCACAATTAAGTTTTAGCAGCTCCGGCACTACTCAAAGTACTGAGGCCTTTCCCATATATCAGTGTTTTGTCCCATAAGAATTCTGATGATTCAGTTTTATAACTCTCTCTTGCATTGAAATTGCTCTTGGAAACTTCCTTTTCTCTTCTCATTGAGGAGCTACCTTGCACAGAGCCACATCTTGTTCATTTTACTGGGATCTTCCACTACAGGGACCTCAGCTAAAGAAGCACCAATACAGCTATAAAGGACAGCTGGAGTTGGTTGAAGACTCACATTAAGTTTTTCCAGCATGGGTCTTAGCACTGCTAGGGGATTATGAATTCCTTCCAGGCAGTCTACAAAAAGTAGCAAGATGTACACATCTTCATCAGAAGGTTGAAAAACATGCTGTGCAAGCATTCCTCCCTTCAGCAGAAAATGTTTAAAAGTAGAGATAAAGTTTAAATTACATGGTGTAAACATTTTTCAGTCAAAAAAATGCCACTGAAAGCACCCAGTTCTCTTCTGGGACTATCACTGTGATGAAAACTTGCTTAGGAGAAAACATTTTTGTTCATTTTCTTCAAAAAATATCTTGTGTGAGTTAAAATTGACCCATTTCAAGTTGCAAAAAAGGTTTTCATAAGCCCTTTCTCAAATCTCCTCATTAATTCAAGTCTTGACATACATTGCAAGATTTTCCTGTTTTCCAGCTATTTCCAGTACTAAAAATATCCTCCTGCAAAATGTGCTGGTACTTCTTGCTCCTCCTTTTGCAAGATTTCTCCATCAGACTCCCAGTGGGCCTTGGTATCCCATTCCTATAGCTACACTAGTAAATACCAGCAGTGCTAGAACACACCTGATACGCAGCTGTATGCTGTTAGGAAAGTCACTGGTGCACTTTGACCCAAGCCCACAAACACCTCCCTAAACATCTGGGAATAGCTGAAAGTACAGGTTAGGTGGGATCTCACTACATCATCACATATGACCAGGACAGCCTGCAGCTGGTCACATGGGCCATGTCAGATGGCTTTTCAATAGCTACAGGACAAGCTCCTCATCTGGTTTAGATCAGCATAGCTTTGTTGAAGCTAGAAGAGCTCCATTGATTTCTGTCTGCAGGGGATCCAAGCCAGGGAGCAGAAAGAGAAGAGCACTGAAGTGCTTATATTTAGGAAGGGCTATTGCCAGGCATTAGCTTAAGCTTTTCTCAAGGAAGCTGATGTTTGAAAGGGAGTGCTCACCTCTTGGCTTTCATGGCAGAGAAACAGGAAAGAGTGGTGAGGCTGGTGCCTTTGCCACCATGCTTGCAAGCCGTGCCCTGATCAGCAGGTTGGTTTTGGAGGCAGACAGAGCAATGATGCAGTTCCTAGGCAGAAAACAAGACAGCGCCAAAAGCTGCTTACACAACAGAATGCTTCTGCCCTTCTATACCTTCCCGGTCTGCTCTGATTTCACTTGGGAATGAAGCAAAACCTGGGCGAGGTTTCCCAGGAGACTTCCCAGTTCCTTAACTGCTGAGAAGTGGCTCTGCTTACCTCTGTTATTTGCCAGTAGTATATTTTAAGACCCTCAGACCAGAGTACCAGTGAGGATCAGGGAAGGGAATGGGTAGCAAAGCAGCTTTCTGTCATAAATTTGATGGAGAAGGTACAGATGCAAAAGATGTGGCAGGCCCATCCTATGTGAACCAGCAGCATTTCTAAAAATAGGAAATTCCTCTTGATGGGAACATCAGAAGTCTGTCTTTTTTCCCATTAGGCAGCAAGAACATTAATTAATCTGTACAGCGCCAGCTTAGCAATCCATCAGGGCTCATCATGTGCCATGTTGCATCGATGCTTCAGGACCAGGAACAAGGAAACTGCCTTTCCAGGAATGATTTAGGGGCCAAGACCAGGTTCTGAAGCTTCTCATCTGTCTGAACTCAACTCTGACTTAAATTCACTGCCTGGTTGCTGTTGGAAAGACTAACATGACAGATAAACACAATCTCTTCCCCGATGGGCTGGCAGTGTTGAGAAGCACCAGTGTTAGTGTTAGCCGCAGTCAGCCTCATACAGCCAGCTTCTGGGCTTTGCAAATGGATGGCAAGCTTTCTTCTAAGGAAAGCCACATAAGACTGAGAAACAGAGTTCTGTGCTGGCCCTTTTCCAGGACACCACTACATGATCATACCAGACACCTTCCCCCCACAGAATGGTCCATGTTGTTTCCTATTAGCAGATATGCAGGTCTAGGCCTGTCCAGCAGCAAAGGGGAATGGAGTCTGTCATAGCTGAAGTCCACATCCCCTACAGATGCAGTGATACCACCAGCACTGATACAGGTGCTGCTGCACTCAGACTTTGGTAAAAGAAAAAAAAAAAAAAAAAAAAGCGTAGCCAAGGAGCTGCTGCACTGATCTGTCATACTGAGCTCCTGTGACTCGTGCACTCCTTTGCGGCAGGCACCCATGGTATCACAGGTGTAGTAGCTAGATCCCTAGGATATCCAGGTTTCATTTACAAGCCTGGTAAAAAGTATTCCCAGGATGTCATGGCGCAAAGCATCCTGCCCGTCACTGCTTCTATACTATCCTTGCTTGGAGAACAGCCATTTCTCCTCTGGTCTTTTTCATGTACTTTGTTCATGTGTAAAGAATTAATCATTACATTGCACTGTCCCTCCCTCACTCTGTCCATTTTCTTTTTTTTTTTTTTTTAATTTATTGTCTCCAGGTGAGCATAGGCAACAGCAGGCTGCAGAGATACTCACAGGGGTGGGTATTTGTACCAAAGCAGCACAGGCTTGCCTGCTCTGACAACTTGGTAACAATACAGATGCTATCAATTTGCAAAGCACTGTTCAGGTGTCACATGATGAGCCCTCACCATACTGCTGGGAGGGATGGTGAGAAAGGGAGGCACTGTACTGAAATAAATGAGGACAAAGGGGAAGACCATAGGTCAGGTCACACAGTACAGCAGAGCCAAGACAGCAGCTAGGACTTGCTCATAATTCATCATCTTGTGCAGTCTGCCACACTAATTGAGCCACCTGGTAACAGCAACTCATGCATTTCAGTAGCAGTGCATCCCTGGACAATGAGCCTTACACACTGCTAACCATCAGTCTCAACCTACACATGCCCTGAGCTAAGCGGATCCAAGTCTGCCAGGTTCAGCGATGCCATTGTCAAATAGTATTTGATCCCTGTTTCAGGGTCATACTTACTGAATACATGCTGAACGCTTACTTCATCTTCACACGATGTATGTCACCTTCTCACTTTCCTGCATTAGCAGTGAGCACAAGGTCATAGCCAGGTGATGAGTGTCATTCCCCATCAGCCTTCTTTCCAGTACACACTGTTCCAGCCTTTTTCTAGCCTTCCACCCAGTTCCATTCTGCTGACTGTGGTGCAGCCTAGGCTTCCCATAGCCAAGGGAAAACATGCTAGCCTTGCTGTCCCTCCTGGGAAAGAAGAATTCCCAATAACTGGTAGCTTTGCTACCTGGAATATTTAGTTTCTCACCAGCCTGACAGTGAAAGGAAAAATGCTAATCGGTGACAGTCTTAGGCAATTGCAGAGGTCTCAGACTCAGTTTCAAACAGCCATACTTGGAAGAGAAAGGCAAACACCAAGAGAATTGATGTTCTCCCACTTCATGAAATGTTTAGGGTACAATAGCAACAAGAAAACATTTTTTCCAAGGAGTTTTTAATTTGTGCTGGCAATGACATGATATACCCTGAAAGCATCTAAAAAACAGGCATTTCAAACATTCACTATAATAGTCCCCTGTGATTGTATTTGCTTGTATTTTGTATTTTACTCCACCCAGGAGGGTGAAAGTGCAGTGATTAGTTGTGGCTTCCCAGTTCACTTCCATTACTGTGGTGCAGTAGCTGCTCGGCCAACTTGCCTGATTTTAGCACTGGTTTTAGTCTCACATACATACTGTTCCACTGAAAGGCTCCATTCCTACAGTAACAAAGTTCTGTGCTTCCTCTAAGAACAAAGCAAAAATGAGCAGAAAACCTGCACAGTTCTGGCCCTTTTTATTTGTAGAAATATTTGAAATCACAAGGCTGACTAACTCTTGTGACCTGAAAGCAGAATGCAAACAGAAACTCAAGATTATAATTGGTATCTTTTAAGGGAAGACCAAACCGTGATTTTGTTTGGGAGTAGGTAGGGAGAGGGGGAGGGGCTGTCCTCATGATTTGGGATGGAAATACTGCTGTTTTGCATTTCCAGAACTGGAAGAGAAAAATAATACAAAAGAAATGAGATTAAATATTCAGTTGTGCAAATAGAAAGGGCTGTGCTTTTTTATTTATTTTTTCTTCTAACTCCTGTTAACATATGGCAAGCACTTAATTTTTGTTACCAAACAAGTTTGATTTTTTAGAACCATTGAATTTGTACCTTTTATTGTCTGTTTAGTGTGCACTCCAGAAATTTCCTAAGTATCTCCTTCATTAAGGAAGGACAGTCATGCCAATCAGTATCTCAATTTGCATTATTTATGCACATCATATACTCTTTCAGTGTCCTGAGTAACAATGGAGAAGGACTGTGTTTCCTGGTCACTGGCAGCAGCTATCGGTCACCTGAAGACTCTTAATTCTTATGGCCATTACAGGCCTGATTTTCAAGCACGAACTCTCCCAAGATTCAAACTATGTTTACTGGGAGAACTCACTATGTGTTTGGACACTACAGTGAAAAACCTCTTGGAAGTTCTGTCTGTGCATCAGCACTGCTCTGGAAAATTGACCTGTCTGGAAAACTTGGCCTGGATTCAGATACCTTTTGAGGTCTCAAAATCTGGCAGTGGACTATCTTGACGACTGGCCCAGATACCAGGAAATGCTCAGTCCATCTGTGACAAATGACAAAGGTATAAATGTGTAACAGGTAAAGGGGAAAAGTTCTGTTGTGCGTACACAGAAGCTGAACAGGCTGTTGTAAGGAGACTTGGCTCTGGACAATGCTTTCATCAGTTTCACTCCACCTGACTTGAACTCGTTTAGTGAGATTTCACTTAGTTTCCACTGACATAAAGTAAGAGCCCTGTCAGACTCCCAGTCTCTTCCCAACCATGAAATCGTTGCACTAAACAATATGAAAGTAAAAGGCCACGGTGTGCCAATCTGGATACTTGTTAGTGTAAATGTTAGCATTAGAAATCTGACACCAGCCCATTTTCCCTAGCTGAGAACATTATGCAGATTTGCTGTGGAGAGCCGAGTCCCTTTATCTTTGATTTGGAAACCTGTAAGCTTCCAAATCATATGTAACATTTCCACTAATTCTTGGTACCAAGGGATAGGAAATGCAGAGCACTGGCTGGAGGATGTAGCTCCTAGTGCTGTGAGTCACCAGCTCTAGGACAGATGATTTCTTTAAGTGTAATCAAAGGCAGAAGTAATCTGCAGGCTCTAGAAATTATGATGCGTAGCATTCATAGAATTCTTTTCATCCTGTAGGATTTCTGTCTACTTCCCAGCACACCCACAGATATACATTACATAATCTCTTTATATCCCCTTGGAAGGCAGGCACTTCCAGAGAGGAATACAGCAGCTTTTTCACAAAGATGGTTTAGGATGAGCTGCAGTGAGGTATATGCAATACCCATCCCTCACTTTCCATCATCCCTCCTTACCCATTCCTTGCTGGTCCTACCAGCTCCTCACCTTGACAGAAACTTACCCAAATCACTGTTCTCTACCTTCCCTGGCTCCAGTCTCTATCACCTTACGATCACCCACCTCTGTACCATCCCTCTGTGAGTCTCACAACAGCCACCCGCCTTGCTTCCCACTCACTTTGTGTGTCCTCAAAGGGATATGGCACTTCATCCTCCTTTCCTCCCCTCATTTTCTCCCTTTGACCATCATGTTACGTACTTTTCCTTTGCTTACAGCTATCTGTCATACTCAGGTGGCATCTGCCCCTTCTGGTACATTCTCCTCCAGTGTGGACTGCCTGCTTGTTTAGCCTGGACAGAGTCTTCTTCCCTGAAGTGCTTTCAGGCAGGACATCACTGTGACCAGCTAGACCCAGCCTCCAAATCCACTTTTTCAATTTAAAAACACAGATCAGGTAATTAGCTCCCTGGAATAGGTACTCATTTCATCTGCCAGAGCTGCTCCCTCTCTAGGTAGTCAGTGTTTGCTCCTCCAACTACTTTGTCTTCTGATGCTGTCCTCAGACACCTGACACACAACACCAATATATCAGGTGACAGACAGGGACGGAGGGACACTGCAATAAAACTCTGCCCTCTTGAGGGCTGTGATCTAGTGGGTTTTCAGTATCTGGAATACACCAGCTTTAGAAGGATTGTATTAAGGGAGCTCCCAGTGACTAAAATTCAGCAGGAAGGAGGTAAATTGCTAAAAGCAGCAGCACAGTTTAAAATGCTACTGACAGAAGTCTCTCAGATATCTGCTACAAAGCAGCAGCTTTGTGTTTTTCAGTATTTCTTCATCTTACTTTCCCCATTTCATCCCACCTGACCTCCAACACAGGGTCTGTGGCCGCAGTTCCACAAGACAGGAAATTCAGTAGAGTGCGCTTACTATCAGACAAAAGCAAACAAACCACAAACAAAAAACAACCAGTGTAGCTGCATGGTAAGAAATGCTGAACCATTACATGCACACTCATTGCTGGTTTAAATGGCTTTAAAATATTACAGCCAGGCAGATTTTAGGCTGGGTCAGGTATCATCTGTCTTCCCATAGTCAGCATAAAGACTGTGTCATGCTTGGTCTGACTTGACAGAAAAGTAATTGCGTAATCCTGCCATATCTTAGTTAAATACATGCTGCCAGGTATTCCAAAAGTGTGCAGGCAAGTATTCATTGAGCCACAGTCTGCCTTACAGAGTCTAGGTGGCAAGGTGTCTGCAAGAAGATCATTTTCTCTATAGGCTAAATCTACTGAAAGTCCTCCTGACTTGTCAACTTTGTGTTAAATCTGTTGAATCCTTTTCATACTGCCAGAAGGAAATCTGTCCCCATGAAAAAAATACCTGATGATAGAAGGAAACGTGTATCATGTTCATCTTGCCCTTTTCTTCTAGTACTGTGTGGTTGGGATTCATTTTCTATTCATGTTCTTATGTGTTCTTCTTTTACAACCTTCTCTGGAGGTTGTGGAAGAATCCACATCAGTGTTATCAGAGCACGTTTAAATAGGCATGTTTGTCAACAGAAATGTAAGTGCAACCACAAACAGCCAGGAATTACTGAAGAGAAAATTTTCGCCTTCACATTTGTGTGAACATCCCTGTAATAATGGTTTTGCATTTATGCAACTTTGGCAGCAGATGGCTTCCCAAATGCCCTGTAACTTCACAATAAACTATGCTATGATATGTAGATAGCTTCACCCATCAGTGAAACACTGCCAAGCCTGGCTGCTTTTGCGAGAGGCCTTAACAACACTCTACAACACTAAGACAGGGCATGAAGAAACATAACACATTTGCAATGGAATGAGGAAGGGGGACACTCCTGACAGAAAACTCCTAATTTGACAGTAAGACAAGATCAGTTCTTGGTCTAAGTTCACGCTGAAATAAACTGCCAGAATAATATAGAGACAGGCCCTGTGCATCTGTGAAAAAAAAAACTGGGCAAAAAAAGAAAAAAGAAATGAGGCTATAATGCTTAAATTTAGTTACAGAATGAGCTTTGTGTGTTTTCAGGTCTTGAGCACCCCCAGCTCTGGCAGAAGTCGGGCAAAACATCCTGAGTTCTCTACACTATAGAAAAGTCCTCTGAAAATGAGCTCTGAACTAAACATTAAAATATTAATTTAACCTTATTTATAAATATCTTGACTAATAGCTTGACCTTAGAGTTTTATATCCTGTCACCCTGCTATCCAAATGCTTTAATAACAATCTACTCTTTTATATGCTAAAAGCAAAACTCAAAAGTGAACCGTATACATTTCCTGTATGGGAATTCTCTAGGCAACTTTCTATGTGGGAAAATACCATCACAGAGCTCTGTCAGTGACTCCAAGTAGATGGTTGTAAACAGAGGTCTGTCCCACCTGTGCTTTCCATGTCACACTATATGTCAATGAAAGGTACGCTCACAATTTTTTTCCTCTTTTCCTTCTCTAAAGAATTCTGTCACTTAAAATACATACACATATACTTTAGTTTTCTTGCCAAGTACCTCCATACAGGAGAGCGCGGGTGTGATCAGCACTTGATAGAGTTGCACACAGAGAGAGAAGTTTCTTGCTTAGCACCAACAGGAAATGTGTCATACATTCCCTTAAGTGCCACAACAAGTGGGACACATGAAAGGAGTGCATGGGTCAGGCTTTTGTCCCAGCATAGGTTGTAAGTCAGCCCATGCTGTTGTGACTGCTCTGAAACATCACCAAATGTTACTCCCCAAGGCTTTGCTCTCTCTTTAATAGAGATATGCAGGACAGCTGTCAGTAGATTATCTCCAAACACACAAAGAATATGGGAAAGAAAGACACTCTGCCAATCAATCTAGACATTTAATGAAGTCCACAGGGACATTCTAGACTCACTGTATATTACCATAGAGCTGGGAACATACAAAGATCCCAGCAGATATTAATTCCCTCTTCCTGTTGGGTAGAGCAACATTTTAGTCTGTGAATAGGAAAAAGAGACTCAGCAAGCAGATGCCCTAAGTGCTGCTGCAGATCTTGGCTTGACACGTCTTAAAAATCAGCAGAGCTAAGCACCTAAAGATCCTTTTAGACAAACCCTGAGACCCAGGCAGATCAACAGGCAGATCTCAGCCTCCCAAGTCCTCAGCTAATACCAAAACTACAATGCAACTTTTTTTTTTTCCTCTTTTCAAATCATTCCCACCTTTACTGAATCACTGAAAGCTGTACAGAGTGTCAGGTGCAGACAACTTCATCCTAGCACCTACTAAACACATTGGAGAGCCTAACAGCAGTTGTTACTCTGTTGCTGGAAGGAAACCATCCACATTGATCTGAGACAGGACATCGCTGTAACATTACAAGGCACCCTAGAGAGCATGACTCTGTCTCCCCCTTGATCCTTCAAGAAAAGGCTAGGAGAAGTAGTCATGGTGCAATTCAAACACTTGCCAGCTTGACAAGAAAGCATCCCAGTCAATGAGATTTGACAAGATTAAATGCACAAACATCTCTGAACAAAGTCACACTGACTAATTGTTTCCATGGTGAAAGTAAGCTATCCTGCCACTGACTTCCAGTACAGCCTAAGCAGAACTGAACATTAGGTGTAGGTACACATCCAGTATTTAGCAAAGTTCGTGGGTTGTTTTCCCCTCCTTTGCAAATCCGTTGATCTCCTCAGAGGGGGAACTTACAGCCTGAACCCAGTACAAGTGAGATGAGATGTTGGCGTTGACATTCTTCCACTGCCAATGTCTCCTAGTGCAATTTTTGAAAAAGCATGGATAGCTTTAAAGCAGATATGCAGTTAGACCCATGGAAATGAGCTCCTTACAGTGAAAACGTCTAAGGTTAACAGACTGTTGATATCTGAAAGCAAGCAGGACCAAGTTTATTTCAACTGTGAGAGGATCTGACTCATGAAAATGAGTGAAGTCAGACATACGGACTGGACAAGACAAATATCAGTGTAGTTTACTGAATGTTGAACAGGCCTCTCTTAAAGGCAATACTAATTATGAATTCTCTGAAGCTCTCAGCATCAAATGTGAGATGAGTGAAGAGCTGGGGCCCAGCATCACTTATTGCTGCTGGAAAAGGCACCACTCTGCAGAGGTGGTCTTCTGCTGTATGATTTCTGTAGATCCCGTGGAAGAAAGCAGGGCAAGCTGTTTAAATACCAGAGCACATTTCTCTCCCTAAACCCCTTTCTGTGTTTTTAAGTTGCAAACTATAATTGACTGAGGCAAAACATGGCCTAGTAATAGCACTTTGCAGTTGTATCAAAGCTCTCAGTGGCAAACAGCTAACATGAATTGATCTAGCTGAAGACAAAGGTTCACACAGGCTTTACTCCTGACTTCAGAGCCAGGGTTTCACCCCAATTTTCTTAAAGTCACAAGACAGAAGAGGCCAGTGGCAGAAATCAAGATTGGAGCTCAGCAGTCCTCTCTTCTGTAGCCCTCATCTAAAGAGTAGGATGCATTATTTGTGCTCTAGGAAAGAGGAGAGGAAAGAGGGGAGAAAAAAAAGGGAGAGGGAGGCACTGAACTAGTTCTCATACATTTATTCATGAAAGCCAACATTAAAAAAAATATGTTAAAGTATTTGAATGCAAATAGCATGTGCTCTGTCCTGATCACTCCTGCCCAGCAGGAGAAAAAGTATGTTGCAAAGCTGTCCTAGTAAAGGCATTTTAATCAGGAGGCTTCTGTTAATAGAGTGCAACACTCTGGCAACACAGATAACTCCAAATCTTGGACAGCATAGGAGGGCCTTATAGAGCAGAGAGGGAGCACCAGTCTCTCAGTGAGGCTTTGAAGAAGGTGAAAAAAACACCACAGAGCTAGGAAAAAAGGTCATTTTGTTGCTGTCATTTTTAAAACATCCACATACATTATTTATCATGCCCTTATCCTTAATTCTGAGGCATGTGAAATTTGAAACTAGTGTTTGTAGTTTGAGTCCACCTCTGCTGTTCATGGCAATGTTGCCTTCTAAGCAGCAAATACTTTGCAAGGTAAACACAATTCATTTTGCTTTGTGCACATGCAGCAGGTATGACAGAATAATTACTCAGCTGTAGCAGGTTATTTGCATCCTCGGCTTTGAATCATTTGGGTCAGTCTCGCACAACTAGACAAGACCTGAGAGCTATTAAGCAGTAGAGATATACATCTTAAACCAGTCTGGGTGCAAATACTAATTGTCCAGCAATTTACAGCATTTGTAGGCTTTGTTGAAGGCAAGTAATTCAGAAACTAGACTTCCCTGTCTTGTTGCTACATGCAAGACTTCTGCCATAGCTGTTTGAACATAGTGGTTTGCCTAAGATGTGCATTTGAATGAAGCATCTGTAACATGAGTTCAAGACTTCTCTGAATGGTCTGTTAATCTGGAGTATGAGAGCCATCCTTCACTGTGCAAATCTTAGACAACTCAACATGGAGGACAATACCCTCTTTGGGGCAAATAATGAGATTTCTTGTTTCCTTTATCAAGCTACTTGAGCTGCCAGCTCTTTGCAAGCTTACCCTAAGATGGCATGATTCAGGTATGACAACCAGGCTTCTCTACAGCTGTGCATGTGTGTCTCTGCTCTGCCTCCATTCCTTGCAGGTTACGACTTTGCTGCTGTACTGGAGTGGTTTGCAGAGCGGGTCGACCGCATCATTCTCCTTTTTGATGCACACAAGCTGGACATCTCAGACGAATTCTCTGAGGTCATCAAGGCCCTGAAGAACCATGAGGACAAGATGAGAGTTGTTCTCAACAAAGCTGACCAGATAGAGACCCAGCAGCTGATGAGGGTATACGGTGCTCTTATGTGGTCCCTGGGAAAGATTGTCAACACTCCTGAGGTCATCAGGGTCTATATTGGTTCCTTCTGGTCCCATCCATTGCTCATCCCTGACAACCGCAAGTTGTTTGAGGCAGAGGAGCAGGACCTATTCAGGGATATCCAGAGCCTTCCCCGCAATGCAGCCCTAAGGAAGCTGAATGATCTCATCAAGCGGGCACGGCTGGCCAAGGTGAGTGTTGGCATGGAGGAGCCCAGGCACTCAGTTTGGGCCATCTGCAGTATGAAGGGTATGGGGAAGTGGTTTTGGCTGGTCTAGCTTGCACAGCTGGTGGATCCTACTTTTTTTTCGCATCCCCTTCTTATTTCACTCAGAGGCCTAGCATATTTGTCCTATGCACTTTTAGGAAGCATATACCTCCTTTGCTTGGTACGTCAGTCATAACAGGCCTGAGTGAAGAGTTGCCTACAGATCAAAGAAGGTAGCACGTGCAGGGATGCTCAAAGCAGCTGCACTGTGCTAGCAACTTGAGAATTAAGACCAATTCAGTATGTCAGAATCACGCCAAGGGAAGTAAGAGTCTATAGTCTTTTGCCTTAAAGTTAAGGAGAAAAACCCAGCTGAGATGGATGCAGAGGAGGTGAAGACTCACAAGAATGGCAGATAAGCCTGCAGTAAGCATGGAAAAAAAGCTGTCAGGGGCACTGCCAGAAATTCCATCTCAGATTACTTAAAATGAACTGAATGAAGCCCTCCAGAGTACAGGAAGCAGCCCCATATCAATTGAGAAAGAGACTGAAAGATGCCTGAAAGCTTTCTGTGAAAGCAAAAAAAGCTTTCTACACCATTTCCCCCCTGCCCCCCCAAAAAGTGTCAGAATATTTCATTTAAAATCCACTACCATCGGTCACTTCTGCTGGGGATAGTGGAACAGATTCTGCCCTCCAGAATTACCAGTGCCAACAGGAAGTATAATATAAACTTAGTTTTGTGAAAATGGTTGTTCTGGGTCTGTACAGTCCTTACGTAGAGTACTCAATAGCATAGTGTCATGTAAGTCAAAAGACTCATTCATACTAAAACATTTAACAAAGTCTAGAGAGCTGCAAAACCTGCATTTTTGGTTCAGACTGGGAAGGGGCTACTCCCTGTAAGGTGTGCCCAATAGAAGAAAAACACCCCCCATGCCTCCCCCCAGAATTGGCTATATTACTGTCTGCATCCCACAGACTCATACACTGTCCTTATCTTGTCTCACAGCCAGAGAGCACAGCAGAGCAGCACTTAGCACTGGAGTGGTAATTGGCAGATACAGGCAAGCTGAGGAGCTAACCTTGCTCTTCCGGATGGGACAAGATGGGTTAACTCCTATGCGCAGATACTGTCTGCTGGGAAAAAGTTTGTGACACACTCTTTGGCACTTGTCTTGATTCCATATCATTTAATGCCCTTCAGGTCCATGCCTACATCATCAGTTCGCTAAAGAGGGAAATGCCCTCAGTGTTTGGGAAAGACAATAAAAAGAAAGAGCTTGTTAACAACTTGGGAGAGATTTATGCCCGCATTGAACGGGAACATCAGATCTCACCAGGAGACTTCCCTAATCTGAGAAAGATGCAGGTAAGTGATGGCATCTTGCCCAGAGCACCAAACATACAAGGAGAGAACATTAAGAGTAACTGCAGGGAATATGACAGAAGCCACAGCACAGAGCTTGATTATTGTTGCCTATGTGAAAGGCCTACTGTGATCTTGAAACAAGCCTTGAACTGTGTGCAGGCTGTGTTTGGGCATAAACACTTTTTGCACATAGAGCTCATGTGAAGCTACAGCTGCCTTCATTTCTCAAGTCTTTGCCTAAATAGCAGTTGACAACAGATGTTTTCCTCCATTTTTCTTTATTTTTAATTCCAGGTTCAATTTTCAGATTTTCCAGGCCTAAGAATACCACAAATCTATATTAAAAAGAAAGGTACATCTCCCAAAAAAGCCTATATACATGCATCTCCTCAGGAGCTGTATCTTTTTGTCCTCCACTTTGCTCTGTTTCTAGGAAGACTCAAGGAGGAAGGAAGTAGTGAAAACTTAAAGCTATCTATTTTAAGCAGAGAAGCAGGTTTTCTGAGCTGCAGAGTTGAGGCCTGACCCAGTGCTCATGCAAGTCAAAGATTTCAAAGGACGTTGGATCAGAGCCTTGTATTATATAGTTGAACAATGCTGGGCAAGGCTACATTGCCGTGTGGCTTTAGTCCAAGCAGAAACCTCTTTGCAGTTACTAGCTGTTGGAGTCATTACTAGCTCCATATTGAAAACACAGCAGCTGTTCATCTTTTTAATAAAACAATGTATTTCCCATAAGTTCTTGAGAATGAGATCTCTAGAGTGTACCCAGTAGAATATCCCATTCACTGCTTGTTAAAATGTGTATAAATGTTTAAAAATAACTATACCACTCCAGTGGGAGTGAATAGATTGGATTTAATGGGTAGAGGGTGAAAGATAAAGCTGTCGGTGGTTTTACAGTTCTTAGAAGCGAGTTTTCTGCAGTCCCTGCTCAAACCACTTTTCCTTAGCTGTGAAAATTACAAAAATGGAGTTATGCTGTGAAGTTCTACTGTCTTTATGGCATCTGAAAGATGCACTGCATGGTAACAAGGGATTTACCCATAAAATAGTCTTTTGCTAAAGCAGTACCTCCTTCCCAGAGCACAGAGAGGGAAGGAATGCAGAGCGCCAGCTAGAAGACGTAACTGCACAACCAGTTTGCCTTGAACAATTTGGTCCTCAAGGAGAGGACTGCTGCATGGCTTGGAAAGGAAGCCTTATTTGCATATGCCTATCCTCTGGGCCTTTGAGTAGACCACTTTCCTTCTTTGTACCATGTCAACCCCCCTTTATAAGCAGGGAAGATTATTCTCTGCAGGGGTTAAAGAGGATGTAAGAGCAAGGCCAGCCAGGGAGACCCTATGACATGCTGAGGAGCAGGGCTGTCAGAAGAGGGAGTGTTGTGCTCCCCACTCCTCCGTTGCAGTAGGAGGTTTTTCAAGCCAAACTGCAGACTGGGAGCTCACTCTGCTGTTACTGCCCTGTGTGCAGCCATGTCACTAACCTCTTGCTCCATTGTCCTACTTCAAGGATCAGTTGCAGGCCCAGGATTTTAGCAAGTTTCAGCCTCTGAAGAGCAAGCTGCTGGAGACTGTGGAAGACATGCTGGCTAGTGACATTGCCCAGCTCATGGTGCTTGTACGCCAGGAAGAATCACAGCGGCCTACCCAGATGGTAAAGGGAGGAGCCTTTGAGGGCACCCTACATGGTCCATTTGGCCATGGCTATGGCGAAGGCGCTGGCGAAGGGATCGATGATGCCGAGTGGGTGGTGGCCAGGGACAAGCCTATGTATGATGAGATCTTCTATACACTCTCACCTGTCGATGGTAAAATAACTGGTGCCAATGCAAAGAAGGAGATGGTAAGGTCTAAGCTGCCCAACACAGTGCTGGGCAAGATATGGAAACTGGCTGACATTGACAAAGATGGCATGCTGGATGATGAGGAGTTTGCCTTGGCAAATCATCTCATTAAAGTCAAGTTGGAGGGTCATGAGCTGCCAAATGAGCTCCCTTCCCATCTCCTCCCTCCATCCAAAAGGAAAATAACAGAATGAAAGGAAGGTTACAGGGGAGAAGGAAAGGGAGAGGAGAAAGATCTAAAAAAAAAAAAAGTTTACTTAAATTGTACCCTTAGATGCAAGATCACCTTTCAATTTATACGTTTTGCTGTATGAAGAAAAAAACTAAAGCAGAACAAAAAAGTCTAATCCTTCTTCATGATAATATGCAATTAACTCTTCCAGTGTAATATTCCTGCTTTCTAATGTGTAATCTGTAAACATGAAGGTAAAGAAAGGATGTTGAGACTAGAAGCTTACTGCAAGAATAGAAGGAAATCAAGTGGGCTGCATCTTTTGAGAGCGGAATAGGCACTAATAGAAATCTGCAAACTGCCAGTGTCACTCCTGAGCTTTGACTGCACATTGTGCTGTGTATTGGTCTTGCAAACCTCAGAAAACTGAGATACTTGATAGTGAAGAAGAAACCACAAAAAGGCCACTGAGCTGTTGACCAAATTAAGGAGTACCTCCTAATTAATAAGAAATTCCAAATTACTAAAATTCTTAACCCAGGGACTTAGTTTGGTTCACTGTTAGATGGAAGTTCTACAAGCATTTCCCTGTCCTTAAGAAAAAAAATAAAGGAATCTAAAATGGCTCTGAATTGGGCATCTGGAGTTCCTCATTATTCACTATGGGACAGGCACTAGGAATTCCCAAGCACCTCTGCCTCCCATTCATTCTCTGGGGGAGATTTGTTCTCCAGGTACGGCCAAGAGAGCAACCACCCCAAGGGAAACAGAAGGAGAGGGCACTAGAGGCAGACATCAGGTGGGCTGGAAGGGAAGAACACCCAGGACTCACTACTCCCAGGTTCACTAATCATTTCTGGTAGTGGATAGTGTTTTCTCCTTTAAAAGCCTTTGAACAACGGTGGTGTTCATCATTCCTGTGAAGTAACATGTTCATTCTCATTATAAGCAGTGAAAGCTACTAGATCCCATTCTTATTGTAAAGACAAGAACACAGCACTGTCAGGTAGATGGTCCGTCATAAGAGCAGAGAACACAGTAGGCAGAGCTTGCTCCACCAGCTGTGCCCCCACAAATGCAACCTAGATGTTGACAGCCTTCAGCTACCCTCCTCACCACACACAGTAGCACTCAGTCCCCTTCAGAACCTCTACCCTAAGCCAAGAGACCTTCCCCCTCTCTGTAATGCTGTATAAAATTTCTGTTTTCAGGACTTGATTTTGGCAGAAATCCCTCAATTTCCTATTTTGTTTCCCATACACACACACACGCACGCACTCTGCCGGTTTTTGTTATTGCTGTGAAGCATCATTTTGTTCCAACTCCTATTGTCACTTTATATAAGCTGAGCTCCTACTGTGATGAAAAACGAAGAAAAGTATAACTTATTTTATGTGTTCATATTATATAGAGAAATATATTGTGTATGTAGGATGTGCTTATTGCATTACATTTATCACTTGTCTTAAAAATTAATGCATTAACCTTTTTTGTACCCTGGTCCTAAAACATTATTAAAAAGAAAGACCAGATCTGTCTATTTCTTTACATAACAAAATTAAATACAGCTGAAAAGACAACTGATTTCTGTGTGCAACAGAATGAGTAAATCACCCGTAGCACATTCCCAAACATGCATGTGCAGATTTGCCCTGCTGGACTTGTGTGCACTGCTGAATGACTGGCTAACATCTGCAGCCATGTCTCCTTTCTCTTCTGGCAGTCTAATTACAACCATGTGCTGTATTTGCTGAAACAAGCAGAATTGTACCCAAGATTCATCTTGTTCAGAGATAGAGAGATAACATCCAAATAAGTACTTTGTTAGGAAAAGGAGTATATGGGAATAGTTTCCTCCTGCCAGTCACAGATAGAATGCTGCAGATTCATCAAGATGTAGAATCACACATGCACAAAAAAAATTTGGTCTTAAATCTTGCAAGCTCTAATTTTACTTGTCTTCATCACTCCTTCTTTACATGTTTATTATGGTGGTCATTATTCCCAGAATATGACAGTGAGATGCACTGGATATGAGTGAGAACAGTTGGAATAGTCCTGGGGAAGCACTTAAAAAAAGAAGGTGTGATCAGTAATAGTTGGCAGTTTCCATTCAGCATTTGTACAGGATGAGGGAGAGGAAATCATAGGGTGGAGAGCAAAAAGCAAACAGATTTAGTCTGCTGGTTTCTCTATCTTCTCAATCCAGTTCAACTACCCAATAGCCCTACTTTAACTGTTGTTACTCTGTGCACATCTACTAACACTAGTCCAGGTCTTTCTGTGGGGTTTGTATCAATCTAACTCCAGATTGAGGGACAAGGTTGAGGCTGAATGGAGCACCCCAGATCAGTCCTACGTCTGTGCAGACCTGGTTTTCTGGTGGCCACTCATACAGGGCATTGTTTGTGCTGATTGTTAAATTTCAACATGACACACTTCGTTAGAAAGGAGAAGAGTAGTGGTTATCTCAAAAAGAGTGGGAGAAGGCGAGGTGCTTTAGTCTTTTTCCAGAATACGCCAGCAAGGTGTCTAAAAAGGCCAAGAACTCATCATAGGCCTTCAGAGCACAAGCATTTCTATGCTTGACTGTTTGGGCACCAAAGCGTTAGCCTCAGTTGTTAAAACAGTTGTAATTAATAGATTAGTTTTCATTGTATTGACTGTGCTTTAGCCATCTTGAGAAAATTTTGCCATTAAACAGGAAATGGAAAGAGAAATTCTGTGTTACTTGTAGCAAGTCACCCCCACACCCCCACATTAGCATAACAGCACATGGCACAGCTCCTGCCTCTGCTCCACTCATCCTGTGGAGGCTCCTGCTCTTTGCATCTCCATGAGAGGCACACTGGGACATTTAAGCAATAGTTAGAAGTTCCAACAGGACAGCTGCGCAGAGAACTCTGCCAGCACAGGTCAAGTGCACAAAACAATGCTGCAGCACTGTGGCACAGGGTTGTCTTTCAACACTTGCTCAAAAGTCACTTAAACTGTCGAAGTGGAACTTCCCCAGTCTTGTTGGAGGGGAAAACCAACAAAAGCATTTTAGTGACAGACAGTTACTCCATGGTTGCTTTGTGGTTCAGCAACAATGCATGAGAGGAAGCAACTCTTAAAGCGGGGGGAGCTGGACAGGAATTTGAGAGGCTCCGTTTCCAGAGAGGCAGTTTACATATAGTCCTCCATATTCACACAAGTTTGTACAGAACATTTTACTCTTATTAAGCACTTAAGGAAGTAAAAGGAAACTTGAGCACCCTGAGTTTCTCTATACAAAAAACAGAAGCCTGCAGTGTGGCCATGAGAAAATACACATTCTCCCTCCCCTTCTCCACAGACAGCAACTGCAGCTATCATCACTCCCCATCCTCTTTTTCTTACTTGGAGTTATGACTGTCTGGGTAACCCCAGCCACCTGCACTGTTCACAGCACCAAGTTATTCCAGAGGAGCAACTTGACTATAACATCCAAGTTACTTGTGGATTTTTCACAGTATAGCTTCTTTTTTCTTTTCCTTTCCTTCCTTGTGCTTAGAAGCCTTTCACTCTTCGCTTGTACAGACTAGGAAGAGAACAAGGCTTAGTTTAGAAACTTGACCAGCTAAGAAGTTCAAGTCTAGTGCAGACAAGTCACTGTGTAGCCTCCCAGATTCCTCAGGCAGTGCAGCTGGCAGAGTAACAGCCAGTATTTAAGGTGGGACAACATTTGAAACAATTCCTCTCTGCCAAAGGGGAAAGCCCCAGCAAGCATGGCTCACATTCAACAGGGCACACCAGTGCCAATGGTCTCTTCACTGGTCAGGAGCACAAGCACTGTACAAGTTATTAGTTTTAAATGGAAAACCAGCTAGTTACATTATGTAAATAAGCATCAGCATTCATATCCAGCTACCTTCATAAAGTTTCCACATCATCCAGCACAAGCATCTCTGATTTGTACCAAAGTGGCGTAACTGGAATTCCAGCTGGCCACAATGTTAAATTCTCAAAAGCACAGCTGCTCTCTGATTGGGATAGAAGGACCCAATCCCTCAGTGAAGAGCTCATTCATGTGGCAATCAAGAGTTAATTCCTGTATATACCTGGAAAGGTCATTAAGCAGCTTAAGCATCCATAATAGCTAACTAGCACCCATTGATCCAGTTCTAGCATGAAGCAAACCTTTTACAAGTAGGGAACTTGCCCTGTTTGCCACAAGGAAGATTAGTACTCTAATTGATAACATAATGTCTTCAGTGACTCATCTTGCCAAAAGGTAAGAGGAGACTGATGGCCATCCTCTCTTCTAAGAAATCACAGCTCAAACAAACCATGAGAGTGGCCATGTGCTTCCCAGGGTCCCATCAGCAGTCACCAGCACTATGGGTCAAATGCCAATGATACCTGGGGTCCTACTTTTTTCCTCTGGTTCCAACATGGTTCAGCCCAAGGCCTGTGGCAGGTGGTACTAAACCACCAGGATGGTAAAAACAGTAATCATTTCTTGCCGTACAAGCACTTGCCTTGCCAGCTGTAGCCATCAAACAGAGCAATGCTATGAAACAAAAGTAGTTGAATGTCTTGTAAGCATCCAGGTCCATAATCCATGGGCCATTGACAGTCTCAATGGCCATAATACACGGCCTACAGCTGCCTGTGCAGCCATGCAACATTTATAGTACTTCTTTCAGAAAACACCTCACATGAACACTGCCTTATCAGCCAGTGAGGTTTGGCAGCACTGCTTGCCTTTAAGCTCTGCTAATTCATTTGCTTCAGTCCTCCAGGACTTTCCCAGTCTTGCAAGCTATGTTCCCTATGTCTGTGAGAGAGGATGCTGTCAAGCCTCAGACACAGCACTTAAGCAGAACAGAGTACAGAAGAGATTACATGCTGCCTATGGATTGGCAAAGCCTAAGCTTGAACAGCTTTTACCTCCCCCTCCATCCTCTATACATCTCAGTCCAACCCCAAAAGCACCACATCATCTCAATCTTGGCAGTATTTTTCTGCCCAGGGTCAGAGTTTTAAAGCTCTTGTGAGAATCCGAGATAAGTAGTTAGTTACAGGCTTTGTTCGTGGTTGCTCATAGCAATTCGTCTTTTCAGGCCACTCTGCCCTTCTCCTCCCACAAGGGAGGTGGGGAAGTACAGCCCTCCATCCACCCTGCACAGCAGGATGGGGAAAAAAAACAAAGACCCTCTGAGAGACAGGCAAAAGTGATGGATCCTTGTCCTGTGGCCCCCTGGAAAAAGCCAGTCCCTGGCAGGACCCCAAAAACAACACAGCCAAAGCTGTCCGTAACCCAGTCTTCAGGAAAAGCTGCCAAATGTACGAAGGGAGCTGTAGCAGCTTGTAGGTGGGATGAGGGGACAGGAGGGAAGATGCTGGAAGTCAGCCAAGGTACAATGCATATGCAGGCTGGTGCAAGCAGACCTTTGTGAAAGCAGCTCATGCTTTGAGGGTTGGCCTGACCAGCCTTGAACTGCTGGCTGCTCCCCACCAAGCAGGAAACATGGACATCTTCTCCACGGGCAAGAGAAATAAGCCATGCAGAGCAGGAAGTTATAAACTGCTAATGTGTCAAATAAGGACACGCTGCTCTTTCTGGCCAACCCTGTTAGGGATCATCTAAGGTCTCAACTATTTCTAATTATCTGCTTTTGATAGCCTGCCTCACTAACTTCACTTCATTTCACAGCAGTGAAGGCAGACTGTCAGCCTTTCACTGCTTCCTTCCAGGAGGACTGCTGGGAACAAAAGCTGATACAACACTCCCTGCCTACCTACTGAGCACCATGGGCCACTGGCCCCAGTCTGAGGCACATGCAGTCAGTCACACTCTCATTCCCATTAGGTTACTCATTCCTTGCTGCAAACAAGTGGCAGAGCTCTGGTTTACATGGGAAGGCTGTTGTGGGCAGGACTACGTGGGACCTGCAGGCTCCCCCATGCTCCAGTGGGAAAGAAGGATGCTCAGACCTGGTTTCCCATGTTTCAGTGCTGGTTGAACATGTTCTCAGCCCATTTTTTCCCATCCAGCCAAAAAAAAAGGCCCTTTAAGGACCCCACCACCCTTGCTGGTGGCTTGCAATTAAGCCATCAGACCTGCCAATTAACTTACAGCCTTAATTATTCTTGGGGAACCTCACATAATCAGTATCAGGTACCATCTCATCGTCTGCCCCAAAGCCTTTAGTACAGAAGCATGGTGAATGGTGAGATGAGCATCTCCCCACAGCAGGACCTTCTGGGGACATCCCACTGGGCTCACTCCACAGCTGTCCTCTGGCAACTGCTTACTTCAGCAAGACAGAGCCAAAGGCCCTTTCCAAGAGAGAGATTGGTCTGCTCTTATCAGCTCTGAGCATGCAAAATATCTGGCATATTGCACCCTTTGGGTCATTTGTATTAAACTACATATCCAGGAGGGGAAGGGGTGGAGGCAGGGAAGGCTCCTGATGTTTGCCAGAGGAAAATGAGATAAGGTACAAGGAGAGGAAGAGGGATTCTTAGCGCCACAGTAAGCAGCTATTTACTTCCTATCTAAGTCCATTTGCAAATCCTGAATGCAGTCCAAGGAGAGGAAAAGGGCCATTTATTGTTTACTGTGTTTCAGAGAAATTTCTTCAAACACCATATTAGAGAGATCAGTGCATATAAAGAGGAAATTCACACACAAGTGCAGTTGTTACAGTGTACCTTGATATCAGCACTCCAACTAAACTTGACCAAAGACTTCTGGAAAATGGCATTGTTTCATGATCACTTGAAGTGCTGAACATTAGTGTACTCACCTCTTTACACAGAGCTCTGGGTTTAAGACCATCATTTTAAAAATTAGGGGAATAAATTTGATCTTTGTTTTTAAAAATCTTTTTCAGAAGGGCATTTGCATCAGAAGCCCATAAGCATAGCTGCATTTCAAAGTGCACATGCATTACCTGTGATGAGATTGAACTAGCCCCACTATTAAACTGCCTTTAGCAAGCTGATCATGCATTAAGCACTTTCCTTGTCCAAGGGCTGGCTTCTGTGTCACCAGTAAGGGCACGCAGTGACTGGAGAGAAGAGGAGGTGTGAAGCAGTTAGTTCAGAGTACCTGCGTGAAATCAATTTCCCCACCACCACCACCCCCTTTGTCATCCAGAAGCTCAGATTTCCAGACAATTTTTTTTTTTTAAATCAAAAGAGATTTGCCAGCACAAATTAAAGGTAAGCAAACAAGCACTTCAGCCAGCAGTCAGTGCTACAAACCTGGCAAAAGCATCATGCTTCCTTCTTTGCATCATGCCTGCCTAGTGCAGCTGGCTGGACACCAGATATATCTAGTCCTTACAGCTGTAAGGACTGCTGTAATATCATGGCTATAGACAGCAAGCCACAGATACTCAAACAGATACATCAGAGAAGAAAAAACACTGGGCAAGGAGCCAGCACTGCTCAATGCAAACACCTGACAGATCTGCATTGCAAGGTCCAGATCTATTTAGTAAAGCACTCACACTGAATTGTCAAATACTCTTTTTTTAATCCAAAGACACTGTGGAGGAATGCAGTTTTAAAATAAATGCCCTCTGAACATGAACAAGCCCTCTGTCAGAGACGGGCACATCAGAAATAGGGCATGAAAGAGAACCAGCTAAGCCCCTCTGATAGGTTTTAATAGTCAGATATAGTTTTACAGAGACACACATGCACACTTTTGTAATGTAAGCATAAAGCATTTTATAGGGTAATGATTTAGAAGACCCTTCCAAGAAATTACATATCCTGAATCCCTTGAGTACTTCTGCTGAATGACAAAGCCACTGAAGATTAAGCCTTTTTTTTTTAAAGACATAGGTTTGATGTTTCATGATCTGAATACAGAACAAAAACAGGATCATAATTTACTACAGAAGACAATGAGATGCTTATCATTGTAACTATATGTAGTGAGATAATGCAAATCCTGTTCCATGTTACTTCCCCTCCACCCTCCTCTCCTACCACTACCCTTTCCAGCTTTAGGGCCTCTCCCCTGCTTGCACAGAAGATTTGACGCCCATCTGAAAACCATAAATTATTTGCAAACAGCTACTGAATGTAGCAATGACCGCACAATAACACGTCCACAAAGCAATAGAGCTTCCTGGCAAGCTGATAAGAGTTTCCTGGTTTGAGTTTTGGGTGTTTTATTCAAAAAAAAAAAAAAAATCAACTCTCTCAAACATCTCATAAAAGGAAGTTGCCTCCCCCCAAACATGTTGTGATGCAAAATATTCTGTTCTGCTGAATGTGAAACAGAGACCAAGTCCAAACAAAACAAAACAAAAAACAAAAACAAAACATAACAAGCACATCCACTTGGGAAAAAAGCGAACAAGTGAGAGGCATGGCTTCAGTCCATCAGTGCCTAGGGATGATGGGTTGGTTGGCTTCTGCGCACATCTTCAGTCCTGTCCTGATCTCTCTCCTCTCATGTGATACATTTTTATACTGCCTCAGGTCCTACACCCAGTTCAGTGCCTAACTGGCTACATCAAAGAGAGGAACATGTTGCTGTTGGACCCTTCCCTCTCAGTGCTGGCCTGCCCAAGGGGATTTTGCTGGAGGACTCAGCCCCTGTTCCATCCCAGCCCAAAGATGTTCACAAGCACCTCTGTTAAATGGACCCACAAATCTATCTTCTTCAAAGAAAAGACAAAAATCATTGCATGCATTTCATACAAACATCAAGTACCGATAAGCGATATCCCCTAGGATTAGCAGATTCACACACTAGGTTTTAACATCTAATCCCCTAAAATCATCTCATTAAAATAATCAACTTGCAATTCAGTCCACTCTAGAAAGGGAAGTAAAAGTAACTTTAAATGCTATGTTTGTTCTCCAGCCAATATTTCTCTCCCTCAGAAAAGAGGAGGCAGAAACCACCACTCCCCAACTTCTCTAGACACATGAGCAGCATGGATAGCCATGAAAGTGATTTCAAGTGGGCAAAACAGCAAGGCGATGTTTTGCAAAGCAAAAGCTTTAATGCACGAACAAGCTAATTTTAAAAAGTGAAATAGATCACACCCCCGCAGAGGAAGAACAGCCTTCTGATCAGTGCTTTTTCAAGAGCACTTCTTCACTGTTTTGCATTACTTCTTCTTCAGAAGTTTCACCACTTCATTTTGTAGTAAAGAAGAACTCACACAACATATCAGAGATGTCAGATTTGCATTTTTTGTGCTTTCAGACATTTCTTTTCCTCTGCGTGTGAACCACACACAGCTATTCACATGTGGTCTTACCCAGCACAATTTTTCTTGCCCATACCAGCTAGCAAAGCTGGCAGCAGCTCTTGCTAGATAACTGCTTCGGCACACAAGAAGATAGGTGAAGTGACGGATGCTATGGCATTAGAATTCAAAATATGGCACTAAAAAGGCCAGGCACAAACAGGTGCAACCATAGATGCTGCAGGCACACCACCTCCTGGTAACAAAGAGCTATCTAGCTTTTAAAAACAATGGCATGGCAAACAACACAACAAGGAGCCCAACCAAAAAGCTGAGCAGCCCACTCTAGCCTGGGTCTGTCAAGTATTTCCAAAACCAGCACCAAATACGTTCTCGTCATCCACTTCCTTTCCAATTAACCACCTTTCCTGCCTGCTCTCCAAGCTAACGCTAGCACTCATACCTTCACACAACTTGCTTCCCTCCCTGGGCTCCATATAGGCACTCCTGTTGAGCTTCAGGACACCCAACTTGCAAATGCCATTTATTCCAGCCAAATGCCATTTACATTCCTCTCTCTGACATTCAGTGACTTCTTGCTTTCCTGGGCTGTGCTCATATAACATGTTGTGCTTCAAGCCCTAAAATGCCCATCCTTGGCTGTGCACTGATAAAGCAAGTTGTGGATATCTGCAAGAGTCCTGTTCTGCAAGCTGCCCCTAGGCAGCAGGTTATAGCCCTCAGCAGGGTCACAGCACCTCTCACATAGCTGGAAACCCTTCAGCAGTGTTAAAAGCCCCCCAGTTGACCTCAAAAGCCCTCCTGCTTCCATTTACATTTGAAGGGGACTTTCCCAGGCAGTCAGTAGGTTGCACATATGCATAAAACATGCACACATGAAAAACATCAGCGTGGTCAAATAGGAGATGTGCACCCTGTGCATTCATTTTGCAGGGTGATTTTTTTTTAAATTAAATTTTAAAATTAAAGAATTTTAATTGCTTTTAGCAAGCCAAGCAAAAAGCCCTTCGGTCCAAGGTCCTGGCTCTGCAGAGCCAATGCAGATAAGCCTGAAAAGAGCTGATTGCTTCCTGACAGAATTGATGACGAAGTGCCACCTTTTTGGCCTTCGCCAGTGATGGTGCCTATGGTACTTGCAGCAGTGTCACCATGCCCACAGAAATGGTAAACCTGGCATGGCCTGGAGGAAATCCCGAGCATAGCTTCAGCTGGCAGAACCACAAGTTTCCCAAGATCAAAATTGTGGCTGCAGATCAGTTGCATTGGTTGTACAAATCACAGCAGTGATAAAGTATCTGGACACAAGGCTGTTTTGGTAGTTGCTTTTCACTGTTGGACTGCAGAAAGGGAACAGATTTGGTGATTGTGGCTCAGGGCTTATGCCATGGCTTATGCCATGGGTCCTACTGAACTGTGTAAGGCAATGCTCAAAATCCAGACCTCACCCAGGATGCACCCCCACAAGGGTGTAGACCAAAAACTGGCAAAGGTGGACACTTGGGCAAGACAGACTCCAAAGATGCATCCATACATCACGGCTAAGGAAATGTTGGAGCACCTGGACACAGAAATGCTTAGTCACAGAAAGGCTGTGTCTGGACATGGACCGGGCTGCTCACAGGGCAGACAGACAACAAATCTCTCAGCTCAGAGAGATGTCAAGGAACTACATGAATAAGCTGAGAAAAAGCCTCTTCCTGCTTGCCCAGAACACACAGCTTGGCTGTAGCAGGGATCCAAGGTGCTTTAACTAATCCACACCTAAAAAGTCTGCTGTTAAGAAATGAGAACTGCAGCAGGGCAAAACCCACTGAATACAGCCAGCACTAGCAGGCACCATCTTGGTGTGCATTACTGGTTTCTCCATATGGAGAGCAGCAGGAGCAGCAGGGGAGAAGATAAAGGTTTAATTTTAGCCCACAAGTCCTGTGCATATCTTTCCTTTTTATTTTTAATCTGAATTCTATGTAAAAATAGAATTTCCTGCCGCCCGATAAGGGATTCCTGTTTTTCTGTGGGACCATCTCTTTGGAAAGCTGGCTGTGGGATTATTGATGGGCTCTTCAAAGTGCAGCAACAGTGGGGATAGGAAGAATGGTGGTTAGTATTGACATTGTTCCTGCTTTGCCTTAGGGGAAAAAAATAAAGCAGACGTGCAACCTCACTCCCCAGATAAATCACAACTAAATTTAGCATTTTTCAGAACTCTGTTTTGGAAAATCTGTTTTGCCTGGGTATTTTTAGTAGTAGAGTTTGGTTTTACATCTTTCCCAGGTAGATATTTGCAAAAACCAGCAACTTTCTTGGGCTTGGAGGAGGTGTATCCTGCCCTTTCAGCTGGATCATTAACAAGGAGTCAAATATAAGCACTGGAAGAGTCATCCCTCCCACCCTTTCCACTCCCTTTTACAGCTCCCACACTCCTGTATGCCATCACCACTACCACAGCCACAGAGATGGTCCCCTCTGAGATCCCTATACCTTCACCTCCCCAGAGGTGCTTGTACCCCATTTTTGGGGCAGGAGGAGCCACTCCAGGGTGCTGCTGGAGCAGAGGGCAGGGCTTGCAGCCCAAAACTCGCACAAGCATCTATCACTTGATGATGAGCATCAATGCTCTGGATGGTGAGCATCAGTGCTTGGATGAGCATCAGGCCTTCATCTCATACGTGCTTCAGTACTTCTGCCAAAGGAGATGTGGTCATTCTAAGCTCTACCTGAGCTGTATATAGTTGGGATGTCTGCCTTTGCTCTCTGCATCAGCAATTGAGAATAATGGGGTGGACGGCAAATTCAGTGAATAAAGCCTGCTGCAGGGCAGATCTCTTTCTGCTGTTTTGGGAAACACTCTGGAAAAAAAAAAAAACAACTCCTGCAAAGTGTGAGGGGAACCTCAGCTGGCAGCGTGGCACATTGGCTAGCATCAAGCTCTTCCTGGAATGCAGTAAAATGGCACCAGCCTAGGGTTTTTCTCTCCCACACATTGACAACAGGTTTCGTGTAGAGAGCACAGATCTGCCCACTCTGCCACTATTTCCATCAAAACCACAAAATTTTTAGTTCCCTCAATCCCCAGAAAGTCATTCCTCATGGCAAAGAAGAGAGATTTTGATAGTTTTCCCTGAGAAGAGAAATACATCTTTTTTTTTTCCTTTGAAAAATAAATCTCAATTCTCTCATGTGAACCCACTGTCTCAGAGAAAACTTGAGCCTTCAGAACAGGAGGAAGCATCCAGCAACTGTGGAAAGGTTCACACTGATGGAAGCCAATCACTTCTCCACAAAATGGTGAAACAAAGACCTGCAGGTCTGACCCAGTACTCTCACACAGCTCCCAGGCTCATCACCACCGAGTCTGCAGCATGGCTGTGTGTCCGTGAATGTTATTCTGCTTTCTAAAAACAATTTGTCCCACTACAAAAATTAAAATATTTTATTTAAATAGGACCAAGGGAATGGAAATGCTGCTGTACCAAAGAGTTACCATTGCATCACTTCTATTAATCAAATGAAAATCAAAACAAAATGTTTGTCATAGATGTTTCTCTTGTAGCAGTGATGCCTGTGGATTTCTCATTTTACCCAAGGCAGAGCTGTGCTGCTGGGACTGAGCTCTCCCAGTTCATAGCAGGAGTACTTTTAGGTGCAGTTGGTGTTGGCAGCTTCCCTGGGGCACCTGCACAGTCTTGCACAAAGAGGCTGCCCAGGAGGAAAAATGGGAGCAGGAATGTGCTGGAGCAACATAAATCAGCTGTGGATCCAGACTGTCCCATGGCCAGGTCTTCAGGGGCATTTCAGTTCTCCAGTGAAATCTGAAGGTCCAGGCCCGGGAAAGCACTCCAAAATCAATCCCAGCAGTGAGATGAGTTCCCATTGCTCAGCTGCTAAAAATGCTGTTTTGACATGGAAGCTCCAGTATCACCCCCTGTTCCATCCTGGCTTGCCCACCTTTGGGATCGAAGCAAAAAATTGGGCTGACATTCCTCCAGGAGGCCAGGTCTGTGTGGGGCAGGACCCAGAATCATGTCTCCATGACCAGTCTTCTCCAGCTCCTTCATCATCTTTGCTCCCAGAGGCAAAGCCTGCTGCAAGGGCTTAGGTAAGAGCAATGGTGAATCAGAAATTGCTGCTTTCAAAGAGCCTGCAAAATGTGATTTGTTTCCATACACCATGTCCAGTGGGAGTAGATGTGGAAGATAATGGCTCATAATGCCAGGCTGCTGCTGGGATGAAGCAACCACTCACCTCCTCCTGGACACAGGGTGGAGCTTTGTCTCCCAACCTTTCATTCAGGCATGGAGACCTAGAAGATTTCTGGTTCTCCTTCTTATGCCCTGTTAGTTAAAAATTTCATCACTTGCTTTTGAACTCACAACACAGGGCAGGTGGAGTATCAGATCACTATTTTTAACAGTTGCTGTAATTTATGCCCTGCACTAGAAAGCATAGCTGAAACACTTTGGGCTTTTTCAGACCAAATCACTTCATCTCTAGGATCTGTGGTGCTGCAGGCGAGGAGAAGCAGCTGCCCTGGTCTCCAGCCTGCTGGGAGAGATGTAGAGCAAATGCACCTCAGCACCTACAGGGAGACAAATGCAATCGCACCAAAGCAACACTACAACTGTTTGAGAACAAAATACTGCATTGTTTACACCTGGAAAAAAAAAAAAAATCATATTCAAATCAATCTAATGCAGCACAAACTAGCTGTATCAAATTGCATAAAAGGCCCTGGATCCTGTTTGTAGTCACAACCTGGAGCTTCTCAGGAAAGGAATGGACCGTCACCTCCTGTGGTCCCTGGAAGCCCCCAGCAAGCTGTAGCTTAGGAGTGACCTGAGTTGGAGGAAGCATCTTTGTATGTAAAAGTCTGAATATCCACTGCAATGTCCAATCTACAATTAGGTGAGGCTTACCACTAAAATGAGGGAGAAGGCAGCAATTTTTGGCAGTATTTGCTAGCTTTGAATGAGATAGGAAAGTAATTTCCCCTCTTCCTCCTTCCCCCAAAAAATAGGAAGAGAAGTTTCTCTTTTCGTTACTTTTTGATAAAAATAACCCAGAGGAAATTAAAAAAAAAAAAAATCTGACTTCATGGAGGAGGATGCTGGATGCAGCTGAAGTTTCTGGCACTTTATCCAAGTGCCTGCCTGAAGATGAACCTGGCAGATCTTCCTGGGAGATGTCGAGGCTGGGCAGTGATGGATTTAAGAATATTCCTGTCCCCTGACTCATCCCAAATGTGGGGGAGCTGTTGGGCCTTTGGATCACACATTTTTTTCCCCCCGCATAACCTCTCACTTGTCAAGCAAAGAGCTCTGCAATTACTCTTCAAGTAATTAAAAAAAGGGGGGCGGATTGTTTTCAAAACTTTCCTGCTTGTGCCTAGCAACAACGGGCTGCTCCCACAAAGACATTTCAAACATGCATTTGGTTTCCAGGACTGTGGCAGCATATGGGTGGGAGGGTAAAGCGTCCTGCGGTTTCACCCTACTTGCAGTAGGTCAGATGGGAAAGGGCCCCACATCACAAGGCCTGTTCCTGGGTGGGCATCACATGTGGCGACTCTGTGTTTGATGCACCCCTCTGCATCAGTGGCATCAATTTATAATGGCTATGCCTAATTTCAGTCAGGTCTATTTGTCCCACACTGTCTTGCCCCCAGAGTGGTAAATGTGTCATTTTCCTTTCACAGGACACTGCGCAGCCTTATCTAAATATAAACAACCTGAGAATATTCGATGGGTTATTGTCTGGGAAAAAAAAAAAAAAAACAGACCTAACCCCATTTTCCCCTGCCACTTTTGGTACAGTAACACATTTGGGACCAGACTTGCCCAAGTTCCCAAAAATGTTGCTCATCCACCTGCAATAACACCCCACAAAGACAAGTGTGGAGATAGCCCGAGTGTGCCTGGCTGCCCCTCCCTAAAAATCGCCCAGAGACATAGATCTCTATTTGAAAAGATGCTGAATGAGTAACGGAAGCAAACAGCAAAAAAGAAAATTTGACAGCCAGCATCTTAAGTTGGCATTATTCCCTTGGAAAAGGCCAGGAGCAATGGCAGACATCTCAGCACACCCCTGAACAAGCACTCCAGGTCTTCAGAGCTAAAACGATGCTAATTGCCCAGGGTTTGCTGCAGCCCTCTGCAAAACTGCCAAGTGGGATGCTGTCCCTGCACCACTTTTGGGACTTTCAAACACCCCTCCACAGGACCCTGTCCTGCAGGCACTTTGGCAGTGCTTTCATAGCTTGCCTTTCCCGTGGGACAAGGGAGCATTCAGAGCAGGGGCTCTGCCACCAGTGACCACAGGGTTTCTGCACCTCAGCTATGCAGAAGGTCTGGACTCCATCAAGGTATTTCAGCCTCAGACTCCTGGTTCCCTCCATAAATCACAGTTCCATTAGGATGAATCCAGAGCAGCCACAGACAAGCTGAAGCCAATATTTTGGCTAAGGTCAGTGTTGGGGGACAGGAGCTGCCCTGACAGTCCAAGTGTTGAACAGGGAGCAGCAGATTTAAACCCCAGCTGTGAGTTCTGCCAAAGGGTAAGGACTTTTGACACAAGGAGAGAAATACCAGGCTGACAGTAATGCCAAGGCTGAGAAAAAGGGGATTCACAGGAAGCATGAGCCCCAGTCTGCGAGATGCCCGGCCTCGCACCACCTGCCTTTCTCTCAACCCATGTCTCCCTTTCCCTGCGGGGACCACAGGACGAAGATCAAAGTCTGGCTCCAGCAAGGGATGTTTTACATCCCAGATTTCCTTCTCATCATCCCAACATTTTTCTCCACCACCATCACCTCCTTTCCAGGAAGCTCCTAGATGCTTCAGACCCAAATCTCCTCTGTGCAGTCCCTGTCAACACTGCTATTGCCACTGAAGACAAAATGACCATCTCAGTGAAACTGGGGGAGAGTACACACCATGCCCTTGTGTTGCTGGGGTGGGGAAGTGGCTCCCGAGGTGGCTCTGTGGATCCTCTCTTGCTCCAGTCCCAAATAGTGCAGCCAAGAGTCCCATTCTAAAGAATGTGTTATTGAGGAACACAATAGCCAGGGCAAGACTTGTTTCATATTAAAAATAAATGAGAAGGGATGGATTTTCCAAATTACCACACATACATAGGCACCGCCTGCTTTGTTTGATAATGTTTTTGGCTTCTTTCAGCCCCCTACATGCTATGGTGTTTTAAAAGCCATACAAGGGTGCAGTGAGGCATGGGATCGAAGCCCTGCAATGGCTGGGCCTACATGGACTATGGTTACATCTCAGCCCCTCCTCCCCACGATGAGGTGCTCATGTGGATGGAGTTGATGCTCAGTTTAACATCTGATGTAGTAATTAAGCAAAACTTCTTAACAGAGCACCACTATGAATCCTCACTAAATTACAATAGTTCATGGCATCTTGTAAAATTCTTGTGTAATAGCCTTAGACAGAGTGGCATTCAGCGCTGGCAGTAAGCCATGCAGCCTGCATGGCAATTGCAAAGCACTTTGGATGTTTATGACCCTTTTTAAAAAAAGAATATAATCTAAAATGGACGTTCCCCTCACTGACTCTGCTCCGGGGAGTATTAAAAGCAGTACCTTGACTCAGTCTGTCACATAAACATCCTGCTGCCCCTGAGCAGTCTGATACTGTCTTCCTCCCAGGATGAGGACCAGAAAAATGTGACAATCACAGCTCCTGCCCGCAGGAAAACAGGAAGTGCTGGAGTTGTACAACCCCTCTAAACATTGTCCTACCTGCTCCACTCCTTGGATGCAATGTGAACTTTTTTCTTTTCTTTTTTCTTTTCTTTTCTTTCTTTTTTCTTTTCTTTTCTTTTCTTTTCTTTTCTTTTCTT
>VXAL01011684.1:4284-61116 GCA_013399475.1 Chauna torquata
GAACACAAAGGAAAGGAAATGAAAGGAAAGAAGAGGAAGGGAAAGAAATGGAAAGGAAAGGAAAGGAAAGGAAAGGAAAGGAAAGGAAAGGAAAGGAAAGGAAAGGAAAGGGAGACAGTCAAGGATTTGAGCAGGAGCCCAAAGATGCTGTGCAGTCTTCTTCCTTGGAGTTTTTTGGGACCCAACTGCACAGAGCCCTGACCAATTGGGTCTGAATTTACTGTTGGCTCTGCTTTGAGCAGGAGGCTGAACTAGAGACTTCTGGATGTGCCACCCCCTTCCTTAGATCTCAGCACCTCCCTTACCCAGCAGGCTAATATGTTTTCTGGATTTGTGTGAAGGAATCCAGATTCACACTAAGGAAATAGATAGGCCATTACAAGACATATGCTGTGAAAGAGGTAGTGGTTCTACCTCATGTTTGTTGACAAAGGGAAGAGGAAGACCCTTTCTGTGTGATATTTCTGGTGACACTTCTTGTGCCCCATGTTTGCTCGCAGAGGGGACAGAGTAATAAGGTCTCGCACCACTGTGCAGAGTATGTGAGATATCCATTTGTGCGAGCCCGCTGATCAGAACAACAGAGAGCTGGTAGCTTATTGACGGGATGGACAGACACTTTAACGCTGGGTAAAAGCGGGACTCCTTTAGCTGATGTAGTGGTGGAGGCCCTTTACGCAGTAATTCCAAGCATCCACTTAATTGCCTCCCCAAAAGTGAAGACAGTTGGGAAGATGTAGCCTGCTGCTATCTAGCAGCGGTCCGCCTTCCTGTCTTACCCATCTTTGGCTAAGGCCTTGCATGTTGTAGGTGTTTGCATTTGCCTAGATCCAGCCATACTTTTCTGCTGGATTTCTTCTAGCAAGCAGCATGGGTCACCCTGTGAGCCAGCAGACCCAGGGAGATTTGTAGGGCATTAGGAAGGCAAGAAGGAGACAGCCTTATGTAAATTAACAAAAATACAACAGCAACCAGTGTGAAAGCACTTCAGCACCATTCCCGTAGGCAGCCAGAGGCTTCCCCTCTGGGCTGAGACCTTGTTGCTCTCAATGCACTGGTCTCTTTGGGAAGTGCTGCTTCCCCAGTGCACTCCTGGGTATCCCTTCTGGACCTCAAACCCCTGAGAGCCCAATCACTTCTGCAGGGCTCTGGGCTGTTTGGATCTGCACTGACATCTGCTCTGTGCTAATATGTTTTATCAGCTCAACTTCATATGTTCATGCAGGGTGTCTCCCCAAGTGACAGAGCTGCACTATCTTCCAGGAAACAATTACTCACAACTGTAACCAGCAAAAATCTCTGCACAGGATTCATCATATGCAATATTTCTGCAACTGAGGTCATCACTGTTAGGGATGGAAATACCCCCATACACCAAGAACAGGAACAGCTAGAGCTGGGCTCTGAAAAGAGGATGTGGGGACAGCAGCAGTGATAACATCTCTCTCTGCCACCTAAGAAGTGACTGTGGCTGTCAGACACAGAAACTTGTGATTATGAGTGTGCCCCTCTCACAATCCTATGCTGGCACTGCTTGGGCACTTTGTAGCAGTTGCCACCATTACCGCACTCTACTCTTTTGAGGGGGCAGGAGAGAGCTAGAGAAGGGGTCCACGCAGCTTCTGCTGGTGAGATGCTGAAGGTGGAGAGGACCCTGATGTGCCATGGGGCTGTCCAGGGAGTGATCAGAGCATAACCAACGCGGTCCTTCCTTGCCCAAGCTTCTGTGGAGTCCCCATTGCTGTATCTTTTAATAACAGCTCTCCTGTGCTGGAATGACTCCACTGTCTTCGGCAGCTTTGTCTATCTTCTACGCAGTGTTTGCTACGCAAACCTAAGCACACAGGAACGTGCTGCATCAGTCTCAGCCCAGCCGGGCTGACCTCTGGCTGGCTTCTGCCGGACAGTCACTGTGTTGTTCACCATCAATCTCACAAAGTTTTGCCCTGCTTTCAGGCAATTAGAGACTCTAAACACTTTCTTTGATGGTGGTTCATTAGCTAGATTTAAGCACATTTTATACAAAGCACTGCTTTGCACATCATAGGGCAATTTTTGTGTTGGGCCTTGGTTCTTGCAGCTGAAGCAGTTTGAGCTGACTTTAAAGAAAACTCTGGTCTTGGTAAGAAAACTGGGCTCCAGGCAATATCCCCCAGAAGTATTTAGTAGCTTGCAAGACTTCCCACAGCAAAATTAGAAACCAGAGAAACCAGCAGCCTCTACCCAGAAAAAAAAAAAAAAAAAAAAGGAGGAAACAGTAAGCTGATTCCTTCTCCCACGTCACCCCATACACAAGGGCACCAGCTGCTCCACTTGAGCCAAGGTCTCCCCTCTGAAGCAGTGCAAGTGCATGGACAAGCAGACACACACACAGAAGCCGTGAAAACCCCACTCCCGAGAAACAAAAGGCAGATGACAGTTCCCCTACCATTGAATGTAACACCAGTGAACAGAGAAGGCTACCTGTGTTTCTAGTGTTATGCTTTGTGCACAGGCTTCTTTTGTAGCCTTTTATAGTGCAGGCACAGTGCTAAAACTATCACCCAAGCTGTCCCAGATGAGCATCTGTTCCTGAGTCCACCTGCTCCAGGAAAAACTGGAAAACAACCCCTGCCTGTTCCTTGGAGCTTCTGCTGAAGGATGGTTGTCATCTGCCTGGGCAGTCTGAGCCGAGGAACCATCTGCAGCTGCCATTTCAGGTGGCTGCTTGGACTGAAGGAAATGATTTAACCCTTGAGGCTGCACAGGAGCTTTCGAAGATTGGCTTGTACAGTCTGGCCTAATGTACTTAAACACTGCTGCCATGCAATGGAATGCCTTAATTTTTGATCCACTTCTGCAATTACAGAGCTTTGGTCTTCCTTACAAGTTGCTCATCACTTCCAAGTGAAAAGCTTATGCTTGGGTAAAAGGATATTGCTTAGAGAAGCAAATTTCCTTTCTCGTAGCAAATCGCATAGAGGAGGACCTCACTTTCCCCTGCAGCTGCTGTGTATCACATACAGCTTCTCCCTTATGCCAGCACACCTTTCAGCAGGGCCACAGTGACTTACCTTCCCATTTGCTGCTCTTGCTGGGCATGGAAAGATCTCACCAGTATCAGGTAGGAAAGGCCATTTCCAGCCCTGCGGATTTCCCTCAGAATTAGTCATTTTGGCCAGAATGCAAACACCATTTGTGTTATTGTTGCCTTTTACAAGATGTCCAATGTTTTGTAGTGGCTGAATGCCATATAAATATGAATTACTTCCAGGGGGATGAGGCCATGCCCCACTTCCTTGCAGAGCTGGTTGAGTATCACTGCAGGCACAAGGGAGAAGGGTGGGCGGTGTGGCTGGGGCAATAGGGGTGCATTGCCCCTTTGGGCAGCTCCAGGATGCCAGATTAGCTGAGCCCAATCGTCAGCCTGTGCCAGCGGGGCTTGGGCTCTCCCAGCCGTGAGGAGCCTCCTGGAGGGAGGAGATGCAGGCAGATGCCCACGTTTGGGGGCTGTGATGTCTCAGTTGAGCTTGTGAGGACACCAAGGTGCAGATGGAGGTTCAGAGCTGGCCCTTGTTTCTAGCTCAGCGGATGCTTGGCCCCGCACAGCTTTCCTTCACCTGGGCATGGTGGCCTGGACAGGGAGGAGCACTGGGTGCAGTGCTTGGCTGTGCAGTAACAGGGTGCAGGAGAAGGGGCTGGCCAGCGCCGGAGCCTGCAGGGAGGCCTTCAGAGGTGCCAAGGATCCGGCTGCTGAAGAGGAGGCCGGAGAGGAAGGTGGGGTGAGGTGCTCAGTCTGTATTTCTGCTGTGGTGGGGACAAGAGACATGGGCAGCAGGGAACAGGACGATTGTTATGAACTGCTGTGCTCTGTGCAGGGGGATGTGTGCAGGTACTGCTGGGGAAGGACACGTCCCAGGTCAGGGAGTGCCTGTGTGAAGGGAACCTCATCCCTCTGGCGCGGGCTCTCCCGCAGCCCTGGGGCAACCTGAGCATTTATCTGAGCTGGCATCATCTGTGGTTGGACACTGCCTGCCCAGACCTGCTCCTGCTAAGCAAGGGTAAGTCTCCTACCCACCCTGAGAGGGCTTTGACCAGCAAGCCCTGGTGGAGACGAGAAGGGCTCCCCAGCTCGGGGCTGCCCTCCATTTCTCCAGTGACACCACCCCAGAGGAGCAGCTGCCTGTGAGCTGGCTCCAGTACAGCTTCTTGCAGAAAGCTGTGCTGTCTGCTTGCACTGTACACCACCAGGCAGCTATAAACTCTAACATCCCACTTCTTGCTTGCATGAATGGATTACCTGCCCACGCTTTATCCCTGGTGGCTGGGGACATCTGCAGAGTCAAGGGCATACTTGTGACCTCCTGCTGAGCAGGGAGCAGCCAGCAGTCACAGAGGAGGCAGGAAATATGGAGTGAGGAAAAGATGGATAAACAGCAGGGAAGCAGCACTAAATGCTAGCTGTAGAAGTGCGAGGATAAGGAGAAGGGAGTGGAGAGGTGGAGAGATGCTGTTCTGCCTCAGAGGCAGCAGTGATTGCACAACACAGCTTCCCACCTGTCCTCAGGTCAAAGGAAGCCAGAAAAGCAGCAAGAATGATGCAAGCATTGGGTAAAATGAGGGGGCTGCAAAGAGGAGGTCCTTCCCAAAGTGAGTTCTTACAGGAGAAGACCCACCTGACAGGCCAAGGATTATGTCCTGAGCAGAAGGAAGTAGAGTAAATGGGGGTATCCACCTCCCAAGGAGGAGGGTGTCCTTCCCTGTACGAACACCAATGGGAGAGTCCTGTAGAAAGCGAGTGTTGCTATTGATTTTACATAAGAAGGCATTTTGACAAGAATGAACAGGAACGTTGGTCATGAATTGGTTGGTATGGCCAGGGTGCTGCTAGCTGTCAACATCAAAGGAGAAATGTGCAGGGTGGGGGAGGGAAAACTGTTTGAATTAAAAAGTAAACTGAATTCAACAGATTTGTGCAAAGACAGAGCAAACGCAAATAGGTGAACACATTGCCAGTCACAGTGCCTGGAGGTGGCCCATATAAGTGTAGGCTTTTCACACAGGATTTTCTCCCTGTGGGAGTCCTGCTTTCTGGTCACGCAGCCAAAGATGTCCTGCGGCTCGCTGAGCACCTCTCCAGGTGCCTGGTTGCTACACTGGAAGACGTCCCAGCTCCTTGCAGGTGTAGGGTGGAGGTATTCTCCCCTCTGGCCTCAGGCCAGTCCTGCAGACCCAACCCCTGCCACTGGGAAACTGGGTGGGGTGGCTGCTGAACCAGAACCACTGGATGAGGTATCGTCCAAAATCTATTTGCTTAGTGGGAGGGTAGAGTAGGTAGTGGTTTCTATTCTGCAGCACACAAACGCTTTACAGACTTTCACAGATCAGAGCCTCTGCCCCGCAGTCCCATTCAGACCAGCAGAAAATAGGTGTGGGAAAGAGGATGCTCACTTCGAGCCATCAGCGTGCTGACGTGCTGGCAGCCAGGCTCCTACAAGTGGTGGTTCATCTATGTGGTGTTAGCTTTGCACTGGAGGAGGTGATGGTGGGGTTACTGGCTTAACTCTTTACTGCTTTTTAAATTAAATTGTAGGTATTAGCTGCCAATGGCCCCGCTAATCCCATAGTCCCACACTGATCTCTTTGCCTTCCTCCACGCCTCAGGCCAATTAGCAGTGTGTTTCCTAGCTCTCCTTGGCATCCCACTACAAAAGTTACAAAAATGCAAACCCAGCAACAGCTGCACAATGAAGTTTATCAACCTGCTTCTTTATTATCCAGCACACACCAGATTAATCTCACTGTTTAAAGCTGGGCAGAGAGAGTCCAGGTCTCACTCGTCCGGCGGGTGCTTTCAGGTAGACCGCTCTCACAGACAACCACCAGAGGGGTGCTAGACCCTGAGCAGGCATCAAGAACACATCCACACTTGCCACAGGGGTTGTGTGCTTCTGCGCTGGGCTGCGTACACTGTGGCAGGTGTCTATGCCTGAGGCTAGTGTCTCAGTTAGTGGTCACTGTGCCGGGAAACTGAGGCAACCTTCCCTGATGCACTTTCTGATGTACTGAGGCAGACCTGGCCTGTTGTCTTGCGCGCAAGGAAAGAACTGTCAGTTAGTGAATGCGTGTCATTTATTAGCTCTTGGCAGAATGGGAAGCTCAGTACTTCAAACTCACCAGTTGTTTCTCTGGATTCCACAGAGTTATAATCTTTTACACTTGAGGGAGCTCAAGGATTCAATCAGAGCAGGCCCAGCTGTGAAACTACCTCCACTTGGGCATATTATGCACTGAGCAATGACATCCATGCCTCCAGCTCCCACTGTGTGATGTCTCCCAGCTTTCCAATGGGCAAGACGGCCACTCTGTGACTCCAGTGTGTGGTGGCTTCACACGGATGGGCAGCTAAGCTCCACCACACTGCTCTCTCACTTCCCCTCCTCAAAAGAAACTATGACGGAAAAGGGCTCAAGGGCTGAGGTAAGGACAGGGAGATCACTCACCAATTACTGTCACAGGCAAAACAGACTCAGTGTCAGGGAGATTAATGTAATTTATTGCCTGTTACTAACAGACTAGAGCAGTGAGAACTAAAAGCAAACTAAAATCACCTTCCCCCCATCCACCCACTTCTACCTCCGCCCCCCGAGCAGGACAGGGGAACGGGGAATGGGGGCTGCGGTCAGTCCAGTACACTTCGTCTCTGCTGCTCCTTCGTGGTCCCTCTCTGCCCCTGCCCCAGCATGGGGTCCCTCCCACGGGCTGCCGTCCTTCCCGAGCTGATCCTGCGTGGGCTTCCCACAGGCTGCAGCTCTTCAAGAGCTGCTCCAACATGGGTCTGCACCACGGGGTCCATCCTTCAGGAGCAAACTGCTCCAGCACGGGTGCCCCACGGGCTGCAGGGGGACAGCCTGCTCCACCACGGGACTCTCCGCAGGCTGCGGGGGAACTTCTGCCCCAGCACCCGCAGCACCCCCTGCCTCCTTCTGCACTGACCTCGGTGGTGCAGGATTCTTCCCTCTCAGGGGCTCGCTCCTCTCCCCCAGCTGCTGTTGCGCAGCAGATTTTCCCTTTCTCCAGGTGCTCTCCCAGAGCCACAACCAGTGTCGCTCACGGCCCAGCTCTGGCCAGCGGCGGGTCCCTTTGGGGGCCGGCTGGAGGTGGCTCTTCTCTAACACGGGGCAGCTCCTGGGTTCTGCTCGCAGAGGCCGCCCTGCAGCCCTCCTGCTACTAAAACCTTGCCACGTAAACCTAATACACACTGCACTGTGCAGGGCTAAGCTGAAGCTGATTTTTCTTTTACATGCCTTGTGTAAAACAAATTAAATCCTACAAAGCTATGAAATTCTGATATCCAGAATTGAAGTATAGTAGTGTTGAGGTAGCCTGCAAAGATCTTGATCAACCTAAAGCTTCTCATTTGCTGCAGCTCCTGCTCATTTAATGCACGAAAGCAAATCTCATTCATGTCTGCCCAAAATATTCGGTTCTCGTACCTATCCATCCATAACCATCCACAGTGTGCTGGTGGTAGAGAAAGAGGCAACATGGTGATGCTGGCCTTCAAAATTCAGTACATAGCACAGGCTGCAGGAGAGCGGGGTAGGGCAAGGTCTCTCCTGGTTTGTTCAGTCAGGTACCAAACTCAAGACACCAAAGGGCTTCCTGTTGTAGCTTCGTGGTTAGTTTGAGCTGTCCCTCATGTTAAGGACATGCAGCTCCAACACAGGTGCTAACTGAGCCTGAGCACCTCAGTGTTGTTACCAGCTGCAGACTGGAAAAATGATTTCCAATGTAAGAGATGCACTGATAGGACGTGATGGCCAGGTCCACCAAGGTATTCCATGAAGCTCAAGACACTTTACAAATATTAACTGAGTAATCTTCACACTCATCTTAATTTTGTTGCAAGACCATTAGAGTGTTTGGTAAATTATCCTTTGTAAAATACTTTGAGATCTTGGGGCAGAGTGCACTTTGGAATTGCAGAATGCATTCCTTTCACCTCCTTTATTAATCATACAGTATGCACAACAGAGATTGATTCTAAGCACACACCTCTTTATCTCCACAGATGTGTCTTCTCCCCCCTCATGTACGTTCACTCTGTAAACCGTACCTTTGACAGAGGCCGTCTTAAAGAATCCCAGCACTCCCAGATGCACACAGCATTTCTCGTGTCACTGTGCGTGATGGAGTAATTATCTTTCAAAGGGGAGCCAAAGATTTCTTTCACCTTGCTTTGCTAAAAATTGAGTTCCTAACACTGGGGATTCTGGTTGTTTGTTGAACAGAATAAAATCTTAGCTCATCCCCAGCAAGACCACAACAGAGGCTGAGCCAGCCTGGCCAGACATGAGGTACATAGCAGGTTCTTACAGCTGCTGGAGGAAAATATGTAAATAGCTCTATGGTGATGGGCACCGAGCCAGCAGCAGTTGGTCTGTGGATTTGAAAATAAGGCGCCAAATGGTTATTTTGAAAAAACACTGGGTTTGTTTTCATTAGTGTTTGAGATCAGTGCCAGGGTTTTATATAATACCAGCGCGGGGGTGTGAGCACTGCACGCTCCCCTCCCACAGCTCCACTGGAGTAGCAATGATCTAAGTGATTCTCAGAGCAGGCAGAGCTGGGATTGCTTCTGGCTGATAAAGCAAGCTTTGTGAACTCGGAGAAACTGCATTTCAGAGCCAGTCCCCACCCTCCTCCACTACTCTCTCCAAACTGCCAAATGGCTAAAACATTAGGGACTTGCTCGTGTTTTGAGAAAACCTGAACTCCACGGAGTGCTACGAACCTGGAGCTACCCTGGCCGGCTGCATAGGAGTCTTTTAGCAACTGGAATGAAACTCAGCTCTGCATCTGAAGATCAAACCTTATAATGTCCAAGATTCTTGGCCTGATATTTCATTAAAGGTGATAAGAATAATCCCTTCCTCAATCACAGATTAATTTTGCTGTTCACCTATATAAATAGCAGCTACATATACACATGAAGGCTTGATCTCCACAGGCTCCAGGGCTGCCTGCAGCCAGACTAGAAGGAAATGGTAGCATTGTTCCCACCTGGCCACCTCATTTGTTTTCAGTGGTATTTTCACAGTATTTTAAAGCCAAGAAATCTGTCTTCCTGTTACTTCGGAAGAATTCCTAAGCTATGGGGAGCCAGTGAAGGGAAAACTCAGTACCTAATGCTACACTTCCTTTGCCTGATAAAGGCTCTGAATGAGTTCTACTGAAGAAAGCCTCTCCATTGCTCTCGTGTTACGGAAATGGCTCTTTTTGGCAGGCGCTACGATAAATCACTGCGCGGAGAAGTGACCAAGTAGGATTGTTTTAAGTTGAGGAGCCCTGAGCACTGAGCCCCCAACTTCTTCCTTTGTTTCTTTTTTGTTGAGATGGGGAAAAAATGAGAGTTTTTTTTTTTTTTTTAATGAAATTCTCGTTTCTTTCTGGTCACATGAGACTAGGATCTGGTTTCAGTACAAGAGTCTAAAGGGCCAACCAGGCCCTCCTGCCAGTGAAAGTTGCTTGCCTTTCTGCCACAAAGGAGTGAAAAATTCAAAGCACAAACCTGAATTCTCTCCCCTGGGCTTGGCTAGTGCTTCACCCAGTGTGATACAGGTTGAATTCCGCCTCAATGAGGAGGTAAATGCTGTAGCAGAAGAATATTATTGTCCAAGGCTCATGCAAACATTATTTGCTTGGAATTAGAAATAAATACTTCCTCTACACATTAGAGGGTGTCGTCTTGAAAAAATCCTTGTTCTACATAGTCTAGTGTCTGTTTGCTTTAATCCCAAAACTGTGCACTGTGTTCCTCTTTGTTCTTTTTTACATGTCTCTTAGCAAACTTTCTCATAAGCAGACAAGGAAGATCTCACTGCTGAAGCAGTTCTATTTAGTGAAAGCTGAAATTCTGGAGCAGAAATCTGTGGTGAGGTATGAGTGCTTCTTCCAGACTTTAAGTCATTACTAGCAATGTTTAAATTACTGTTGAGCTGGGTTGAATTTGGACTGCTGGGAAAATGCTTTGAGCTATGTGTTCAATCCATGCCTCTTCCTGAAATTAATGAAAATATCTGAGATAATCAACTAAACATAGGCAGTTCAGAGTGAGATAAGGAACATGAGGCAGAGGGGAAGTTAGACGACTACAGGAAAGACTGAGATAATCCTGCTATTAAAGACATACAAATAAAAAAGGGTACAATGAGAAAGAGGAGGACATGGCAGCAGATGCTGAGAACGTAAAGCAGTTGAGGTAAGAAACAGCAATGGAGAACCTGTGTACCCAGATTTGTCAAAATGTCAGTCATTATAGAATCCAAGATAGCATCAGCAAACAAACTCCTTACACCAAACTGTACAGGAAAGTAGCCAACGACTGAGAAGATGCTTTGCATCAGAGGATACGTGAGGTTTTCCTTTGACTTTATTACCTACTGTAAGTAATCTTCTCATTTTTCTGATGGGAAGAAGCACTCCAGTGCCAGGCAGAGCCTGGCATTGCTGTCTACATTCTCTGACATTCCAAGAATTTATTCTTAACCTACCTAGTCAGATGTTGCAAGGACCTTTGAGATAGAGCTCCAAAACAGAGCCTAGACAACTTCCAAGTTCCTGACTTTGTATCAGAACGAAAGCTGTATGTGCACCAGCCTTCACCTGTGCTCTGCTTTCCACAAAAAGTAAACCTGGGGGAATGGGTGAAGCAGCAGCCTTGGTGTGCTCTGAACAAGTTTCCAATCTGAAAAACCCAGGGAACACAGCACACTGACTGCTGTGGCCCTCTGCCACCCCAGTCAGGTAGGGCTGACACACCCTTAGATTGTTCCTTTGTTGTGGGACACCAAAATAAATGATTGTGCCCTTGGCTAGCAAATCAATTCTACCTTCTGAAAGCAGAGAGGGAGTTTTCTTATTAAATTGTTTTGGGTAGCACTGAACTCGTGGTCCTTAATGGTGAACTAATCGCTAAGTATTGAGAGATGAATGATGGATTGACACTTGTTCAATACTAACCTATATCATCACAGCGATCCAAAACGACCAGTATTTGAACAGATGCTAATTCCATGACTAAAGTATGCATAGTACTCCATGCAAAACACAGTTGTCTAGTTGGCTGACAGCTTTAGCACTTCCCTTCCTCCTTTTTTTTTCCCTCTTCCTATCCCACTCCCGAACTGTTTTTTTCTCTTTAGCAGAGATATGAAAAGTGAACATACATGTTCAGCAAACAGGGAGGGGAGACAAGTGTCAAGGATGAAAGTTTGCAAGAATTCAGGTTACTGCTTAAGAAAGGCACCTTCTAAAAAGTGTAGAAAATACTATATCTCAAGTTTGAGTTATATTTCAAGAAGTATATGTAGAAAAAATGATTTTACTGTGACAAGGTATCAGCACTACGAAAATAACTGGTAATATTAGAAGAAAAAAAAAACTTGAGACATACAAAGTTTATAAGACATCTAAAAAAATCTGACAGAAAAAAATAATGGGGGAGTTTGGGCCAAACTTCATGAACAAAAGGGACTTATATCTGGATTATATTATTAACCAAAATGAGGCAAAAGGTTTAAACGAATTTCCAAAATATGATAGATGTGCAGGGTGTCACATCAAATCACAACAGAAGAAATGAGCTAACCCAAAAATAGAGGGTTACCCTTATATAGAGGCTTTCGGCATTCCTAAAATACTTTTTTTTCCTAGCTTAATAGAAGCAAATTTTATTAGTGGTCTTCCACGAATTTCTTGGTGTTGGAAACTGTATGTTGGGTGAGAAAAAGTTCATTCTAAGTCACAAGCTTTTTTTTTTCTTTTCTCTCTTTTTTTTTTTTTTGCTTTGCTCAGGGGAAGGCAGCTATGTTTGAAATGATACACTCACACGCAGGCGACTCCAGCAAGAGGCATGCGGCTGGGGTCTGGAGCTGATCCAGCAGCAGTTGGTTTACAGTTTGCAACTGGCGCCGAAATTCAAAAAACGCACTGTACTTCAAATCCAGAGACGCGGATGAAAACAATGAGGAAGGAGGTGGCTCCAGAGGCTCCTGGGCTGTCCTTGGTGTGACTCTGTGCCCTGAGCAGGCAGATGGTGCAGGATCAGACCTCCCTGCTGAGCAAAGAGGCCACAGCACTCTGGGATTTGTAGTCTGTCTTTTCTGCTTCCTTTTCCGGATACATTTCAAGGGAAAAACAACTGTTCATGAGTTCAGTCACAAAGCTGTTTCACACTGAGTTGCATATCATATTATCAGATCTTACTGACAAAGAAGATCTGATAGCAGTGATCTTAAAATACTGACATTGTATAAGTGTCTATAGAAATGACATGCAGGATGATCTGCATGTTTATTTTTATCTCTCATGAACTCCAGGTAACCCACTGACATCCACATCTTCCCTGCTCTCAGCTCTCTGTAGGTGATGGAGGCAAAGGAGCAGCCAGTCCTCTCCGAGGAGAGATGGTGCCCACGGCCGCGTGAGATGGACTGCACTCAGAAGGGCATGCTCTGTTTCCAGAGAGGAAGTCAAGACAACACTTTCATATTGGATACATATTTTTAAACAAATATACTTAGGTGAAAACCTATTGTTTACACGGGTCAGCTGCTAAAGATATGCAAGCAATTGCAAGAGGGATTTACAGCCATTCACCAACAACAGTTTTGATGTACTGAGGTTTTCTGGTTTGAGACGTACCCAATCTTAGGATCCCAGATCCTCTAATATGAGAATCACCCAGCTTCTATGAAGATAAACACACTCACACCTTTGTTCCCTGGCTCCCTGAGTATCTTTCCATATATTGCATGCAGTATTTTCTTGCTCTCTTTACTCTTTCTCTGTCTAGATCTGTCCTCCTTCTCATGCAAATCACTTTTTTGCATTTCACTCATGCTGTTTTTTTCTTTGCTGTCCACCTACCACTGACTTTGAATCTGGTTTTCCTCAGGCAGAAAATCTTCCTTTTCTGAGCCTTCTCTGGTAGCCAAAAAACAAAACTGCAGAAAGTGCCTTTCAGCCTCAAGAGTTTTGGGACATAAGTAATTAGCTTATGAGCCCGATAATGCAGTTTATATGGGTTAATGTGTGAGAACTGACAGAAGTTGGGGTATATTTGGTAAAAATATGTTTGAGGAAAAGTAATACTCCAAATATTTAGGAAGTGAAAATTTCCCAGTGGCTTCGTACACATTTGGCTGCATTCCCTGGGATAGCAAAAGGATTTCAGGATAACTTCCTTCTTGAACAGCCTGAATGGAGACTAGGAAGCATTACACATTCTCAGTAAAACTGTGGAAGTTTCTAACATCCACAAAATAGCACTCCTAAAAATTCCCTCTAGGAAATATCTAATTGGTATTTATTTTGAAACTCTCCATCTCCATCACAAGCAAACAGCAGGCCCCTGGCCTACAGAATTTCAGTTCTGACAGGAAAGTACAGCGAATTCATAAGTAGTTCAAAACAGGCTTATAGAACAAAGTTTTAGATATCTAATGTGAAATAGATAACAAATATTACACTTTCAATAAAATCGTGAGAATTAGGAGCGCAGCATCACTTCTAATCAATATGCCCCTTGTAGGGCATGGAAAGCAGCTGATTGTACAGGTCTGTTTGTACGAGTTCATTTTTGGTGAGTATTGAGCTTTATTACCAAAGCGCTGTGGCAGAACATAGCAGGGAGCAGCTGCTCCAGCTGCCGAGTGCTGATGAACGCTTGAGGACTAGCCCTGATGCGTAGCTCCATTCCCTCATGGCTGTAGTTTAAAAAAAAAAAAAAAATCTATGCTTACAGGATTGGTCGCTTTCTTGTTGTGCTTTACTCACAGTCATGATAGCCTAACTTTGCATTTAAAGCACGTTACAAACGGTAATTCCCGGTGAGGAGCAAACGCGGGCCTGCCGGGCGTCCGGCAGCCCACAAAATGGACGGCGTCCGGGACTGCGCCTCCCAGCGCGCCCTGCGGCGCGGCGCGGCCATCTTGGAGCTAAGACTTCATTTCCCAGGCGGCGCGGCGGCGGGGGAGGCGATGTCCGCCATCTTACCGCTCCCTCCTCCCCCGGTGCGGCTGGATTGAATGAGCCCGCTGCCCGCCTGCCCGCGAATTGAGCGCCATGTCAGGCACCCCGAGCCGCGGCACCCCCGGCGGGACCCCGCTGTCGCCGACTCGCATCTCCCGCCTGCAGGAGAAGGAGGAGCTGCGGCAGCTCAATGACCGCCTGGCCGTCTACATTGACCGTGTGCGGGCGCTGGAGCTGGAGAATGACCGGCTGCTGGTGAAGATCTCCGAGAAGGAGGAGGTCACCACCCGGGAGGTACGGCTCAGGGCGGCCTGCTGGCCCTCGCCCGGGGCTCCCAGGGCGGGAGGGCGAGCGGCGGCCCGGTGGAGACGTTTTCCCCGCTCCGTCCCATGGAGGGGGGATCCGCGGCCCTGGGGCTCGGCCGACCTCTTCCCCCGCGGCGCCTCCGCGTTCGCTCTCGGCTCAGGACGCGCTGCGGAGGCTCCGCGCGGCCCCGGGGCGAAAGCGAAGCTTGGCGGCGGGGGCCGCGGCGCTGTCCCCGCGTGGCTCTGGCTCGGTCGCAGCCCCCCCCGCCTGGCTGCGCCCGGCCGTCCTGCTCCGGGCTGCGGGCAGGAGCCGTGCGGGCCGGCCGGAGGGTTTGTAGAAATCCCAGCGTCTGCCCGTATCTGTATGGCTCCGCGGAGAGCCCCAGGGGCTCCCTGGCCGCGCTGTTGGGCGGGGAGGCTGCTGGTGAGACGCTGAACTCGGCTCAGGCGGGGACCGTCACTGGGCGGAAACTCACAAGGCGGGAACGAGCCCTGTGGGGGTGGCGGGAGCGACTCGGCGCGGCCGGCGGCGTGTGCCGGGCAGGGGTGCCGGGGTCTCGGGCCGAAGCTGCCAGCTGCCCTTCAGGTTTCGGCCAGGGCTTGCGGCACAACGTGCAGTTCTCGGGGGCCTCTATGCGTTCATGCGGGTCTGGTCCGCTGCGGGCTGGTTCTTTGCTGTGGTTTGTAGCCTGTTCCCCTACCACAGGTAAACCTGTGAAGGCTGAGTGCTGGTCTTCCTGGTGTGCTGGACCCCGTGTCCTGTGAGTGGTAGTAAACCGAGTGTCACTTTTTTTTTTTTTTGTGGTGCCTACCCTGTGGCTGTTGCGATAAGATGAAAAATTTGGAAGGGTTGATGCTAACTTTGCTTGTCGCTGGAGAAAATCTGTTTTAGTCCCTCCAAACGCCGTGAATCAAATCCATTAGTGTGGCAGTCCCCATCGTGGAAGGTAATCTGGTGCTTTTCCTGTGATCTTGGAGACAAAACTGGCTGATTCTTTTTCCTTAAGCCACGTTTTGCTTTTCCCTCCTCTCTTGTATCTGCTTTCCCCCAGGACTCTCCTTCCCATATGGAGGAAGGATGTAGTCAGTGGCACAGCTGGGGATGATCCCACCCATCCTGTACCAGCTCAAACCCCCTCCTGCATCTCTTCGAGGCAGTCTGCAAGGGTAAGGTGTCCCACTTCCAAAACGAAGTTAAACTTCTGTGGAAAGCTGGCAGATAACGGCATTGTAACTTGTGTGATGTGAAGGATTGCTATGCTGCTAATGTAGGCTTTTGTTCTTTATTTAAGGGTCTGGTTTGATGATGGTAGTGAGAGGAGGGTTTGCGTTTGTGTAATTTAGTTTAAGTAGACCAAATGTGGTAGTGGCTTGTTTCAGGAGTGGCCAGCCTACCTGCAATCAGAGTACCTTGAAATGTGTTTGTATGATTTAATGATATGATATAATTTCAGTGTTTTCAAAATAACTAGATATTCCTAAACATTAAAAAAAAAAAAAAAAAAAGGCCTGCATCACTTGGCCTGTGTGAAATCATGCTATAAACGGAATAACCATGTCTGGTTCAGGGAGCTTGTAAGTTCTGGAGTTGTAAGTGCTGGAGGCCAGCAGATAAAAAGAGGGAATATAGGAGGCAGAATATAATTCTATTAACAGGAACGCATGTAATGGGACTAAGAACAGGGCAATACAAAACATAGATGTAATCTTATATGTGGTATGAATGTAAACCAACTTCTAATAGCTGTTCTGTGCGTTATCAGTTCTGGAAAAATATGTTGATGCAGTAAATGGGGGAAAATAAGTTTGAGGATTTTAATATAAATATTTTACTTACTTTCCCATTGAGTTTTTCTTTCGTTTATTTCAGACTTTTTTCTAAGTCTTAATTCTTAGACATACTGTAGATTTCATCAAGCTCTTCTGTGATGTGTTAGATCCAATGCCTGTAAGATATTTCACCTGGTCTCTGGACCATGTGTTAGATGCTTCCCCCCTCCCTTTAGGACTTATTTTTTCTATATATGTGTCCAGAAAAACAGACTTTGCAGTCTTATCAGTATTTTGGTTCAGGATTGTGGACAGTGGTTCAGGACTCCATGAGCAGTAAAACTTCAAGCGGCTGTCAGGTTTGGGGTTTACTGGGATGGGAGAATGCTGTCCCTTCAGCACAAGTCTGGTAAACTGGATTTTCTGCTGATAGTTCAATTTTCTTGTTACACCATTAGAATTTGTGTTCCTACAATGATCAGGCTTAGCATGAAATAAGGTATTAATTTAGAACAAACAAACCTAACTGCTATTCAGAAGCACCATTAAGTGTAGTCCAGTGATACTGGCATACTGTTTGGGATATGTCACTAAGACTTTATATTAGTCCTGCATGTTTAAAATGGACTATTTTATTTTCCCAGGGTGTTGATGATGAAAATTTCCATTGGTTATACTCAACCGTATGCAAGTTTTGGATCCTTTGATTTTTTTTTTTTCTAGCTGTCTAATATCTTTTGGCTTATTTGTGGTTATCTTCTTTCTGTCTCCTGATACTCTTCTTGTTACATTTACTTTAATAACTATCTTGGCCTCTTACAGAGGAGGAACCCTCCCCCCCGCCCCCCAGTCTAAGACTGTTTAATTTCAGTTGGTGTTAAGTCTGCTACTGTTTCTTCTTCCCAATAAATACATTGCTTAAGGCATCATCTGATTTCTGTAAATCTATGATGTGTGGCAAACTGCTTCAAAAGACGTGCTGGTTATGATGGTATAACCTTGAGTAAGTCTGAGTAAAGTGATTGTTCCCTTCCCACAAAAGGAAGGATGATATTTTGGTATGAATAAAAGTTCCTCAGTTTCTACAAACTGAGGGATTTCCATATCCTGATTATCCACTTAAACATTAATTGAATCAAAGATAATGATTTTTTTTTCCCACCAGAAAGCACGTCTGGTTGATTTTTTTTTTCCTGTTAGTTTCTGTTCCAGAGCATTTGTTACCATTTCTGCATACTCAGTAGCAGACAGTTTGCTACTGATACTGAGCTATTTGGGATAATTGAAGCTAAAATTGGCAAAAGATTTTCAGAAGAACGTAAGTAAGCAAGTGGCTAGTGACAGGAACATGTGGTGGATGCAATGATGCATGTTGTGAGATAGCAAGCAGGAGTGACTGTTCACCCACTGGGCTCTGCATTAAAACCTGAAACTTCTGCCTTGAGAGCAGGTGACATGTCTATAATCTGAGGCAAATGGGAGGTTAAAGGTTGTTATGAAAAGCAGCAGACAAGAGCATGGTATCATTAGAGTGGTGTTTGTCCGTTGCTCGTCACTCCAGCATCCCCAAGTGTCCCCCTCCAAGCAGGGGGTTGGGGTGAGAGCATTACTGACATCTTCCCTTACCTCTGCATGCATGGGAACTAGGGGTTGGCATTTCTGATCGTGTTCTGAAAACTTTGGTTTTGGGCAGTCACTTCTAGGTGAGAGAGTTGTTGCTGATGCTATTCAGGCAAGGACCGTAGCCACTGTTTCACCAGGCTCTTTAACTATCAGCTGATCGTGATGGTTTTTCCTCATTGTTTTAATCGCCAGCCTGCAGAAGAAAGAAAAAAGCAGCCACTTGCTGACCCTGTTGGGTAACCTCCTCAGTTCTGCAGACTACCTTGGAATAAAACACCTTCTGTTAATCTTTTTGAGGAATACGGGTCTACCACCTCTTAAGAGCAGAGAAGAGGAACTTGGCAAAAGTTGAGATTCATCTCTAGTCCTCTGCTAATTATAGTCCTTTTTCATGCTTTCACTAACCCTGTCCAATGCTGTTCTACCTTTATTTGTATGGAGTAGGCCTCTAGAGAAATGAAAGTGTATATGGTAAGCACTCGGACAAATACAACAAAAATTTGCCTTTTTAGTTGCGGGAACTGATAATTGTCCTCATTCTGAGTTTGCTCTCTTGCAGGAATCCACTTGTGTAGCTTAGCCTCTGACAGAGGAGAAATTGAGCTTATCCCCTTGTTTTTCTACCCCCTATTATATGACTGATGTTATTCTCACTGTGTTGGGGTCGCTGTTACAATAACCTAATCAGTGATGTTGGGAGGGGCGGTAGTTGGGTGAAGATGAGAAGATTCCTAGAGTCTCCTCCAGGAAGACTCCTTTCTACTAATATCCTCCCTTCCCCTGCAGTGCTTATGATTGTGGTCCTCCAGAAAAGACATTTTTTATGGACATGGGAGGGGTTACTGTGCTATTCTGAGGACATCCTACTGTTCTCACCCTCAGCAAGAAGGAGTGGGATGAGGAGGGGAAGTGAAGATCCCTGGGAGTTTCAGCCACTGATAGCAGTCATGCTTGTGGCAGAAGCAGTATTGACAGGCTTCCCTCGTCACCTGTGTTTTCCCAGCTCTGTGGGTGTCATTGCAGGTGGTTGCAGTCTTGTATATCGAAGCCATCAAAACTTTCACTGCAGTCTCGCCTCGTCTCCACTTACCTGCCAGTGCCGCAGCTACTCTGCCCTTTGTGTGCACCATGTGAGCAGCCAGAGCTACTATCAGGACTAGGGTATGGGGTTTGGTGCTACCTAGTTGCCGCCTGTGAAATATATGTTCACGTGCTTCTCTGGATGATGGGTCGCTTGAGTTATAGTCACCAGGACATAGGGTTGAATGGTCTTCTGGCGCTGGAGACATCATCTGGAGGGTGATGATGGTATGCAACACATCTGCACTGTTCTTGAGAACTTGGGTCTCTTGAAGGCTGCTTATTTCCCATCTCTGTGCTGCCCTCTTAATTTCCTGTCCCTCTTTCAGGAGATGGTCAGCCCTCCAGTCCTCTCCTGGCCTGTAGCAACTCCAGTATCTGCTTATGCTGTCAGTGAGTTAACACTTATCGTAGTCACCGTCTGCTTTGTAGGGAAAGCATGTTTTACCTGTTGATCCCCGGGGCATACCTTAGGACTACCCCTTGGCCTGAAAGAAGCTGCGTAAGGATCAAAGGAGAACGCCCATGCTGTCACGGCTGGAGACTCCTAGCCAGCTATCTACCTTCCATTGGGAGGCTCTTCGTTGCCACAGCTGAAGATGAACCATGGAGGGAATTCACAGAGGACTGGGGGAGATCTTGCACAGTTGATCAGGATTCCACTTCCACTTGTCAAGGATATTGATAGGGATAGGGGAGGGATCATGGCAAGTGTGAACTGCAAGCCCTGTTATGGAGAGGAGATCTCCTCTATAAAACCTTAGGTAGGAGCTGTGTTGTGTCATTCCCCCACCCCGATAATCCCCAGTAGTACCAAGGGCTCATACTGTTTTTCCTTGCTCCAGGAGGAGGGCTTAGCTGTTCTTCTGCAAGCAGGGGCTTTCACCTCGCTCTGTTCTGTGGGGAAAAGCATACAAGGAGCACAGCACTGGTGTGCACCATTGGCTTGGAGCTTGTAAGACTCTCCTTTCCCACAGGAGGGATAAGAGATCTTTGGGCAGTATCCTTGCCTGTGCTGGGACATTACCTGGCTGTGAAGATTATCCTCTACAGTGAGTTGCCTAAAAACTGCACTGTAAAGTGTAGAGTGTTGCAGTGGGAATTTCTTTGGGGTCCATGTGTTTTCCTGCTTCCAGGAGGCATTTTGTTCCTGGCTTTCCTGCAATAGCTTCGCACCTGCCAAACTGCCATGCCTGGCTGAAAAAGAAGGCAGGATGTTTATTCAACCCTGTTCCTCTAAGACTTGAGACCTCAGATGCTGGGTTTCACTGAGATTGTGCTGTGGCACCTACTACATCTCTGTGAAGAAACTGGTTCTCAATCATATCAGCGTGTGCCCAGGTTTCCTTAGACAAGTGTGATACTGTTAACAATTTGTAAATAAACTACATTTATCAGTGATGTTGATACTGTTGAGTGCCTGGTCCTGAGCAGATGTTTCAGTAGCCTGGATGGGTGGGACCACATCAGAAGAAAGAGTGGCCATGCCCTAACAGATGTTCCTGGTAAATCTGTGAGCCATAGCTGACTGGTAGTCCTTCATCAATCCATAAGTGGGTAAACAAGAGCATGTTGAGCCACACCTGGTGGGAATGCATTTGTTTTGCACATTGATGCATATTAATGTGATTAATGTTTCATCACCCACTTTGTCCAGGCTCACTTGTGGTGGGAAGGGGCGTGCTTCTTACCTAGCATGTAGGTTCATTGCCTTCTTGGCATGCCCTGTGTCTTCACTGAGTGATGTCTTGCAGCTTTTTTCAAGTGATTGCTGTGGGAGGGTTTGTGTTTGTCTGTCTGTCCTTGAACCTCTGCATAGTGAGCTTTCTTGAGTGTTCCCAGCACAGGTGGGTAGGTTAAAGGAGGTTAAAGAGCATCCAGCTGTTCTGCCTTTCAAAAGGTGCTATGAAAATATCTCTACTTTCTTGTGCTTCACATGCTCATTTCCTTTTCCCATCTTACCAAAAACAAAGTTGCAGGTTCTTTTGCCAGCAAAGAAGGGGGGAAAAAAATGAAAGTACCACATTAACAGTGCAATTTGTAGGTCATCCAGCTTGGTCTCTGTGCAGGAGGTTAGGCCTCGATGTGCATTGACCTGGAGTGGATCGTGCTGCAGCCTGTCTTCTGGCTCCTGCTGAGCTCTCAGTTGAAGTGTTAGCTTTATTTCTTCCCTCACCTTCAAACGCAGCCTACGTTTTCAGGATGGAGGTCCCCATCTGCCAACCTGACCTGTCTTCTGGGGAGGTTTGCTGCTGACCAGGGCCCTGCATTAAAGTTGTTATGGAGAAGCTACCGAGATTCATCTGGCCATCTGATTGTTACCCCTGCTGCTCTCCCGTGGAGGCAACAGCGATGCTGGCAGGGGTGACCTGGAAAGTATCAGGTGTGACTGCAGGGCTCTGTGGGCAGCTGTTCATGGTATGGGGGCTTGGGCGGTTTGGTGAGCAGGTGGAGCTTGAGGGGGACTGGACAGATCCTGCGGAGCAACAGTTGACTGCGTAACTGCTGTTGGCAACAGGATTTTGGTTTCTACAACCATGGAGCCGTCTTTCAGGATTGGCAGCCTCTTGGAAGAGACAGGATTCACCTGACTAAGTAGAGCAAAGGTATCTTTGTCAACAGACTGGTCAGGCTGATAAGAAGAACTTCAAGCTAGGAATGATGGGGGGATGGAGAGGTTCCTCTAAGATCAGGTGAGGAAGTGATGGATGGGGTAGGCAGGCAGAGGGCCTGGGGTTATGTGGACAAAGAAGGCATCAATCAACAGAACAAGGATGAAATGGAATCATCCACAACATAGGCATGTAAAGAAGGAGGTGCTTGCAAGATAGCCTTGGGGGGAAAGCTCTCCTGCTCTTCCTGAGGAATCATCGTGATGCCTCTCTGAAATGTCTGGAACACTGTGTGCAGCGTGGGGAACAATCAGGAGGGACTGGGCACTGTGGGCGCTGCAACCTCACTGGGATCATGGAGATGAAGTGGGGTAGCTCACACGACGAGTACTGTGATGGATGGATACGAGCTTTTTAAGAAGAACAGGCCATGAAGGCAAGGTGGGAGAATGGCCCTTCATGTGAGTGAGAGCAGTGGCATTGCCTGGAGCTCTGCCTAGGGATGGGTTATGGGCTAGCTGAGAGCTTGTGGGTCGGCATAAGTGGGCAGGCTAAGATGGGTGACATTGTGGTGGGTGTCTGCTACTGGCCTGATGAGGAAGAAGAGGTAAATGAGGCCTTCTTCAGACAAATGGAAGAAGACTCACATGCCCTGGTCTTTGTGAGGGACTTTAACCACCCAGCACCTGGTGGAAGGATAACACAGCAGGGCAGAAGCAATCCAGCAAGTTTTGGAAGTTTGTTGACAGCAGCGTCCTGACAGCTGATGGAGGAGCCAAAGGTGCTCTGCTAGACCTGCTACTTAACAAACAAACAAGAACTGGTCAGGAAAGTTAAGGTCGGTGCAGTGACCATGAGATGGTGAAGCTCAGGATCCTTGGAGGAGATAGCAGGATGGAAAGCAGGACCACAACTCTGAACATAAGGAGAACAGACTTTAGCCTCTTCAGGGCTCTGCTTCAAGAATCCCAAGAAAAAGGATTCAAAAGAGAAAAGGAGTCCAAGAGAGCTGGGCTGATATTCAAGGATCACAGCCTCCAAGCCATGATCCACCCTGACAATCAGGAAATCGACCACAGAGACCTGTATGGATGAGCAAGGAGCTCCTGACCAAACCGAGACATAGAAAGGAGGGGTACAGGCAGGTGGAAGAAGGGGCAGGTGACCCAGAAGGAATACCGAGATGCTGTGTGGTCTTGCAGAGATGGGGTTAGGAAAGCCAATGCCTACGTGGAGTTGAATCTGGCAAGGGACGTGAAGGGCAACAAGAAAGGATTGTACAAGTATATCGGCAGCAAAAGGAATATTAGCAAAAATACAGAGACACTGCTGAATGAAGTAGGTGCTCTGGTGATCTGGAAAAGGCTGACGTACTCGATGCCTTTTTTTTGTGGTCAGACCAGCCTTTGGAATCCCAGGTTCTTGAGACCAGAGGAAAGGTCTGGAGCAGTGAAGACTTAACCCTCGGTAGAGGAGGATCAGGACAGGAAACATCTAAACAAACTGCACATAAGTTCATAGGACCTGATGAGATGTGCCCACGACTGCTGAAGGAGTTGGTTGGTTTCATTGTGAGGCCACTGTAGATTATTTTTGAAAAGCCATGATTGGGAGAGGTTCCTGATGACTGGAAGAAAGCACGTCACACCTATCGTCAGGAGGACGTAGAAGGAAGATCCAGGGAACTACAGGCTACTCAGCCTCACCTCAGTCCCTGGAATATGATGTCTGTTATTGTGGACTTTTCAAATTGTTGTCCTTGCTCTTGTTGACTGCTTCTTCCCTTTACAAAAGCCGTTTGTTGGATCTGTCGTGATTACCTACTCTCTGGTTTACGTAAGTCCAGTAGATGATGAAACTTGTGTTTTGCACCAGATATTGATTCTTCCTCGGTATGACTCTTACTCGTGTGCCCAGTAATACTGTTCTTCAGATTCATGTCTGCTGTCCCAGTGCGGACTTCAAAGTTTAGGGATAGGTACTTTCTCTTTAGAAACTTGTGGTGTGAGCCATCTTCTAATTGTCAAATACAAAGTGAACTCTGAGAGTTTAAATATGATAGCTAGTGATTAATCTAGTTGAAAAAGTGGGCTTTAGAAAGCTATTAATACTTTCTAAACCTGATGGTGTGTTGCGGCTTGTTTTCTTGGTCTGTTCTATGATACTTTTCAACTCATGCTTAAGTGCAGGAATCTCTTGAAGATTTCTCCAGTGTGAAAACAGGTTTAAAAAAAAAAGTATGTTTTCACCGCATCTTTTTGAGGCGGTTCTTTTGTATAAACTGATCGGCTTTGGGCCGCAGACGATCACGAATGCCTTTTTTATAAGTGGAGCAAGAGTGTTTTCCTTCTACACCATTTATGAGTTCTTCAAATTTTGTTTTTTGGCTTGCTGTGGTACATTACATTTATCGGAAGTCACGATCAATTTTTTTTTTCGCATTTGCATGTGAGCTTAGCTTCTTGAAAAATGCTGTACAATGTCCTGTATCCTCTTGCTATGCTATGTCCCATATCCTCCTCCTCCCAATGGTTAACCAGGTCAGTTTTGTTTTGATCATCTTAAAAGATTTTGTACATGTGGTCTGTTTTAGTGTAAGCGCCTATCATGATGTTTTATACAATATCATGCTTTCTAGAAGGATTTTATTTATAAGTGCTTCTTTTACTTATTCTAACAAATACCTCAGTTTTCCATAGTTACCACACTGGAATAATTGCAACAATTCAGATGTTTTTGGCTTCTCTTGCTTCTGCAAGGATACTGAAAGCAAGTCTACTAAGGTTCTTGACCTTAGCGCTCTCAATGCCACTCTTATTGCAAGCATATAAAAACATATCTCCAGCATCACCTCCTGGATTACAGCTTGAACTAATTGAAAGCTTCTAGAATTACTGCATTTTCTGCCTCTCTGATCTCCTGTAGCATCCCTGTTTTCCTTTGTAGCTTGTGGTCAATAATCACTGTGTAAACCAATGCTGTTTCCATACTCTGAATGCTGTGTGCAATTCTGTAAACCTATTTTAAAACATCTGGAGCCTGGGAAAAGCATGCAAGGAAAAGGTGACAAAGATGAGCAGAGCAGCAGAATAATTTCTGACCAAGAGCAAATCTTGAAGAGACGAGAAGAAAGCTGAGGTCTAAGTGGTAAGTCTAAAGGGAGAGATTTGTCTAGGAAGCGGCTATTCAGCATTTCTCACAGTACGAAAACTAAATACATGAAATTATCAAGCAGTAGGTCTTAATCAACCAGCTGTGCTCACATGGTTGCTCATTGATGTTGTGGAAACCAAAAATGCAAAGAGATTTACAAAAGAATTAGGCAAATTAACAGTACTAGATGACTACCATTTTGGTGTCTGGAAACAATTTTTGGCTCAAATTGTTTTAATATTTGGAAGCTGGGAGTACATGTGAGTAAAGAATCATTCTATGTTTGCCTTGTTCTCTGTACTTCTTCCTTTCAGCATTGTCTACCAGCTGTTCCTACTGCCATCATCCTAAAAGCTCTCAGGTGTGGGGGGCAGGAGAGGAGGGGTTGTGGTAACCCAACCACAGGGGTGAGAAATGACAAACGAGTGAAAGGAATTTGAATTGATAGATTTCACTGATACATAGAAAATGAAGGAAAAAAAAAAAGGGGAGACGGGACAGGGGATGATGTCAGGAATTCTCTCTTGCACCCAGTGTTCTTTGGGAGCATTCAAGGACAGGTAGACGCTGTCTGGTGGCACTCTGCTGAGAAATGTGATGAGACAAAGAACCAGAAATGGGCTGCACAGTTGCTAGATGCATTTATTGAATTTCCTTCTCTTGGTGCTGTGGATACTGGCTGCTGTTCCTGTTGGCTTTTTTTTCTTCCCCATCCAGAAAGCGTTTGTGAGGCTTATCCTAGAAAGTCCTGCTTTGGGTTAGCAACACCTTTTTTAAGATTGTGGGCTGGAAGTGTCTCTACTGGAGACCAAGCAGAGTAGCAACTGCAAAGTAATTTAGAAAGGGAGGAGGCAAAAGAGTGATTGTAGATTCAAAACAAAGCAAAACTGGAGGTGTACACTTTTGGGACGATGCTACTATGCAGATTTTCAGAGAGTCAGTCACGGTCCTTCCACCAGACCAGAGCTTGAGGGTGACAGCTTCAGGGAACAGAAATACTTGCCAAAATTTCTGTCAGTGCTGGGGTAGGAGGGAAAACTATTTTTTCCTGGTGCTTTCACTGAGTAGCCAGATTGGGCTGGAAGTGTTGTCAAGCACATAGTACCAGGCTAGTTCATCTGAGCTGGCACTACCTGTTTTCTTTTGAGCCTACTGCTGTGCTTGTTTCTCTCTTCCCCAGCTAACCAGTGCTGGAAATAAACAAGTTGTTTTCTTAAGATGCAGAAAGACTATCTTGAATTGTCCACCATTTCGGTTCAATCATGTCAAATTTTTATGGACTTTATCATGAACCCATATTCCCTTTGTGCACCATTGTTAAAGTCCTCATGGTATATTCTTTTCTTGCAGTGTTTGAAGGTGTTACAGCTCCTAGCTGTCTGCTGCTTCGCTGTGCTGGACACTGCAATGTGTCCTCCTATCTCAGTTATTTCTGTCTGTTCAGTACATTAGCTTAAAATGTTCCTGAAAGTGGCTTTCTTGCTGATGTGTCAGACCGTGTAAATTGGAGCTATGCGTTTCGTTCTCATCTTTATTACTAGAACAGGAGCAGAGGTTAACGTGCTACAGGTGAAAAAACATACTAAGTCACCACAACTGGTTATGCAGCAAGTGTGAGTCTTCTCTTTTTAATTAAGAAGCATGGTCTCTGGTTCTCTTTCTACCGGTAGGTTCTTTAATGGCTTTCGTCATGCAATTTTTAGTTCACTCTATCTTCTCTCAAGATGGAGATTGCATGAAGTGCTTGTTTGCAGTTCAGAATACTGTTCTTTTGGTGGTGTTAAGCTGTGCGTTGTTTGGAGTGCCTTGAACATAAAGCATAAATTACTCACTGCCTTTTGCAGGTGTGGTACTTATACTACCTTTTTGTGGCAGCATTCACAAAAATCTAGGGAAAAAGGCTTTCTTCCTTTGTACATGCAATTCCAGTTTATGCTCTGGAGGACTGGAAAGTGATTTGTCCTTGTGCCCTTCTCTGTAAGTCAGTGTATCTCTCTGAGCCTACAGCAATATAGCCCCAAGTTCCTGGCAGACATCCTAGGGCAAGTATTTTAGTGAATTTAAAAGTTGTAGTCATGATGGTCTAAAGAAGGCCAGCGTTAGAGGAGGAGTGTTATGGGTGTAGTACCTGACGGTGCAGAATCAGTGCATGGCATTTTTGGCAACTTTATTTTGTATGGCAATTTGCAAATACTGTATTTTCACTGAGGGGTCATCCGTAGTGAAAGGCTTTACAGCCTTAAAATCTCTGACTTTTTCGTGGCGCAGTGGAGTGCTGTATGAAGGATAGTCATGATACACATCTTTGTAGAAAATCCTGGATTTTGTAACCAGTAATGCAGAGTTGTATTGGTTTGTGCCATAGACAACTCCTGGCTGTCAGCTATGACAAAAAGAAAAAAGGGTGGGTGGGGGGACCACAACAAAACTTAAGTTGAATAAGTCTTGAAAGAATTAATTCTTTGGGAAAAGAAGTAAGATTGCATCATGGATAGCCCACCCGTTGTTTCTGGTATGCAGTGTGCTTGCAAGCTAAGGCTTCTCACCCCTCAGCCTGTCATATCTTAGTTCATTTCAGAAGTTTTATGAAAACATCCTCTATCAAGAACTTAATTATATCCTGACTGCCTTTAATCAGTCTTTTTGAAGACCAGATGGGTGAGTCTGTCATTGGTGCCACTCTGATGTTGAAATAGGCACTCCTAGGAACAGCACAGTTGTCTGTCTTGTCTCTACATTTTATGCTTTGTGGTAAAAATTTCTCTTCCAAAGGTTGGTATATTCTGCTTTTGGCTCTTCCCACTCCCTTATTGCTCTGTTTCTGAATTTGCATCAGCAATAATTTTTCTGGCATCCTTTGATACGAGCAATACCAGCAATCTTATCTTGTATTTAAGCTATCTGATACACCTTTCAAATAATCTTGTGTTCTTAAAAAACAAACAAACAAAACACAGGTGTTGAAGACTTTAAGGTGCCTTGCTGCAGTCTGAATGGCTGATGATATATATATATTTTTTGAGCTGGAACAGGGAGAGGTCTATAGATCCTTATCCTGTGAGGCAGAGAACGAGAGTGGAAACTTGTTTCTGAACAGTTCATGTTTCTGTAGTTCACGTAATTTCAGATTCTTTTTTTTTTGTGTTGGATTCGTCCCAGTCTATATTCCAGAAAATAATATTGTCATAGTTTGTTTTTAAGTGATATTACTGCTTCAGAAAATCACCCAAAGCAACAGTCTTGAAAATGAGGGCGAATAATTTAAGGTCTGTTTGTAGGGTGTGCTGGTCCACTCCAATTTGTATCTTTGGAAGATTTGCACACTTCAAACACTTTGTTCCACTGGGAATAAATCTTAAATATATTTTCTTTGAGACTAGATCACAGCTAGCTATAGTTGCATATTAATTGAAAATGTTCAATATAGAATGTTCTTAAACAACAGAGGTCATATCATACACTGTTTTTCAAAGAAAGCAAAGTGAAATGTATGAAACTATTTCAGTTCTTTGATGTGTAGTCTTTGGGATGTTCTCATGTCTGAACACTCTGTTTTTTCCTTTAGGTGAGTGGAATCAAGACTCTGTATGAGTCTGAACTGGCTGATGCTCGAAGAGTTCTGGATGAAACGGCCAAAGAGAGGGCTAGGTTACAGATTGAAATAGGAAAACTGAGAGCAGAACTTGAGGAGTTCAATAAAAGGTAAGGAAAGCCCTGTGTGATCTATTATGTTTTTTGAGCAATATTTGCAGTCCAAAAGACACTACTGATGCTTCTTAATGCCTTAGTGGCTGTCTTTTGGAAGTGTTGCAGATCAGTGAGAAGATACAGGCTTGTCAGAGGGGAATTGCTCAGATTTTGTACAGCTAGTCAGAGAAAGTAATTGGACTGGTATATATACAAATATATTTGTAGACAGAAGATTAGTAAACTGTGATTTGATGAGGAATTCAGACAACTTGATGCTGAAACAATCAGTTTTGCCTGCTTCAGTCCCATTGTACCTCTCCTTATGTGAGCGTGCACACATGCAGCTATTTGGTAAAATGGATTGAGAAACTGCTAGATTAAAATTAACCCATCCAAAAGATTAATTTTTAAACAGTATCAGTTTTATTGTCTGGTTCAGTGTATGACTGGTGGCAGAAATGAAGGAAAAGGGAAATTCATGGCCCCGAGCACACTGGGAATGTGGAAGCAAGGTTGGCATATGCCACACATGAAGCTACAGCATAAGTGTGCTGGAAAAGACTTGGTACTGACTACGTCAAAAAAAAAAAATTGCTGTTCAGTCTGCACTAAAGAGAATTGACCTAATAAACTGGCTAATGAAGGCAAACGGAATCCATTATTTCTATTTGCACTAGGCAGCCTTTGTGGTCAAATACTGTTTAGCAGTTGAAAATTAATTTAAAAATGAATATATACCATGGCAAAAATTTTTTTGCTTCTGATTGAATTTTGGTACCTGTTTCAGTAGATAAGATTGGGGATTTATAGATTATTTTTTCTTCCTGAGCATATCAGCATGTACATGAACACTGGCTATAAAATTGCTTTTAATCTGAAAATGCCGGTACAGGCCTGCTATAAGTCTCCCATCTCCCTTCTTCATTTGCATCTAAGTGGTTATACAAATAATGAAGTATATTCTTACCTTGTGTTTTTTTCTGACTAGCTAGTTGATTTATGATGAAGTATTTCTTTTCTCTGTAATCTTTGCTACATCACTGGGTCTTCATTTTCTGTGCTGGGCCCTCTTGTTAAAGTCAGCCATCAGAGATATTTTGTGGACTTTGTCCCTAAATGAAATGTCCAAATATGAAATACCTATAGCGTAAACATCTCCGCTTGAATAAGTGACTGTAAAGCCTATTGACCTTGGTGCATGATTCATACTGGAACCTGTGTGCGGTCAGGTTCCTTGCGCTCTAAAATTTACTGACTCTGTTATCTAGGCCTTTGTTAACCATAAAAAGACCCAATGGTGACTAGCTCAGATGTAAACATCTAAAGTTACGTGAGATGAATACCACCCAGCCCTACTGTAATGTTCCTGTTGGGACTAACTTCTCTCTTACAAGCCATAGGCCAGCAGTCTGCATATTGATTTCAGATATTGTATTTTGTGTGGCAGTTGGAGTTAGACAGCCATCAGGGTTGTCTCGGTTGTCCTGGTGATAGCAAATACTCTGCTTGCTGGGGTTTTAAAGCAAGCTCCAAAAGTGAACAGCCACAGTAACTCTGGGAGTTTGGTTCACGTATCCTGTTCCACAAGATGCATATTTCTGTGTTTTGATTAAGGTATCCTTGTCAGAACTATCTTTACTTTGCAGCTCATGAGAATCACTGCAAGTTGATTCCTGTTCTTTAGGCTTTTGATGGCACTAAGATTTTACAAATGTCTTGTTGTAGAATGTTGTGCACTTGAAGTGGTGGTGTTTTCCCTTGGGTCATCTCCCTTGCCCTTTGGACAATTGAGTTGTCCCTTATCAGTCACTTCAGTGACTTGACAAGGCAATTCTGCCAGGCTTCTTTCAAACACTATTATTCTTTTTTTTTTTGAGATGGACTAAATATGAGGAAAATATACCAGGTTTTCTGTATGTCCTTAGTTCATAGGAGTAGAATTGAGTTCTTCCACGGCTTGGAAGGTTCTTCCACGGCTTGGAAGGTTCTTCCACGGCTTGGAAGGTTCTTCCACGGCTTGGAAGGTTCTTCCACGGCTTGGAAGGTTCTTCCACGGCTTGGAAGGTTCTTCCACGGCTTGGAAGGTTCTTCCACGGCTTGGAAGGTTCTTNTTTTTTTTTTGAGATGGACTAAATATGAGGAAAATATACCAGGTTTTCTGTATGTCCTTAGTTCATAGGAGTAGAATTGAGTTCTTCCACGGCTTGGAAGGTTCTTCCACGGCTTGGAAGGTTCTTCCACGGCTTGGAAGGTTCTTCCACCAGGTTGCTTCCATTACCTTGAGAAGCTTCTAATGTATTTGGAGTATTCTTGTTGTGCCTACCCTGGGACATATGGAAAGTTATGCTTGTGACGTGTGGCCGGATTTTAGATGACATTTTTGCAAACATAGCTTTGAAAAGTCCGTTTGCACAGTGTCCACTTGACACGCAGCTGATGACTTAAGTCCTCCCTGCCCAAGCTGACGGATGCTTCTGCTCACATGCCAAGCTTAGATCAGTGCTTTGTGTATAATGGAAGAGTAGGTTAGTATATTTTATTTTATGTTAGCTACAATTTCCTCAGTGTCCCTTTCAAGCTCATAACAGGCTTAGAGATGCAGGAGGGATCCAAGCCATTGCTAGTTCATTGATCACTTGGAATACTTTGGGTTGCTGGGATAGGAGACAACAGGCATTCTGTACTGGGGTGTCTTTCCTCTGGTCTCCCATGTGAGAGAGAGGGAAGAAAGCAGGTAGCTGGAGAAGTCAGAGTGAGAGAAAACAGTGGCTGGAAAGGGTATTTGGGAGATGTTTCCTCAGGATTAGACTGATTGAATTTTAGTTGCAGAGCCACAGGCTTGCAGGGCTTTTCTAGCCACAGGATCCAAGTACAGCTAACCGACTGCTTCAAGAGCTGCCTCTCCCCCGTCTTTCTCTACTAAAGCCTGCATTTGTGAGCACAGAAAACCCTTTCTGGAGGCGCTGAGGATGTTCCAGGGAGGCCACAGGGTGTGGCTGGGTATGGTGACACCAGGCCTAGCGGTTGTGCGAGGGAGCCTCGGGCTTGCTCTGCCCTTGGCTTGCTCCTGAGGCTATCTGCTTGCACAACGCCAGTACAGTTGGGAAGCGGCAAGGCCCTTGGTTGCTACACGAGGGTTTGTGACAGGGCTTGTGGTCTAGGAGGGAACGTGGTTTGTCTTTCAGAGCACTGGACTTCAGAGCAAGCTTTTATGCTCATGTCTTTCTGCCATGTGTTCAGGTAGTGACAAAAGTTATTACCCCAGTATTCTGCGTGAGTACAGATTTGTCTCTTGGGGTTTTGGATGCCCTGGCAGATATTTTGATTTTTTTCAGGTGTTTGTTTTTTTGACTCATTTACCATGTGCCATATTGATATTCTAACATTTTCTGTGTTTTTCTAGTACTTGGGATAATTTGATGACAAGAAGCATCCCAAGCTATTTTCTAGAGCAGGTCGTATCGGATTGGACCAAAGGTCTGTCAAGCCTGGTAATCGATTTCTGTTAGAAGCCATTCATGGACATCTAGGGAGGAGTTTTAAGAACAGAGCTTACATCACAACACTTCTCTGGAGTGCTCTTCCAGTCTTAGCAATTTGCTTCAACTAAGGGACTTCCTGAGGCCCAGCTGGGTTCTGTGTAGTAAGCCTTCATGGGTTTTCATTTCATAGTGTGACCAGTATCAGTTGAGACAGTCTGTTTTCAGTGTTCTTAGACTTAGCAAGGAGATTCAGAGCTTAACTGCATTTTGTATGAAGAACAACCTGGTTTTGAATGTGCTAGCCAAGTTCCATTTGTTCATTTGCCCCCTAATTTTTATATTCTTGTTCTTCATATCACCGAAGATCTTCCTTTATTCCACTTTAGTGGTGGTTTTTTTTTCCCAAGACATCTTAACCTACTTACTTGTTTCGTGTACAGAAGCTGCTCTTTTCCTTCAGTCTGCTTTCTACCTTCTGTCCTTTTTCAAGTTTTAGTATATCATCTTGGGGAAGAAGGCAGAACTGCAACCAGTATTCAAGATGTTCTTTATTTTCTTTACTAGTAATATCTTAAATACAGTTGCATTTTGAGTGCTCTGAAGCTGATCTTGTGTGAAGAAGAGTAAGCGCCGGGTTGTTTTTTACATCAAACTCAGAGATGTCTTAAGACCTGTCTGAGTTGCAGGAGTGCTACGGAACCCAGAAGTGTTTTATGGTTACCAGATTTGCTATGGCCTCTTTGGGCAGAGGTAAGGCCCTTACAGAGCCCTTGCTATGCGATATTCTTCTTCCCTCTGCTCCCCGCATACACAGATGAGGGATCTCCACCTTTGATATGCTGGAGGTTGGCTCTGGTAGGCAGCTTCAAGGCTAGACAAGTCCTGAACAGTGGGTAGTGGGACTGGGCGTGCTTCTTGCCCAGAATGTAGGATCATCTCCTGTGGCTTCACAGGGTGAGGTCTTCTAAATTTTATCTCATCTTATCTCTATGGGAGGGCAGCCTGTGTGGTGCTGTGCCTTGAAGCTTTGTGTTGTGAGCTTAGCTGGGTGCTCCCAACACAACACAGTGGTGGGTTAAACAGCTTCCGGCATGTCCGTCCTCACACAGGTGATCCCTGGGAAGTTTTTAATGTCCTATTGATGTTTCCCTCCTTTGCCTTGATCCCTAAGAATGGAGCAGAAATAAACACAGCATACATTTTACTGTGGTGTAATGATGCTTTCTGTGCTTTCTCATCCAACTTGTTCTCTGCAGCGATCTTGGCTGAACCCCGTGTCTTGTTCTTGAGCCAGCCCTGAGCCTGTCACTTTGTTTTTGAAGTTGGGATTAATTTTTCCATGTACCTGACATAAATTTATCTAAAATGATCTTAACCTGCCATTGTATCACTCTTGTTACTCAATGTTACTAAGTGCTTTAGCAGATCATAATTCCCTTCTTTCCTTCTGTCCCTGCCCACAGTCTTCAGTAAAACTTGCCCTCACAAAAGCCAGAAGGATGAGTCGAGAGTTCCCAAGCTTTGGGAGGTGCTGGGACATCTTGTTAACTACTATTTCAGTACTCAGGAGCTACCCTTTGTCAGCATGTGGCAAAGATGAGATACATAAAGGGAGCCAAATAAAGTAATGCCTCTGGAATTAGAATGCCCAATCTCTCCGTCACGGAAGGGAAGTGGTTTGTCGTAGTCATCCTTTTTCCCAGGAAAGTGATTGCCTGGGCTAGGCTGTCCTCAGTATGAAGGGATTAACAGAGTTACTTGGAAGGAACCATGGTGTCGGTGGGCTTGATCTTCACTTCTGAAACTGTGCACAGCAGAAGGGGACATGCTGGTGCTGGGGTCAGGAGAAGCAAGGTCAATGGAAACTAGGTTCCAAGTTGTGCTCAGGTGCTTTTGAAAGCCTGATCTTTTTAAGATGAAATATTATTCTGATTCTCCTAATACAACTAAAGTCTTAAGTTTGTCCATCAGAGTGGCATAGCCACTGCAGCGTGGATGTAGAAACATGGTAGAATGATTTCTGTGTGGAATTTAATAAGCTATCTTATTTCTGTATCTTCATTACAGCACTTGATTCTGATGCTTGCAGCTTTCCCACTGCATTTATATACATGACAACAGGAGGTGGTGGTTGAAAAGCTTCAGAAAACAGTTGTTTCACTTAGGTAGCTTTGTTCACAATACCCATCTTTGATGTCAGTGTCCTTTACCGTGTTCTTTGATCAGCTGTCAAGTCAATGATCAGGTTTCAGCCATAAGTTGAAGAAATGAATGATGAGATAGGGGAGTTCACACTGCTTGGGACAATTGTTTTGAAATGAAAACTAGTAGATAGAATTTTATGTGGTTGGCATTTACAGCTTTTACGTTCTTTGAGAGATGCTGGTAAGATAAGAAAGAAATAAACATCCTGAAAAGAAAGTTTACACTAGACACTTGTAAAAAATAAATAAAAATCGCACCATTTTTTCTAGTACAAAAAAAAACAACCAAAACACTTTTTTATAACTACATTATGGGTGTTGTTAAAAAAAAATAGAAATTCTGATACCATTCTGAAGCAGGTATGGTTCTTTCCTACGTGTCATGTGTAACAGTGGCCAGTGCTTTTGTGTGCATCTGTAACCACTCAACAAAACTTTTGCTTGCTTGAGAGAGGGATGGGATGAGTGGAGGAGGTATAGATGAGAGCATTTGATTTACTAGTGCTATGCACAACTTTTTTGCTCTGGTGGAACTCCTCCTGCAAGACTGCTGAACCTGACCTAGTGTATTGATCAGGGTGCATTCAGTCGTAGTAGAGGTAGCTCTGACGGCCTGGTTAAAGTAAGTCTCCTGTCCTGATGTTCACAAAGTGTCTGTTCACTTCTTTCCCAGTGTCGCAGTTCCATAGGTCAATCAAAGCCTGGAGATAGGTATATGTAGGCCTTCTCTACATGATGAGCTTCCAAAAACGAACTGGAAGGCTTTTAAGCTCAGAAGAGTCAGAACATGTATTTTAAAAGATAGCTACCTTAATAGCACAAGTTATGTGACTAAATACAGTGGTAGATTAAAAAAAAAAAGAAAGTTTCTATGTAACTCCCATTCCTGCCCACTGTATCCTTGCTGCATGGGATCGTGTTTTCAGATTTGGCTTCAGTTGACAAGGTGGCTCTTAAATACAATGAAGTCCTCTGAGAAGGTTTCTTTCCATCATCCCTGAGGCTTGCCTGAGTCTCTGTTCTGCTCCTTTTAGCCGTCTTCCTCTGTGCTGTGTGACTGCCCTGCTGCGGCTTCCCCAGCCTGCTTCCCTCCATGGTCACTGAAATCTTTCCCTTGAGCAGATGTGGCTCCTCTCTGGAGAGAGCCCTAGAGGGTTACCTTAACCTGGTGTGTTGGGCTTATGTGGCAAGGTTTTGGCTGGGGGGAGCTGCAGGGGTGGCCTCTGTGAGTAGAGACCAGGGGCAGCCCCCGTGTCAGACCGAGCTGGTTCTAGCTGGGTCCAAAGCAGACCTGCCACTGGCCAAAGCTGAGCCCATCAGTGAAACCTGGTGGTGCTTCTGTGAAAACATATTTAAGAAAGGGTTTTTAAAAAAAAAATTCTGTGCAGCAGCTATGAGAGAGAGAAGAGAAAGAAAAACAACCCTTCAGACACCAAGGGCAGTGCAAAAGGAGAGGGAGGAGGTGCTGCGGGCACCTGGAGGAGCCCACGCTGGAGCAGGGGATGTGGCCTGAAGGAGGCTGCAGCCCATGGAGAGCCCCGCAGGAGCAGGCTCCGGGCCGGAGCTGCCGCCCGTGGAGAGGAGCCCAGGCAGGAGCAGGTGATCCGGTGGGAGCTGCCGCCCGTGGGGACCCGTGCTGGAGCAGTTTGCTCCTGAAGGATGGACCCCGTGGTGCAGATCCATATTGGAGCAGCTCTTGAAGAGCTGCAGCCTGTGGGAAGGACCCTCTGGAGCAATTCACAAAGGGTTGCATCCCTTGGGCGGGACCCCGCACTGGAGCAGGGGAAAAGTGTGAGGAGGAAGGAAGAGGAGCGACAAAGTGACTGCAAAGAGACAAAGACTGCAACCCTCGTTTCCCCCTGCCCCTGCACTGATAGATTTGTGAGGAGGAGGTAGAGTAGTCGGGAAAAAGGGGGTTTGAGGAAGAAGGTGGTTTTAGTTTTGTCTTTGTTTCTCACTGTCCTGGTCTGTTTTTAATTAGCAGTAAATTAATTTTCCATAAGTCAAGTCTGCTTTGCACTTGATGGTAATTTGTAAGTGATCTCCCTGTCTTTATCTCAACCCATGAGCTTTTCATCTTATTTTCTCCCTGTGTCCCACTGAGGAGAGGGATTGGGAGAGCAGCTTGTTAGGCATCTTGCAGCCAGCCATGGTTCCCCCACCACACCTGGTACCCTTGAAGGAACATTGGCACAGCTCAACTGCGAAGTCAAGCGCAGTTTGTCACTTCCAGGCATGTCAGAGACCCCAAAAGCAGGTGGCACCTTCTTAAAGCCTTCTGACAACTTGTAGCATGAAGACAATAAGCCAAGCCGAAAGTATAAATGCAAATAAAAATGTGAATGAAAGCAGTGCAGCTTGGAGTGTGAACATGGGAGCTTCCAGTGTGAATGTGCACACAAACAGGCTCATGAAGAAGTTACTCATCACTGTCAGGAATTCTTTTTGGTGTTTTGTCAGTCTGTATGGTGGCCACCTCCATTCCTTCCCTTCTCCCTAGGAATATCTGCATGCTGCCTGGCTTGTGCAGCTGGGAGGAAGCTGTGGGATGTGCGGGTGCCCACTGCTGTTCATACTCTGTGTGAAATCACATTTGCCCTTTAGGTACTGCAAAGACAGAAGGTTTCCAGATCAGATCGCCATCATGCCCCTGCACAGGGGCTTGTTTTCACTGTGACGCATCATACGTCACATGCGATGCAGTAGCTTGTGTCTGGGGAGTATTTTGAAGACTTCTCATTACTGCTAAGTAACTGTCTTTTAAGTAGAGCTCTTTTTTCTTTTCTATATGTCTCCTGCAAGCTGCTGAGCTTGAAACACACTGCATGTATGTTGTAGAACAGAGTCACAATTGACAGACTGGACTAATGCTTAAGAATAACTGGATACAGTTAAATAAAAACAAATGAAAAAAACAAACAAAAAAATTCCTATGCCAAGGAATGCAGAGACAACAAATAAATCTGGTAGCTAGAACGTATCACAAAATAAGTGTACCAATTTATTCTCTAGCTAGAAAAAGCTGCACGTCATGCTGAAGCACATAAAGAAATACTGTCTGTAGGACACACCAATGCAACATAAAGCAGAAGCATAAATACAAATTATTTTTGTATAATAATTTGGACATCACACGTTGTCAGAGGTGTGGGCAAATCAGAAATTCAGAACAGTAGAAGTGATCAGAAGCTGAGGAGCCAAGACCCAGGATTTGGGCTGGGGAATGAAGGAGCAAGGTTTGTACAATCGAGAGCAGTGATTTTCAGGTTTTTTTTTTTTTTTTTTCCCTTTGCAAACATACAATGTATTTTCCATGTTTGGAGCTGCAAACCAAATACAGAGCTTTTTAAAGCCTACAGGTAGTAGGACTATTCAAAATTATTTCTGTGGGCCCGTAGAAGCAGCTCACTGACTGCAGGCTGAAAACCACAGATCTATAGAAGAAAAGTTTGAGGGAAGGGAAGGGAAAAAACAAAGCCTAAGATGATTTAAGAGAAGACCAAAAGCTGTTCCCTGCATTATCACTGGAGTGTGACTGGAATAGTGAGCTTAAATTGCAGCAAGGAAGGATCGCTTTCTACGACAACAGTTTTTGAATAACATAACGATACACACCTACAGAAGCTCTGGAAAGTCAGTGTGTTAAATTAAAAGCTAGACAGACACTTGCTGGGCAGGGGGAAGGTGGCCTTGATGATTTTTTCCTGTGATTTGCACATAACAGCTTAAAGAATCATATTTAAAGTGACCAGGGTTGCTCTGCTTGTCCTGAATACTGCAGAAGAAGTACCAGCATATTTTAGAAGGGTGACCACATTTCCGTTGTGGATTACCTTATTGCTTTGTGTGCGGCTGCGTCCTAGAGGAATGGTTATGGCCACATCAGGTGCAAAGCACCGGGGTTGCTCATGGCCCTCTGTGGGAGATGCATGTGCTCTGCTCCTTAGATGCAGTGGCCCAAAGCGATAGATCTCAGAAATGAGATGTGCTGTGCTTCTGTGAGATGAAAAAATGCTCTTTATGCCGTGAACAGCAGTCAGAATTGCCTTCTTGTTTTTCCCTTTCCTGCCAGTGATGTACGTTCCTCTTTACTAGGCAATACATTTACAACACATTGGTACAAACTGAGTTCTAAGACAGGTTTATGATTATTTTAAATTAGCTGCAGTTGCAGGTTACTCTGGGAGCCACCTAGTGGTACAATAATTGTAGTAAAAGAGCATAGTAACGAAACAACTGTCATTGTAACCACGGTATTCTCAAGATGTGCCTGCACCCATGTGTAAATATAGGTAACTTTTGTTTGTTTCAGCTACAAAAAGAAAGATGCAGATTTGTCTGTGGCTCAGGGTCGCATTAAGGATCTTGAAGTACTGTTCCATAGAAGCGAAGCAGAACTCAATACTGTCCTGAATGAGAAACGTAGTCTGGAAGCAGAGGTGGCTGATTTGCGTGCCCAACTTGCTAAGGTATGGCAGTGGATGTTTCTTTGCTTTAGCACAAGAACTGTTGGTCCTTGTAAAATTTGTTTCGTTTTGCTATTAGTTTATATCTGAACATCATTGCTTCAGCTGACTTATGTTTAACCTTTACCTGCCCCTCTTGGATATAAAAATAGATTTTAACAAGACTTTGTAAAAGAACCGAAGTAACATGGTATGTTAGAAGTTTTGATAGTGAAGAATTTTTATTTAAAAATCTTTGGTAAGTGTTTGTAATTACTGAATGTTTTGCCTCCCGTTTTGCCTCTTTGTTAAATTAGTGGCTTGAGGTTAGATTTATTGTTGTGAATTATTGGTCCAAAGACATCAATTGAAGACTGTAAAGGGCTTGTGGATGGAAAAAAGGGATCCAGTCAAAGTTAAATCTTAATCTTCAAAATTCTTTACCAGGCTGAAGATGGTCACGCTGTGGCTAAGAAGCAATTGGAGAAGGAGACGCTCATGCGTGTGGACCTGGAGAATCGGTGCCAGAGTTTGCAAGAGGATCTGGATTTCAGGAAGAATGTGTTTGAGGAGGTATTATCAACGTAGTAATTTCATTATATTTTGACGTTTATGTAGATCTTATTCAGACTGACTATAAACTATTGCCAGCTAGTCCAGATAGGGAAAATCAATATTATCCTTGCTATGAATCGGTTGAGTAATAAAACAGTTAAAGATTTTGCAAGCGTTGCATGGTAAATCAGTGGCAGAGCTGGCATAAGAGCCAAGTGAGGAGGGTATTGTTGTTCCATGGGCAGTTGAGCTAATGTAACAGCTTGCTGCTGTGTGAAAGGGAAAGTCTTATTCCCACTCTCTACATCTGGCTGCGTGGCCCTGCCCCTTATTTGCACCAGCTTTGGCGGTTGTTAGATCTGTCTGTAACCTCTTTTCATTGTCAAGAACAGTATAGAGTTCTTCTGCTTTTTGCTGGGGTAGCTTTCTGCCTGTTTAGTGGGTTGAATTGGCTCGTAGTGGTTCTAAGGAGGACCAAAGTTTTTGTAAAGTAGGTAGTGGGTATGCACAGATGGGAATCAGGGTGGCGGGGGTGGGAAAGGGAAGCATGACCTTCTTTGTGTACCAGTAGTAAAACGTTAGCTCGGTGTATTCCATTTTGAGAAAACCAGCTCTGACTTTTGATTCTTCAGCAGCCCAAGCTCATTCAGTTAGTGGCTCTGAGCAGCTGCCACATGCTCCTGCCCTTTGTCTCACCCATGCTAGATGTCGCGTTTGGCTGACCATGCACCAAACCACTTCAGCCCGATTAACTACAAAATACTTTGGTTCTTTCTGTTGAGTTTAATGTTTGCCAGTTCAGTGGCCGAGTTATGTTTTACCATGGAATCGAGTGCGTAAGCTGCATTGAGGGATTAGGCAAGGCTGTGTGGCTAAGGACAGGCTGGAGTAGGGCAAAGAAGCCAGGCAGGCAAATCACCCTGAGTTGTCCTGACCGTTGTCTCGCTTCCGTGCCATGGAGTAGCTGGATTGTTGCCTGTGACTCTAAGTGTCAGACCTTTGCTTGGTTGTAGGGCAGTAAAAGAACTTTTTGTTCCCTGAGAACTGTGTTGCTGCTGACTAAGGATGAAGCTAAATGAGGGAGCAGGAGCTAATCTTAAAGCTTGCTGTGCTGAAGTGGGGGGTTCTGTTCCTTTAGCTATCCTTGGAGCTCTTTGATCCCTGTATGGGCCAATTCAACACAGAAAAAGAAGGGAATTGGGTTCCTTGAGGTTAGTGAATTCACATTTGGTTCAGTGAAGGGTCCCAAGCTCCCTTAGAGCCTGAACATCGAGATTGGGAGTGTGGGAAGTGAAGCCTGCTAATTCTAGTGGTGTTATACTGCTCAATCAGCTCAGCCCTCCACCTCATACTTTGCAGTCCCCTGTGATATATTTGTGGCCTTTGAGGGGTCATTGCCTGCAGTTACAGAAACAGTTTTCTTGGCGTAGCAATTCACCACAGAAGGGAAAGTTTCTTCCAGATCACATCAGGACACATTACTGTGTGTAGAAGGGCATGTTTCTAAGAAGCTATTTTTAGATGTAGAGCGTTTCTGCAAAACAGCTTGTACAGTGGTTCTGAATTTGTTAGCCTGCTATGGCTCCAGTTTAGGCATGCAGAGTAAGCCTTACTTCTCTTGCATGCTGTTCCATCTTGTGGCCACACTGCTACCTTCAGGCCTCCTCGCAGTGTTTACAGCTGCTCCCTTGTCGTTTGCCCTTACCCTGAAGGCAGAAAACTTTCTCATACCATGCAATCAGGCCTGGCCAGGTCTCTGCAGGGCTCAGCATTGAATAAGTGCATGAGTAAGTCTTACTTCACTAGCTCAGGACCAGTGTTACAGGCACAGAGAGCTCATACTGCTGTAAAAATGAAAAATTTGTCAATACAAACTTTGACCAGAAAAAATTGTTTTCAGGGAAATAGCGTAAGAGATTTGCTTGGATTGCTGCTTTATTACTAATGTAATCAAAATCTAATTAGTAGAGATCATCCAACATATAGAAAAAGAGGATATCTACATATGCTTGAGTGAAATTTGAAGATGCAGTAAGGTTATTTTCAATTGTATTTAATGGTCACAAAAGGTGTTCATTTCAAATCTGACTCCGTGACCGCTTGCTATTGTAATGGAGGCGTGTATATTGAGAAGGAAAGAGATTGTAGCAGTACATGGAGTCTCTCTTCACTTTGTAAAAAATTGTTTTCTTTTAGCCCTCCCCCCCCACGCTTTGTTTATTGTAGCACAAAATAGCTCCTTACTTAAAGTCTACATGGGTACTTTTAAACCTCTTATTAAGTTGGGTCACCTTTAAGAATTATTTCTTGCAGAATGAGAAGGGTGACTTGCATCTGCCAATACATGCAGTAATTTTTAGGCTTCAGTCCTATAGTTCCTGAATACTAAACTAGTCTTGAAGTAATTAATTTTTGTCTAAATGAAATTGCTTGTGCTGTTACCTTAATGTGGGACTTTGTCCCCTTTTCTTTTTTTTGTGTAGGAGATAAGGGAGACAAGAAAACGGCATGAACATCGTTTGGTCGAGGTGGACACTAGTCGCCAACAGGAGTATGAATCCAAAATGGCTCAGGCCCTGGAGGATCTGCGAAATCAGCATGACGAACAAGTCAAACTGTACAAAATGGAGCTAGAGCAGACCTATCAGGCTAAGGTAACTACTGCTATCCACAGCGCTGTCTGACAGGAATTCCAGTCAGGGAGATAAAACCATTTCCATCAGTCCTACTGTCTTTAAGGAGACAAGGAATTATCATTTGAACAAGCTTTGTCCTGGTGCCTAAGTGTTTCCTCCTGCGCTTGTGCGCAGATCCATTTCCAGTGAGGTTATAGCCCAAGGTAATAGCAAGGAGTAGCATTAGCCAGGAAAGGCCCGTTTGTGAGAGAACGCATGGAACTGCTGGTGACTGAGGAGGACAGAGTGGGAGTGGGGGATGTCACATCTTATGACAGTGTCTTCTGCTATAAGGTGGCTTTTTTTTTGTATCAGTAGATCCAGTTCTTCCTCCAAAATGGAGCTGGCAGAGGTGACTTGCAATATGGTGCAATGAGTTGACTCTGAGAACTGCTGCTGACTACCAGGAGGGATGGGTTGGAAAGTTTGAGGAATGGTGCGTTTCAGGACAGGCAAAAGCCTTTGCCCTGATCATCGACCTTGCAAACTAGTATGCAAATACTGAGAGAGACTCTAAGGTTGCATAGTCACTTTTCTCTTGCTGTGGCCTTTGCAGTGCTCTTAGTAGTGCTGATATTCTTGTAAATGTGTGTAAACCTTATCACATTTGAATGATCTGAATTAGTTCTGGATCGGCAAATTACTAGGTGCAGTTGTGGTTTCACTGGGGGGGAAGGTCAGACAAGATATTGGGTGTTTTTGACAGGCATTGGTGATGAAAACTGTAGTGTATAAATTGGAGGGGTGAGCATAGTGAGGAGTGATTTAATCCAGAAGAATGCTGCTTAAACTTCTTAAAAATGTAGGCGCTATTTTGTTTTATCTGCCAGTGCAACTCCTGAGTTAGCAAGTCCCGGTTCATTCAGCACTGGCTGTGTTAGGGGAGTAGCAGCTTTGGTACCAGTACAATTGCTGGCTACAAGTATATTTTTTTAATACTAATTACCCTACCTGAAGAAATAAAGTAATTGTCAATTTTCTGGTTACTGAAAATACTTACCAATAATTATAGCCACTTCTAATTCTCTTGTGGTGGAGAAATTATGGTGCTGCTAACATTGTTCTCCCACGCCCTCCACTTTGAGACTCCCTTTGAATTCTTTGGTTTGATGATCTGCAGTTTGAGAAACATTGATCTAAAAAATATTTAACTATTTCTTAGGGCACTAACAACATAGGTAACATAATAAAAAACAAAATGAAGAACAGTTAGCAGTTTTGGAATTATTCAGGGAAGTTAGGAACACATTTTTATACAGCTAGATATTTGGATTGTCTTGTCACCGTCCAAGGAAGATCCAGGGTATATCCTTTGTAGAAGAAACGCAGTCTGCAAAGTAGATAGAGAATGAAAAAGTGACAAGATTTGAAAAGGAGGGTGAACAAATTAAGCTTTCTTTTCCTCTATAGAAGATGATTGTTGTTTGGATGAAGTTGGAACGAGAAGGGAAAAACAGGCTTAGCTGTGAGCTTCATTCTGTGGATTTCTGGATAAAGATGCATCTCTGTTCAGGGTAATGCCCTCTTCAGAGAGAGCCTGAGCTGTTAGAGAATATGATATGGAAGCAGATTGATTAATTTAACTACCAAGCTTCTCCAGGATGAGCGGATCTTGGGCAAAGCTCACTTCTTGCTCTGACCGTGATCTTGGATAATAAGCAACACAAATGTTACATCTAGAGACTTGGCACTATGCCAGCGTGACTGTAAGGAAGTTAATGGTTGTAGGCATTCAAATTTTAGATTTTACAAGAAGTTCTGGAATATTATTTGACTTGAAGCTTCTTCAAAACCCTTAGTTCAAAAAAGGCTCAATGTATGTTTTCTTCCCTATGTATAACCCTTTGGACAGTGAAGCTAATAGAGATTGATTTCATAAAGCTTTGTGCTGTGTGGCTAAAGAGCATGTTCTGCGTAAAACTGTTCTCAGGATTGGAACCATTTAGTTCCAGTGTGGATTCCATGGTGTGTAGCAGAACTGTTGAACTTCAGTTGCGAGGCATGAAAATGATGCATTTTCGAGTTACTTTGATGAAACTCGATATGTAAAAGCTTTGAACTCCGTTATTGCTCTGTCAGATTTGGTTAAAACTAGCCACTAGAAATGAAGCTTATTCACTAGGTGAAATTAACAACAACTGAAACCAAATTGAATGTTTAGAACCACTAGAAAAAACAGAATAAAATCCCAAACATTATTTTTCCACTGTGGCAGGATGTCATCTGGAGCGCTGTGTGTAGTTTTGGTCCTTTTTGAAAAGGTAGTACAGAGTAATACAGAGAACGCCAACAAGCACTATCAAGAGTATGAAATAGGTCCTGCATGAGGAATGTTTAAAATAAAACTTGACCTGGGAAAAGAGATGAGTCAAGAGAAGGGGAAGGTACAATAGATGTTTGTAAAAGGATGAATGGCATGGAGAAGGTGAATGTTTATTACTTTTCAGTAGAAGTAGGGAAAGCGAATGTAACTCTCCAGTGGCAGATTCAAAAGAAACAAAGGTTTTTCTTCATTAATACATAGATAAACTCCCTGCCAGATGGATGCAGGGAGCAGAGACAAATTCCTGCCTGAAAAATCCGTTAAAAGATTGTAAGCATCAAGATCCTGTTTCCAACTGAGGAAGTCTGTGAGTTGCAACTGGCCAGCTGAGACTTGACACTAGTGAAATATTTTATTCAACTTACTCCCTGGGCATCCAGGGAACTGTTAGACCGGGACGTGAACTTGGTAGCCTTTGCTCCAATCCATTGTGATTGTTCTTATGGCAAGCAGGCAGATAGTGTGATAACATGAACCTGAGTTTTTGAAAACTATAAGGCTGCTTGTTATATCCTGTAGGAATAGGACCAAAACAGATTTTTTTGGTCCTTGGGGCATTTCCTTAATGTTATGCAATTCTGTTCATAAACTTAGATTTAGATTTCCATTTAAAATTATTTAAGATTAAATAGTTTCTCTTTCTTACTGAAAGGATATTTGCAGGATACCTAACTCAATGCAAATGACTTGTATAAAACTTGTCTTCCAGCTGGAGAATGCCAAACTGGCCTCTGATCAAAATGACAAAGCTGCTGGTGCAGCTCGAGAGGAGCTGAAGGAGGCTCGTATGAGAATAGAATCTCTCAGCTACCAGCTTTCTGGCCTTCAGAAACAGGTAAAGGGATGAAATTTGCTCTCATTTTTAATATCATGCACTGTAACATTTGAATGTATTCACATTTCTGTCCCTTCATATTTTCTGAATTTTACAGAGAGAAATGTTTATCTTCATTTGGGAGGGAGATGAATTTTGAATTTTTTTATTGCATCCACATGGATGCCAACTGGGTTTTCTGCTGTGCTCTCTCCCTAGGCTAGTGCAGCAGAGGATCGTATTCATGAATTGGAGGAAATGATGGCTGGTGAGCGAGATAAGTTTAGGAAGATGCTAGATGCCAAGGAGAGGGAGATGACAGAAATGAGGGACCAGATGCAGCAGCAGCTCACAGAGTACCAGGAACTGCTTGATGTGAAATTAGCACTAGACATGGAGATCAGTGCTTACCGAAAACTCCTGGAAGGAGAAGAGGAAAGGTAAGTGTAGATTCCACATGCTTATCTTAAGACTAGCGAGTGTTATTTTCATTTCTTACATTTATTTTTTGTACCAGTTTAGCAGAAATGACCAGATTTTGTTTCACTGAAGTCACATTGGCTTCGCACTCCAGTGTGCTGCATGTGAGGCTTAACTTACATGGAACACTTGCAGCTGTTCTTCACCTGTCTTTATATTGTTTTGGTTTTCATAATAGTCTCAAAGTGCAGTGGAATATATCATTCTGTGCTTACGTTCATCTCCTCTTTTTACATAAGTGCTTATACTTAAGTGTTTTCCTGTTTTTAAATGATCAGGCCCAGAATAGTGTGTTTAGTAGAAATATTGGAGGGGGGGCTTACGTGGTCTGTGTTGCTCTCACTAGCACTGTGTTTCACGTCACGTAGTCATATTACCAGAAAACTTCTGAGGACTGGATAGCCCCCCTCTTCCTTTATAGCGCAGCCCTGCTGACAAGACACAGTGAGACTGCTGTCAGCCTTGGGGCATATTACAGTCTGGTTACTGAGTATATTGTAGCATTATTGTTTTGTGTGTAGTTCCCTGTATGAGCTAGAAAAATCTTAACTTAGTTTTCTTCCATTTTATTAAAATGCTTGCTTGATTGTGTTAAGGTTGAAGCTCTCTCCAAGTCCCTCCTCCCGTGTTACAGTCTCTCGGGCTACCTCCAGCAGCAGCAGTAGCAGTACTTCACTTGTTCGCTCTTCCCGAGGCAAGAGAAAACGTATTGAAGCAGAGGAGCTCTCAGGCAGTGGAACAAGTGGAATTGGCACTGGAAGTATTAGTGGCAGCAGTAGTAGCAGTAGCTTCCAAATGTCCCAGCAAGCTTCAGCTACAGGAAGTATCAGCATAGAAGAGATAGACCTGGAGGGCAAATATGTTCAACTGAAGAACAACTCGGAGAAGGTGAGTGTCAGCAAGACTCCTAGGAATGAGGAGGAGCTAAACTGAAATGTTGCACAGCCCATTAAGCACAAGTAGGCAGAGTCACTTGAGAGAAATAGCATCTTTCAAGGTGTGTCATCCTGCAATACTAGTGGCGTTTGAAAGATGAGTATTACACTGTGCTAGTACGAGCGTAATGTTTGTTGCAGGACGAGAACATAGTTTGTGTCCTGAATGTCTAAATGTGTGCTGGTACCTAGCTTGTGGAAACAGCCACGCTGGGTCTAGCAGAACTTTTTTGCGTGAAATGTCTCTTTTTAAGTTTTTGCTGAATGACCTTATGGGATTTACAATTAACACTATTATTGGGTATATAAAAATATTTTCAAGTTAGAATGCAGATGTCTAACAACCATGCAAATAAATGTAATAAAAAAAGAGACGTAGAGAAAGCTCTGATGCTTGTTTGCTCTGTTTCACTCACCCTAAATAACCTTATGACTCTCCTCATTAGGATCAGTCTTTGGGTAACTGGAGGCTGAAAAGACAAATTGGAGATGGAGAAGAAATTGCTTACAAATTTACTCCGAAGTATGTCCTCAGGGCTGGGCAGACTGTAACAGTAAGTCATACTTACAGTACATCAACAACAACGTCCTTTTGTTGATGTTGTGGCAGTTGTAAATCTGACATTTGGTATGGCCTGATTTGGTGTATAACTTTTGGTTTCGTGGATCTTACTTTAGAGGAGTAGGATTTCAGTTATAGAAAGGCAAAATAAAAGTTGAATTTCCATATTAGCACTTCAGTATTTAAGACTGTTTGGGGCACATAGAGAGCTGAAGAAAAAGGTAGTTGGGGCAGGGGGAGGCAAAGGCTGTTGGTTATCAAACACCTTTGTCCAGGTTTGGAACACTGATCCTGCTGTTCATGAAACAGGAAAATTTCAGAGCCTTTATTTAGTCTGGTAGACTTTTGTGAAGTTTAAGATTAGACATTCTCAGCCTTAACTGTAGTAGAACAGCTGCTTTCTGTAATTGTTTTATATTTAGTCTGCAACAGATGTTCTTTCAGAAGGAAAAAATGGCTTTCCTTTAATCAGTTCCAGCTATTTCTACTTAAGTATCAATTGATCAGATGCATATCAAAGATTAAATTGGTACATTACAAGCTGCATTTTGTGTCTTGGCTCCATACAGTATAGTCATTGAGACTGTAGTAGGAGAAATTGCTGTATTCAGAAAAGAATTGATGACTGCAATATTAATTTCTTTTCTCTTGCACTTAACACTATGGCTAGTGTTAATTTTGTTGCAGACTGAGAATAATATCTTCTTACAAGTACTGGTGTAGACAAAAGTAGGGTAAAACTGCCACTGGAATTTGAAAACAAAACTGATATGGAGAGAAAAGTGGGAGAATTAGAAGTTTTTGGATATTTAGAGAGAGAACGTGCACAAATAACTGATTACAGAATGTCTTTCTCACTAGATTTGGGGTGCCGATGCAGGTGTATCTCATAGCCCCCCTTCTGTTCTCGTGTGGAAGAATCAAGGCAGCTGGGGCACTGGAGGAAGTATCCGCACATACCTCGTAAACTCTGATGGAGAGGTAGGCTGTGTCTGTAGAGTAAGACTGTGGGTTGGGTTATCTCCCAAACTCTTTACATTTTTTTTGAGGGGAAAAAAAAAATCACAAATTTAAGATATCCCCCATTGTCTTGTAAAATTAAATATCTGTACGTATCTTTGAGATTTTGGGAAACTTTAGAAAACTGTGATCACCATCCGTATTACATCCACAGACTTTTTTTTTCCCATTTTAGAAAATCTCCCTGCTAGTAGAGAATTTGTTTGGAGTTTGAGTATGTGTTTTCAGTTGAAGAGGCAAAGAAAATATGTATTACTGGCAATTCAGTTACACTATGTAGTACCTACAATATTTTGGGATGCAGTGTAAATATTAATGTAGAAAGATAGCTGTCTTTTCAGTGTTGGAATTATATCAGAAGTTTCCATTTGGCACAGGTTCCTGTATGTTCTTCACTGTCTTGCATGTGCCCACAACTGATTTTTTTAAAACTATCCCTGCAGAAGACTCCTGCAAGGGAGGATCGTGCTTGGCTGTTATTCATAAATGTGCCATTATCCCAGCGGTCCGATAGAAATAGGAAAGTGAAACAGACCTCAGTTGTATCAGTTTTCATGCTGCCTTTCTTGCTGGCAATTCTGTGGAAGCACTTTGTGCAGGAACAGCAGCACAGGACAAGGTAGGAGGGAGGGTCATTTGTACAAATAGAAAACTATCCAGCTTAGTATTCAAATAGAAGAAGCGGATAAAGTAGTATCTGAAAATACTTCAAATCCATGTCCTTTCCTGCTGTGGTTGCCTGTAGTATCCCTGCTTAGAAGTGTGTTTGAGGTGACTTTTTCCACAAGTAGAAATTTGTACCTACAATTTCAAGGCTGCAAGCTTACAGAAGAATTTCTTATTACTGAGAAGTGTTCAAAAATAGTTTAGTAGTAAGGGAAGCTTCCTGAGGTTTTAAAACTCTTTTTAGTGCTGGTTTGGAAGACTGTCCTGATAATTGACATATGCAATAGATGTAAAATCTTTAGTAGAAATAATGAATGTTCTTAGTGCTGTGTAATCATACTGAGAAACTTTAGTTTCTGACATTACAATGTCGCAGACGGCTCCTAGCTGAGTCTGCTGTGAGCTTGTATAAAAACTAACAGCCACCTGAAACATGGCTGCTGCTTCTCAAATACCTAGGTAACAAAAGAAAATTCCTGAAACTCAATTATATTACTAATGGTAGTTAGAACTGGGAATGCTTTTGTGGTTTGCAGAATGTTACGAGTATTTGGTTGCACAGCTAACTTTGCACATGGGGCAAGTTACTTTAAACCCTCCAAACTTTAATTGGGCTGTTATATTGATGGTATAGCAGAAACTCAGATGCATATGGACTACTGACTTCCTTGTCTTTCCTTTTGTGTAGGAAGTTGCAGTGAGAACTGTTACTAAATCAGTAGTTGTGCGAGAGAATGAAGAGGAAGAGGATGAAGCAGAGTTTGGAGAGGAGGACCTTTTCAACCAGCAGGTAATAAGATGCAGACCAAGTTTTTAATTTGTGCATGGCTGTTTAGATTAATCAGCCATGAGGTTATGGGTGTCCCTTCAATTTTCACTAGTTCTGAGTTTTGTGGTCTGTTTTTCCAATGGATGCTTTCAGAGGACAATGTCAGAACACCTTGCAACTGTGCAGCATCACTACAATGTACAGAGAATACAATGTGAGCAGTTCTTCCAGGAATTGCTACTTGAATCAATAACTGTACACCTCAAGCAGAGTCTAATGTCAGATCGGGATCTGCTAGGGTATCTGCAGAAGTATGCTACAGATCACAGATTTACAGCATTGCAATGACTTAAACTACATTTAGTTTACCTAACCTCTCAACCCATCGTGGGCAACAACAACCAAAGTAGCCGTGTCTTAATCCTGTGGTGTGTAATATCTGTAGCTGCAATGTTGCCTGAATATAACTAAACTAGGAAAAAGATGCTTCTAACAACTGAGATGATAACCAGAATCTAGCCTTACAATATCAAGAGCTAGTAAGAAAGTAGTTAACACTGTCTTTCTTATTTTAGGGGGATCCCAGAACGACCTCTAGAGGATGCTCAGTGATGTGAAGAAAGAAAAAAAGAAACTATTATTTGCTATCTTTTCCATTTATTTCCTCTTATTTTTGCTATTTTTTTCCCCTCCAGAGCCACTGAAAACTATTTTTATACGTATCATCTGATTTCTTTGAAGTTTACTCCTTGGTACATTTTTATAAAAAAAAAATCAAAAAAAAAAAATTTTACTGAACAAAACTGCCAGAATTTTTAATAGATTTCTTTATTTCTCCCTCTTTGTTGAATCACTGTATTGGAACAATTTTTTTCGCCACACAGAGTTTAAAGTCTTATGTACAAACCTGCAGCAGAAAAGAAATTTTTAGCTAAAATGGGGCAAGACTCCTTGAGTGTATGGTAAATCTATAATTGGTGCGTATATAACCAGGATAACTTTAAAAAAAAAAAAAAGTTAAAGTGTGTTCGTCTGCAGGGCCTCTGGAGAGATTCATGATAGGGTTTCCTCTGTCCTTTAAGAAATGGTAGTATCTTGCTGGTATCCTCAGCAGTGCCCAGCTTGGGAAAATTATACCCCAAATTCATTAGAAATGCTACTCCACCAACGGAAGTAACAAAGAGTAGTTGCATTTCAGGTGGGTCTTGGCTCAGGATCATGGCATTTTGTCCCTACTCAGGATTTGACAGTCTGGTGGTAAAAACATCTAAATCCTGTTAATACCATAGCTCCGTACCATTATTTCAGAAGATGGAGAGTGATGGCTTCTGCTTTCTTAAGATAAGACACCATCTTAATGTATGGAACTGTCAATACCAGAGTTTTAATTGTGTTTTCAAGTGATTTTGACATTGTCACAAATGAGATCTTGTTAAATTGTGAATGCAAGTTGTGATGTACAGGATTTATGATGATAAGCATCATGATTTAATGATTTTGACATATTCAGCATTGAACAGAATGACTACGATTTTAATGTTGAAAATATTTTTACTTTTGGCAATGATAAATATTTGGGGTTTTAAAGGTTATCCTGTGTAAATGGTGATTTTTTTTTTTTTTAATCAGACCTAGATGCAGCTTCTTCATACTTGTCTTACATTCAGAGGGACATTGTCAGATATATTAAGCAGTATTTGCAAAATAGTGCAGAAATAGTTTAATGACATTTTTAAAAGTTAAAAGGAACTGCTGTTGGTTTGGACACAAGTATTGCTTTGCAGTGTTCAAATCCTCAAAGTAAAGTAACAATGAGTGAAGTGAATAATCCTTTTTATAAAGAACACTTTGTATTAGCAGATGATTTTTGTTTCAGTATGATGCATTTTGTATCTGACAGTGTCCCCTTAGCTTAAAGTTTCCTCTGCTGCATTTTTGTGGAGGTAACTGTGACTCCCATGAGGTTAGTATTCAGATAGCAGTGATCTTTAAGCACTAGGAAAAATACTTGACAGTTCCAAAGAATGTATTGGCTACTATACAAGCAAATATTTTTTCCAATAGTTACTAGTTTGGATACCATTTGATGCCAGCATAGAATCCTGTTTTTACCTGCACGCTCGAACTCTGATCTTGTCATTCAAATAGTTTAGACTCATGAAACAAGCTACAAGGTTTGGATGTTTTCGGTGGCTTTTGGATGTTATGTTCTCTGAACAATATTATGACTGACAGATATAACCTAGAAAGTCAGTTTAGTGGCTTTGACTGATGGCTTTGCAATGCAAGCAGGGTGGGAACAGAAGTGACTTTTTTAATCTTATAGATGTGTTTTGCCATCTAAAAATAAAATTCAAGATGCTACTCTTCTCTGTTTGGGTGGGATAATTGAATTAGTTTACCTTCAGTAATTCAAAGTTAGAATTATGCTTATTATCAGGAGATACATTGCAAAAAAGCAGTAGGAAGATTTGGCTGTTTGGGCTAATGGGATCACTATCGACATAGTTGGCCATTTTTCTAATGTGATTTTCCCACTCTGCTTGAGTAGAAGGTTAAATATGTAGTAAATCATGTCTGTCTGTCTGTCTCTCTGTAAAATGTATCTAATGAAATTATGTTTCTCAGACATACTGTTACCAATTACCTTTTCTAAATTTGTTGTTACACAAATGAATGCAATCAGTGTACAAATATTTTTGCAATGCACCTTCCAACCACTGGACAGCATTTCCCTTTCTGACCCACAGCTTCTATAATATACTTAATGTTTGAGGGATTTTTGCATTTTTTTCTTAAGATCTGTATTTATTTTTTTACATTGGCCAGTTTTCAGATTGCTTATTCTCCTTTAAGATTGTCCTGTAAATATAAGATTGTTCTGTGATCTTAAATACTAAAGCAATGAACGTGCAGTTCATTTGCATTTTTTCTGTGATTTTTTTCTGTAAAGAATGGGCTAGAAAGGCAGCTTGAATGAGGAAGAACCTCTTGCTACCTGAGCCATAGTTTTCTTAACAGCTACTGTATGGAAAATGTGTCGTCTTGTAGCCTTAAGGAGCAGTGCTTGCAGGTGTTTTGTGACGAGCACTGTGCCCTTCAGTAACAGTCAGCAGAATTTGTTCTTAGATTTGGAGCTGTTTCTTGTAACTTTGGGAACTTTCTTTTCTTCTTCAGTACCATGTTTAGGCACATATAGGTGTTTATAGAAAACAATGATACTGTGGGAGAAGCTGAATACAGCAGTCGAAATGTGGGTGATTGTCACCACAGTGCTTTCTAAAAAGGCTACTTTAAATTTGAGAAGTAATTCCTAGCTGTAAACTACGAGACAGAAAAACTACTGTATTCCACTTCTTGTTTTCTTTTTGTGTCCGTCTTCTTTAGACGCTATCCTTTCCTCTTGCTTTTGATGCTGAGCTTCGGTGTAACTGTACTATCACTTCAAAGTTGGTGCTTCATACTGGGAGGGTTTTTTTGGCTTTACTGAACCAAAAAGCATTGATTTTTTTTTTTCCTCTCTTTCAAGGATTTTTTTCATTTTCAGGATAATTGAAGCTTTTTGTTTAAATAAAATCCAGTGTCCCCTTGTCCTCTTTTCCTATTTGATCCTGTAGGTGAACCACTCTTGGGGAATTTGGAGGATAGTCAGCAATTCTACTCCACTGTCTGATACCAGGTGTAGAGCTTGGACTTGTCAGGAAAAATGATTTTAAGGCTTCAGCTCTGATTAGAGAAATTAGCCAGTATAGCTGATGTCAGAGTAGGTATTTGAGTGTAACTACCTATATGGATGTTCTTATTCCAGAAAAACAAGCAAACAACTGTATTCTGGATGAACTAGTAAAAATGATTCCTGAATAATTCGCACTGGGGGTGAGGGGGAAGGAATAACAGCATAACTACAGAAAAATAGTTAAGCTGATCTTTTCATTGTGTAGAGCATAAGAGTATCATATAAAATTCTGGTAAGTGCATAGCTACTCCTGAGTCCGTACTGTGTGAAAATGCTTGTGTTGGAGCAAACCCAGCCGTCTGCAGAACAATGGTAACGTGGCATCCTGCAGGGCGAGATGCGGCTGCCCAGAGCCTCTCGTGCTTCGTGTTTTCACCTTTTTCCCCACGCTTCTGTATTTGTTACTTAAGCTGTAGTGTTGCAGTGACTTATTCCAAGTAATAGAGTGGCTGTGATTCCTTGGTTGCTGCACACCTTTATTTCACGGTCTGTGTACTTAGGCTAGTTCAGGACCCTGCATTTGCCCTGACAAAAGCAGTAGTTTACACTGGTGCGTTGATCACTTGTCCTCAGCACTGTTTTGCCATTAGATAGGAGTGAGCTGGCATAGTTTGTGTTTGTAGCAGGAACCAAAAGTCTCAGGAAGAAAATAAACATCTGCTTCCCATGGACTGTAACGTAAAAGCCAGACGAGCTCGTCTGCAGCTTGCGTTAGTCACAGAAATCATACTGCAGTGCGAAGCAGACCATACTGTGAAAGGAGATTCACTTTATGTGCATGTTTATCCTTGAGCAACAGGACACCTCATGTTCAGTTCAGGGATCTTACTGTTTTTTATACACCCTTTTCCTTCTTGTTAATGCTCATCCTGTATAAAGGCCTTTTAACTGCAACCTGAACAGGGGATGGTTAGAAGAGGCTCCTAGAAATCTCTGCACCCCAGAACATTTGAGAATATTTTTCTTTTGTGTCAAAAGCATCAAGATTTTGATGCTGTATGCAAACACGCATGCTCTGTTTTGTATGTCTTGTAGCCACTTCTCTCACTTCCTCACTGTTAAGCCATTCAGTCTCTTCTTTCTGTATCTTCTTTTGAAAGTCTTATCTCTAAATGAAGGCATATCCATGTTTGATACTGGATTTTATTGCCACTGTTGGGTCCAAACCCCAAACCCTCTGTGAGTAGGAGACAAAACCTTGTTGTAAACCAGTGAGTGGAAGGTGAGATAGCGATTGCATTTTTGAAAGCATTGTTTTAGCTGAATGTCAACACAAATTAGAGATTTTCATTTGTCAAACATTTTAAATGGCCTGGGAAACAGAATTTTTATTTGCCCTTCTATGTGCTTAGCTTTAAACCACTTTAAAGTAATTTAAGTGTTTTTTTTATACAAGACCATATTTACATACAATTATTATTTGTAAGCGTAATGCCTTTCTTGAAATGCTAAGGTCTAGAGTGTGAAAAGGATGCTTAATGTTGAAAGACTTAGTTCAAAATAGCACTAGCAGTGAATTGACTTGGAGTTCAGGAAAAAAAAGTGTCTCAGTAAACTTCTAAATTTTGTTAGCTTTTAATGAAGTGATGATTCTGTCAGTAAGGTAGATGTTACTGTGTATTCCAGCTACCCAGATCATCATTACACTAAAATCACAAGCAATAAGCTATTTTAAACAAGGTTAAGCAAAAATGCTTTACATTTGGGCACAATAGTACCTTCTTCGTTGAACTCTATTTTCATAACGTTGATGCCTTGTGACTTGAATTGTTTTTGTTTTTTTTAGCACAGTGCTTATTTAGATAGCTCTGGTCACTGGCCAGTTTAACTGACCATCTTCAGTCAGCTGCTGCAAACTAGTTTTTGGAAGGTTCAAGTTTTTAAAATAAGGAGTTGAGGGATTACGAATTGAAAGACAAATGCAAAAGGATGAAAATGTCACATGGAGCTTATGAAAACTACATAATGATCTAGACTTTACCATTTCAAAGTGTTTTTTTTCTTTTTAGAATATGCATGCCAAACGTCTCGTCTTTTTCAATGATTTGTAATATACATTTTATGACTGGAAACTTTTTGTACAACACACTCGAATAAATGTTTTGCATTTTATTTGTTTCTTTCATTTAAACCAATGCAGAGGTGACATGGGCTGTTTGAGATGCTTTATCCCAGGGGACCTTCCTGTGTGTAGAGAGACAGGGGACAGTAAACTGTCCGCACTCCTAAAAGAGATCCGTTGAATCACATGGTGTGTCCAGAAACCTGAACGCTTTCCTTTAAATGTTATACAGGCAGTGCTGTGGGGAAAGCACTTAGTGATCAGTGGCGTTGCTTCCAACGGGAAGAACTTGAGTAGCAGGAGCAAGTAAACTTCCCCTTCCTTTATCATCCCCCTGTCCCTCTAAAGCCCCTCCACTGAAGGGTTGTTTCCATTTAGCCAACTTGATCCTGACTTGAGAATAAAAGCAGATTCTGAGCACCATTAGAGACTTATTCTTAGGAACTAAGAAATGAGCTGAGCCATTCACTGCTGTGATGAGCCAGGTTCATCATCAGCCTAGCTCAATTTCCAGTTAACCATTTTGCCTTTCTGACTGGGCTGGCCAGGCTGCTCCTGCCTGAACTGAACAATCCCATTTTCTAGGAGCTGAAGAAACAACATCTACATTTTGGATAAACAGCAACGCAGTCTTCCATTCCATTTCTTCACCAGTCCATTTCTTTTCACCAGTCTGTACTCATAAAATTGTACCATGGGCAACCACCCTATCTTTAGCAGTAGCTGATTAGAATTCTGTGAGGTGTAGGAACTGTTTCATAATTTTTAAGTGGGCAGACCCACAAAGGGGATGATCTGGTTTGCAATACTGTCTTCTAAGTGTGGTGTGTAGCTAGTAAAGATGAGAGTTTTGGCTTTAGCCCTGCTGTAATGCTCGGTTCCTCGTCTCTCATAGAGGTCAACAGCACTATCCTTTCTGCGTGTCACATCTACTCCTGAAAAAAGCTACATAATGTATCATCTTCCATTTGCTTCTACCAACTCCCGCAGCATTCTGGAGGATACACCACTGTGGAACTGATGCAGGCGTTAAGGGTACGAGCCTCTTTGCTGAGTCAGGTATCTGAGCTAGAGGGAACCATCACTCAGTCCAGCGAAGAGAAGGTTCACCAGGGAGCTGCTCTCCATTGGGTGCCCAAATCATGCTCATCGCATTTGGGAAGCGGCACTTTAGGATGTTGTCGTGTACCATTTTTCTCTGTGGTAAAGCTGGCTTAAGACCATTCCCGCTGCCTCAGTGTGGGGCCGAGCTTTACACCTGATACTCAAACACCACGCCGCATTTAACCTGCAAAATGTCACTGGTCTGGCGTTTACAGTCCAGCCCACTGCCAAGCCGGCTGCACTGGCACACGAAGCAGGGGTTATTTGGCAGTCCAGGAACACACACTTCGAGAACTTGCGTCGCAGCAGTCGTGGCTGAGAAAAGCCACAGCCTGAGGCTCCCAGCTGTCTCCGGTTGTGCTTTTTCCCCTCCTACCGCCCAAGGCTCTCCCGGAACCCGACGGCAACCACAGCAACCCGCGCTCGCCGCTATAGAGAAGGCAGCACGAAGGTCCCCGAACACCCCCGGCCCTACCGCGGGAGGAGGCTGCCGGCCAATTCCAGCCCGGACCTAAAGGTCTCCTCACCGCCATCTCCGCCACACCCGGCGGTGATACCGGAGCTCACCCTTACGCGGGGCAAAGGCTCCCGCCCGCGCCTAGCGGGGAGCTGCGGACCAGGCATCCCCGGCCTCCTCCAGCAGAGCTCCCATCCCCCTCCGGCGGCCGCGCTGGGCACGGCGGGGAGCGGGCCCGGCCCTCGGGGCCTTCGCAGGCTCCAGCCCGGCCCCGCCGCGACGCTGAGACCCCCG
>VXAL01011684.1:67102-106176 GCA_013399475.1 Chauna torquata
TGTGATTCTGTGAAGGTTTATCTTGTAGGCTCTCACAGATCATGTAGCACTAGGACCACAAGGAGCTGGCCCAAGACAGCCCATGTGAAGTTGATGGGTTGCTGTGGGGAGTCTGAACATTGTGGAATAAGGCTGGGCAGCAGTCACAGGCTGCAAAAAACTCACCGCAATTGCTCTCATCGAAGCCATTGCTGCAGTCAACAATTCCATCACATTCAGGATTTTCTTTTCCAATACAGACACTGCTGGAACACCTGAAGGTGAAGCTGGTACAAGGCACCACTGGAAGGCAATAACCCATGGCCTGCTTAGTACCCTCTGTGCTGGGGCTGGAGGTCTCCTAGCAGCATGTCAATAAATTTGTCATTGATGGACTTTTACCTGGAGTTTGGGTGGGCTTGGCAGGCTCAGTGGTTTTCAGAGCTGTGGTGGTTTCTTTCATGGTTGTGGTAGTCTTTATGCTCAGGGTGGTTCTGTTGATGGGTATTGTAGCTGTTGTACTGGGATGGCGTGTGAGGATGGCTGCAGTAGAAGTTCTGGTGATGGCTGAACTGGAAGGAGTGCCTGTGCCAGGACTGGGAAACTGTGAGATGGTATCCAGGATCCAGTCGTTGAATTTGGTAATTCTGGAGTACACGCCAGGTTTCTTAGCCTGGGCACATCCAATTCCCCAGCTCACGATGCCAGCCAGATAAAACATGCCTGGGGTGACCTCACAAGCCAAGGGCCCACCCGAATCTCCCTGAGGAAGAAGCAAGGCAATGGCTGCTCAGTCCGCTCTCCCCAAGACAGGTCTGCGTGGAGCTGCTCCTTACCCCTGCTAGGAGGGGTCAGCTAACCACAAATTATTCTCCTTCCAGCTCTGAGGGGCTCTCTGCTCTCATGCAGTGTGTGCAAGACATGAGTGTGCAGAGGCTGAAACTACGGTCAGTGGCTCAACCTGGCTGCATAGTTGCACAGTGGCATCTGTCATGAAAGTTAACATCTGGCAGCACCTTTCCACAAGTGAAGGAGAGTCATCAGCAACTACCACTTTGTCTTGCTACCACAGGAGACCTGCTTCATCCAGGGTTCCAGTCTGCCCAGATGGAGCAGCAGGATGTTGGTTTAAATCATGCTTAATTTGATGGACCTTTATTTGCTTTTTTTAAAGCCCCAGGGCAGTGGGCTGTTCTTTTGAGCTAAGGTACATGTGGGTTTCAGCCTGGCCACAGAAACTTGGTAAATATTTCCCAAGGCCATCCTGAGGCTGCGAGTTAGCCCAGCTTTCTAGAGCACTCTGCAGAGGAGTGGAGAAATCCTAGACTCTTACCTGGCATGAGTCTACCTTCCCTTCCAGGAAGCCAGCACAGATCATGCGGTCAGTGAGGGAGAAGTTGTAGAGGAAGTTGCAGGTCTTCTGGTCTATGATGCCCACAGAGGCTTTCTGCAGGCTCTCAGGCTTGGTGACTGCAGGAAAACCACGGGATTAGTGAGCGCAGCAGAGGGAAGTGAGAGCTAATGGCTTTTAGAGTGATCTAGCACACACTTGAGAAAAGAACAGGCTCTAATCCCAGACAGGAACTGAATCCTGTATGAGCTACTCTCGTATAGGAAGCTTCTGAAGCTCCTGGCTCACCCTGGGGTGCAGTTTCATGCCTGTCTACAGGCTACTGGGCACAGGCAGCAAGTTTCTGTTGTTGTGACAGTTTGTGGGCTCCTTGCCACAGTTAGAGGGACAGTAGAGCTTCTTTGGTAGCATACATGCCACCCTCAGGTCTTCTCCCTGCACTGGGAGCTTTGCTCTTTCTAATTCCTTGGAACATCTTTGCGACTGAGCCTCATCACCGAGACTGGCATGCTGTCTTGCCTGAGCTACAGCAGGCTGCCAAGGCAGTGCCCCACTGTTACTTAATATGGGAGAACTATTGAGGGGAGCCATCTGGTTTCTCCTGGTTCCTGTCAAGCTGCTATCCCCATTATCTTGTTTGCTGGTGGCTCCTAAATAACTGCACTTTGAGGTGTGCCCTTATTCTTGCTTACTCTTGTGTTTCCGTCAGTACCTGACTGTCCCCTGCCCTGTGTGCACCCAGGACTATCTGGGTCACAGTGGCACAGGCTTTGCTGCTGAATCTGTTGCTGTTCCAGAGCAAATCAGCTGATAATGCACCACTGCTTACCATTCCCTTCTTGGAGGTTTCCCCACCCAGAAATTATGCATTTCTTGCCAACAGGAAACTTCTGCACAGTAAGTGGGAGGCAGATGGGCTGGATGTATTGGTTGAAGACAAGGGGTCTTGCCAGCTCAAGTACAGCCACGTCGAAGTCCAGAAGGATAGGGTTGAAGAGAGGATGCTGGATCACTCTTGTTACATTGACTTTCACTGTGTTCCTGTCTGTTCCATTTAGTGATGTCGTTCCCATGTGGGCTTCAATCTCTTCTGGATTTGTCCTGTAAATACATAATCCTAAATATGCATGTGCATACACATACACCTAGCATGAATTCTGAGCTGGTAGACTATTCAAATTGCAGACAGCTTTACATGATTGGTGTTTGAAACCTTACTTTACCAGAGCAGAGCCCAGCACACACAAGAGCATCCCTGCTGAGTCACACCCCAAGAACTCTGATTCCAGCAGTGGCACATGTTGGATGTCTGCTGAAGAGCAGGTAAACATGCAGTAATCCTCGCCTCCAAAAACTTGTGATTTCAGGAGTGTTCTGGCACACAAATGGTGTCTCTATTCAGAATATCTTGATAGATGTTTTTAATTTCAATTTTTCTAGAGTTGTTTTTTAATCTTTTAACCCCATGTGGAATTTAAGCATTCATCACTTCTCATGGTGAAAAGTTTCACGGTTTAATGATGTTTATGAAGAACTGCTTCCTTTTGCTTGTTTTCCATCTGCTCGTGAAGGTTTAACTTGATATCTTATAAAACCAGTAAGAAGGCATTCCCTAAACACTTTGTACCCTTCATAATTGCGTAGACCCTATGATGCACTCCCTTCCCATCCAGTTGTCTCTCCTCCCATGTCCATTCTGGTCTATTTTGTCATGCTTGTTTGCTTATTTTGGATGCTGTTCCACATCCAGATCATCACATATTGTGTTATTATTTTCCCAATGTGTTACTCTAGCACTGTATGCAATATGTGAGAAGTGAGCTGCTGTGGATCTACACAGCAACATACTGGCGACCTAAGTTGTTTTTCTCGTAACTACTAGCATTCACTTGCTGTTTAATTGCCACTGCGCACCCACATAGCTGCTGTTCTCATGGCACTATCCACAGTATTTCTGACCTCCTTTTCTGAATGGTAAAAGCTGATGGAGACCAACCATCACCTGCAGATAGACAGCACTGTTTTTTTGCTGTGTGCCTCACTTCACACTTGCCTACCTTGGATTTCACTTGCTGTTTTATTGCCCACCTATTTAATATATAAGGTCATCTTGAAACTCTTCATCCCCCACTTTTTTTGCTTTTGGGAATTTTTATTCTTGGCAAACATTATCCTTTTGCTACTCATTTCCTGTTCTAGGTCATTTATAAATCTGTTTAGGTTCTTGCTGTTTAACAGAACCCTGCAGGCTTGAACTGACTATCTTCCTTGTAACAGCTGATTATGTGTTTATTTCCTACATTACAGCCAATTTTTCTATCTGTGTAATGGGCCTTTCCTCATGAAGTTAAATTTCTCGAAGAGACTGTCTCATGGCACCTCCCTTTTCCACCCATCAGATGTGTTGTCCTCACTCTCTGTCTGGGCTTTTTGAATGTTTCCCTGCTTCATCCCAACCTCCCCACAAAACCGCTTTTACCATTAATGTCTACCTATAACAAAAATTAATGTCCAGTGCGTGTTCTGGCTTTTCACCAGCGACTCCAGTGCCACAGCTGTGGATTTGACTGCATGGCCGCGTAGAGCTGCGCAGCTCTGTGCCAGTGGGCAGGCAAGCTGGAATAGCAGTGCCAGCAGGGATGGACTCTTACTCATTGAAGCAGTGAGCTGCTGACAGCAGCCAGCGGTCCCCGATTATGGTGGCTCCACAGAAATGCACTGAGTCTTCTTTCAGGCTGACTTGCCAGGGGATCTCTCCTCTGGAAGCATCCGTTCCTCCCACGATCTTGCTAGGTTTAGAGAGCCCAGGTCGTCCTCCGCACTCTGAACAAAAACCAAAGCATGACTTGTGAGTACTGTGAGCAGAAGACAAGTGAGGAGAGGTTTTTGCTCTCTCTGACCAGTAACTCTGAGCAGGGATGGGTCGGGGCTGAAATCCGAGACATCTGCTCAAGCTCTGCCTGCTGATCATGGGGGTCCCTGATGGTGGCCATAGGTGGGCTTTTGTCCTAACTGCTGTTCTGCAGCTTGCTCTTAGTAAGTCCTTAGGTCTATGTCTTTCTTGAAGATGGAGTAGCAGCAGCTCTGTACCTCTTAGCCCCGCTATTCCAGATAGAAAGTTAATCCTAAATTTAGAAAAATACCTTACATCTCTGTTATCTCCTTGCAGAGCTGCTGGGAGGACTCCTTGGAGCTGACAAGTCATCTTATAGATACCTACCTTCCTGAAGAGAACTTAAGTGAGAAGGTGCATGGCTGCTGTTAGGTTGCAGCTATCAACTTTGAACTTCTGGGAAATGCATGAGTGGCAAACGAAAGCAAGTGATGAACAAGTTGAGCAGTGTCAGACACTGCTGTGTCTTAGTACTCTGTCCTGGGCCTGCTGGAGCCTGGTACTGGGCACAGAATTACAGATTTGGTTGCACAAGCAAAGGAGCCCGACACTCATCTGTGCTGGTAATGAGTGACTTTGCCAGGCTGCTCTGGGCTAAGCCAGGGCAGCCAGATACTGTCACTTGCACCTTGGCTGTTAAGCACTTAAGTGACAGGTGTGAGGGTCCCCCTACCAAAGGTAATTTCAGCTCAGTGCAAGAGCAAACCTTGCTCTTGGACCTGTACCAGCTACTCTTCTTGCCAAGGTGGTACCCCTGCTGTGGGTGCTCATACCTTGTGGTCTGGTTGCAGTTGGTGGCTTGCTGGCAGCTGGGGCTGGTGAAGTGGTCGGGATTGCTCTGGTGGTGGTGGTGTTGAGCTCTTCAGCGGTGACCACGTTGCTATTAGTACTGGAGTGTATTAGTGGGACAGTACGTTCTATGGAGGTGGGAAAGGGAGAAATTGCATCCAAGATCCAGTCTCTCAGTTTTGTAACACGTGTGTAAACCCCAGGCCTCCTGGCTTCAGCACATCCAATTCCCCAGCTCACAATTCCTGCCAGGAAAAACTTGCCAGATGGTTCTTCACAAACCAAGGGTCCACCAGAGTCACCCTGCAAGAGAAGCCCAGGTGGTGAGCTCTTCCTGGGTACGTTCCAAGCTTACCACAGCCACCCCATTACCTCTGTAAGTCTGCGTCCCTCTGTCCCTGTGTAGCCCCACTCACCTCTGTTGATTTGCTCCATCCTAGTGATGAGGGAAGCATCTCCTGTGCTGACCTTTGGGTGCTCCGCTGTGTGGGCACGCTCCTGCTATAAGCTGTAGCCTACTGCCCTTGATATGTCAGAAGAGCACAAGGCCATCCTCCATAAAATCTACTGCAAGCATTGCTACTGGTATAATGAGTTGTTATACTGCTGCTGCTCTTAAAGGTTAAGTCCAACAGCCCCTCAACAGCCAGATGATGGGTGATCACTGCATGATACAACTCAAGGAGGCCATGCTAATCTTTGCATGATTTTTTTTTATTTGGCCTATGGTTTCCTGGTCATTTCTTTGGTATTGTGGGGCTATATGTTGTTGCTGTAGGATGTTTGGTGTCTGTGAAGCTGGCAGTCCCAGCTGGGGGTTGGAATGGTTCTAGGTGGGTAACAGCTGGATAGGTAGAGTTCATCATCTGACCTCATTCTTGTCCCCTTTTCCAGTATTTGTGCTACATGTGGTGCTTGAGTATTTGCAGAAATATGAAGCGCTACCACCACAGAAGAGCAGTTTTGCTCAGCTAGTGGCTGCAGGTATGAAGGGCCCTGCCAAACCACAGGAACAGCCATGGAAACCACTTTCCTTCTCTCACAGCACAGTGCTTTCTCCCCACACATTGTGAAAGGCAGGGTTTTCTCCAGCTTAACCACTTGCACTTCCCAGCTGGATAAAGGCTATCTAGGGAAACCATCAAGTTGTTCACCAAGATCTGTTGTATATGTTTTAGTTTCCACCGCTGCACTTTGCCAGTGGGATTTTGATCTGAGGAGCTGCCAGGTAGGTCAGTAACACCTGATTACAGGTCAGCAAATAGAGAAAAGTAGTTAAATAGCCAAAAGAGCCCCTTGAACAGCAGTGCCCTGCTCTAAGCACTACAGAACATATCCTCGTTTTTCTCTTTTGCAGTCCCTGATCCATGCTTGGATCCAAGGCATGGCCTCAAACCTTGGTGGGATGCTGCAACCATGGTGTCAGATCCTGCTTCCTGAAGTACTGCTTGGTGCATACTGGGAAGGAAAAGACTCATGCTGGGTGGTGTGCCAACTTCCCTGGACAATGCTCACCTGGCAAGAATCTATTTTCCCCTCCAGGTAGCCAGCACACAACATCCTTTCTGTGAGGGCGTGGCTGTAGAGGCTGGAGCACAGCGTCTGGTCCAGCAGCTCCACTGTTGCTTTCTGCAGGAACTCGGGTTTCACCACTAAATGGGAAAGATGCAACCATGAGCTCCCTGCAGGGAGCCTTGCATGGGACCAGCTCCTTGTGTTACAGCCACCCTGGCTGGCCAGAGCACGGCTTGAGTGCCCTTCCCCGCTGCGTTCCTGCACCGCTCACACCCCACCATGCCTCCTCTGCTGCTTGCCATGCTTTGCTTACAGAAATCCTCCTTGATGTAGCCCCAGCCAGAGATAAGGCACTTCTTGCTGGTGGGGAAGTGATGCCCAGCGTCTGGCAGGCACACGGGCTGGATGTACTTAGTGAAGGTCACAGGTCTCTTCAGCTCCAGCACGGCCACGTCGTAGTCAGCTGTGTCTGTGTTGTAGGAGGGGTGCGGGATGATCCGTGCAATACCCATTTTCACTGTGCCTCTGTCCATACCGCTGATGGAAGTGGTCCCTGTGTAAGCTGTCCACATAGCTGGATCCTGAAACCTGGAAGAGAAACAGCCAGGGCTGTGCAGACCTGCAACACCACCCTGCAAACCACAGCTTGTGCAGGTAGTGCCACCTCCTGCCCATCCTGCTGTCAGCTCTGGGATATGTGCTCCCCATGGCTTAATCTGGCAGGGAAAGGAAAGCTGGTTTGATGGGGCAGTGGGAATTTGGGCCAGAAGCTACAGCAGCTTTTGGAAATGGGGCACGATAGCGTGGCTAAGGCTTACTCAGTAAAGCAGTGAGCAGCAGACACCAGCCACTTCTCCGTGAGGATTGCAGCACCACAGAAGTGCTCGTTGTTCTCTCGCAGGCTGACTTGCCATGGGAACTCCCCTCTGGATGCCTCTGAGCCTCCGACTATCCTGGTGGCAGTCTGCATTGCAGGGCGGCTCCCGCAGTCTGAAAGGGAGGAGAGAGCCAGTGCATCAGGATCCTGCCAACTATGCTCTGGCAACATGCTCTCTGGGGCAGGCGGGAAAAGCTGCTTCAGCTTTCCGCATGCTCCCAGCATGTGCTCAAGTACCAGGACATTGCTAGGGATGTCACAGGGGACCAGACTTTAACCTACAACCCTGGAATAGGGCACTGCAACGTGCTGACCCATCACAGGATCCTCTCTGAAACCCCTTAAAGCAAGAAAGTCTAGAGAGAAATATCTCTGCTAGTTTCACAAGCTCAGCCACTGCTGAGCTGCTTCCAGCAGCCTGTGGGCATGCAGAGATTGCCTAGCACACCAGCAGGGTACGAGCTGGTCCCTGGACCTGCAACATGTATAACAGGGTCATGCTGAGTATGCAGAGGGGAGCGGTAGCATTACAAGGGGAATGTGAGAGGCTCCCTATCTCCAGCAGTGATCGTGGGAGATGCCTCTACCCTTGTCCTTCCAAGCAATAAAGTCTGTGACCAAACCATATCTCAGGTGTGCTCATCCAGGCCCAAAAACAGTTCAAGCTCCACACCACCAGGGGTGTTGAGATGGGGCTGGGCGTGCCCTCGTGGCCAGGCTTCCTGGGGCATTGCCAGCAGGTGCTTGCCTGCATCCATTGAATGGCTGCAGCTTGGGCACGTGGCATTCATGGCTCATGGGAACGTGATGGTCTACCCCAACATTGTCACACCCCCTCTGCTGTTGGCAATGGAACCAGTGTGTTTCTACGGTATAATTCCTCTTATCCTGATGCAGCCATCTACTACTGGCCTGAGAAGTCATGCTCTTCTTGCAGCTCAGTGCCCAGAAGTTTAGTGGTGTTACAGCTGTCAAAGGCTGCAGTGGTGGCTTGGGGCCTGTCCCCTAAGCCCAGGAGACCTGCTGCAAGAGACTCACCACAGCCCTTTTCATCAGAGGCATCGGAGCAGTCCTTTTGGCCATCACATTCAGGGTTTTCTTTCCACACGCACTGTGAGTTGCGGCAAGTGAACATGTCTCCAGGACAGCTCCCTGGGGACAGCAAGGCTTGAGTCACTTGTGTCTTCTGCAGACCTCCCAGCAGCTGCCCCCTGGCTCCTCCAGGGGCAACCACTGCTGTGTCCATGCTCACCCTGCTGCCCAGCAGTGCCGGAGTCCCCGTGGGATGCAGCCGGCAGCTGAGCTGCAGCTCTTGTTGAGCTTGCAGGGGGAACAGGGGAGCAGAACCCTGGTTCACCAGGTTATGAACAAGAAGGGACGCAAACACCTTTTGTATCTGCAGGTAGGCCACCAGTGAGGAGGAGGCTAGAGGTCAGGCTGCAGCATGCAACCTGGTGCCCGTTGCTGCCCTGGCAGTGCTTAGAAAGGCACCTAGCTCTTCCTTTTGCCTGGCTCTTACCTGATTTCAGTCCTGGTCTGTATGGAGAAACCTCACTGGGACCTATAACAAAGGAATGGAAGGAATGGGGATCAGCAAGGGCATCCCAGATTGGGGGCATAGGAGCTGCATGCTCTCATGACTGCTGTTCTCAGGCAGGGCTGGCAGAGGCTTTGCTTCACCTTTTCCTTCCTGCCTGGCAATCACTTTCCCTGTCCCATGGCCAGTGGGAGTCCCTGCGGTGAGCTCCTGGCCCAGTTTGCTTCCCGGAGCCCTTCTCCGCTTTGCTCCACCATGGGCACAGGCTGCAGCGGGTGAGCAGCTGTCTACAGCCCTGCAGGCTTTTGAGGTGATCCCAGGTGCAGGGACCAGTTCCCAAGAGCTGTGGCAGTGAGCTGCAGCCCAGGAGCAGGCTCCAAGGTGGAAGCTACACAGGGCTGTTGCCCAAAGCCAAGGTGCACCCTCCATTTGGGCTGCACAAAGCTCCCAAATGCCTGGGACCCCGCCCATCCTTGCAGTGAGTACGGAGGGGGCTGCAGGGGAGCCTACAGCTTCAGGTTTTCCAGGCACACTTCTTTTAAAAGGCCTATGATCACCTGTAACTCCGCAGTTATTGGAGGAAAGGAGAATTTCTAGTCAGGTTGTTTCAGAGAATAATTTACATATGAAAAATATCTACCTAAGCAGGAATTATTTCTGCAACTCTGAGGACTGCCTAAGGACTGCTCATGGTTGTTGGTACAGGCAACCCAGCAATTAACCTGCTGAGGCTTGCGTCCTCAGGCTGGCTGCAGGTGCCGCAAGAAAAGCCAAAGAAGCTTGTGGCTTGTTGCCACAGACTCCCAAAGCTGCTCTTGCAGTGAAAAGAGCAGCAGGACGTTAGCATTGGAGGGGGATCTGGGGGACTCCCCATGAATGTCTGTTCTGCAACTGCCAGGAGCTAAGCATGTTTCTGCTGCTGTCTTGTGAAACACCTGGGCAGCCAGAGCATCTTTTGGATGTTTGCTTGGGTGCCTGGCAGCAGCTCCATTTTTAACATTGCTGCTGGGCATGAAGCCTTGACTGGACATGCAAAGCTAGAGCCCTGAGGCAGTATGGCTACTTGAGACACAGTCGGTGGTTTTGCTGGTTTTTGCTCGTTTTGCTAGCAGCACCAGCACGGGCTGCCTTGCCCTGGCTGCCCAGCAGTTATGGGAGGAGCACACCTGTAAGAGACACTGAGGATATAGTCCCGTAGGCAGCCACGGAGAGACCCTGCTCGTGCAGGGCAGATGCCAGCCCGTGTCTGAGAGCTTCCTCCTCCGTGGCAGAGCTCAGGGGCTGGGAATCCTGGGGGGCAAAGCGGAGGCGGAAACGGACAATCACGCTTGAGTTTCCATTCCTGCTGGAAGACAGAGAATTACTGAGCATGTTGGCTCCATCATCAGTAGAAGGGACAGTCTCTTCTGCTAGATGCCTACAGGGAACTTGAGGGAAGCAAACCTAATTCTTAATAATGTAAGGCTCAAGTGTCTGTGGAGGTGTGGTCTGGGTTGAAACGGTCATTTACTTTTTTTTCTTTGGCCCAAAGTTCAGCTTTGGTTGAACAAGGCTGCCTTTCTGACTACATTTCCAAATTAAAGAAGCCAGAACATTGGTGCAACCCCATAAAAAAAAAATCCAGTCTCAACTTAAAAGCAGTTTCTGTTTTTGCTAGTTTTGAACAACAACACAAGTGTGAGCTCACATTCTTGGTGGAGCCTGTCAAAATGCCCTGAAAACACGAGGTGCACAGTCTGCAGAGAAGGCTGCCTACACTCACCTGTAGCCCAGGATGGTGCAACCAGTGCAGCTCCAGTCCAGCTGGGAGTCCTGGAAACTGGACAGAAACTGCAAAGCAAAGAATGATGGTCACACACTCACTGGGCAGAAAACCACAGGGGGATGGGTCTAGTTGGTGCCTGGCATTTTGCAGGGAGCTGGAGCTAACTGGAGCATCTTCTCTTGTCTCTGCAGGCGGCAGGAGTGCCTAAGTCCAGCTCATCTGAGCATGTGTAACCCTGGTCCCACCTTGGCTCAGGGTGCAGCACATCCCTTCTTTACATCTTCCCACCACCTCTTTTTTGCAAGGAGCAGACCTGAACACACATTTCCCACTCCACAACTCTCTTTCAGACCCCTGACAGGGCCTCTCAAAGTACATCTCAGCCCTGCAGTGTTCCTTGCTGATATCTAAGAAAACCCTGTTTTTCTCTTGCCCCTGGCATTTTCTCCAAATTCTGCTGAATGAGGACAGCCGAGCTGGGCCCTGGGGAACCACCAAAGGCTTTCCTCAGCAGGGATGGGGCCCAGGCCACCCAGCTGCCTCCTGGCTCTGCCCTGCACCGAGTGTGGGGTACAGAGCTGCGGAACACATGGCAAGCCCAGCTCAACTCACCAGCCTCTCGAGGGCAGGCGTCAGCACCCTGTAATAGTCTGAGTTCTCCATCTGCAAGCTGCTGTTGAATGTGATTCCTCGCAGCTCCACCGTGTGCTCAAAGCTGGTCTCTCCCGTGGGATGACAGGCTGCCGGAGAGGGAAGGTGTCTGTCAGAGGCACAAAGGGCACACGGAGGTCTGGGGCCACGGCTGGACCCAGCTTTCCTCGCTGTCTGCTTTGGAACGTGGGTCTCTTTGTGTCCTTAAGACCCCCATGGTTTCAGCAGCTTGACTGTCCCTGACCACCCCTGCGGTGCCGTGGGGGTGCCACATAGCCATGCTGGGCTACCCCCACACATGCAAGAGGAGCATTTTGCACTTGTAGCTAATCTGAACATTAAAACCATAGATTTTTATCAAGCCTGAGACAGCAGTTCACAAACAGATAGGTACAGCCTGCCAGGGCAATCCCAGACTGGCCCTGTCCTTGCAGGAACAGGCTGGGGAAAGGTGTGCTGGTTACCAAAGCAGCTTAGAAAGTGATACTGCACAGTAGAGATGTGCTGGTGGGATCTGCCAGTCAGGTCAGGCTGGGCTCCACACCAGGGTCCTGGCCTGAGGTGGCATCTGGCCATGGGGCACCAGAGGCAGCAGGAGAGATGTGTGAGAGACAAGGAGATGGCAGTCACGCTCTGGAGAGGGACAGTAAGACAGGCAGTGGGAAGCGACAAGAGATCTGCGAGTTGCTCGGAGAGTTAGAGAGGAATAAATCACATGCAGCACTAAGGATGAAGTGCTTTAGAGTCAGACATCATTCAAAATATGAGATGGCTACAGCCCCTGCAGTTTGGGTGTGTATGCGGGAAGAGCTGACCATGTTTTGTCCTCAGAAGACAGCTTTTGAGGATTTTTGGTATGAGAACCGTTGCTGTGAGTTGTGCAGGCCATTACTCTTTTGGAGCAGATAAACTGAAAGAACATAGCCGGCCGCGCACTCACCCAGCAGGATCCCCAGGTAGAGGGCGGTCACGCTGCCCACCACAGTGGCCACGACGGTCACTTTCCAGCAGTTGGCCCTCAGTCCCCTTCTGCCTAGCACTGGCTTTACTGGCTTTACTTGGTCCATGCCTTCTGAGCAGCTCTACAGGTCACCTCTGTGATTAAAAAGAAGAGGAGGAAAAGGACTTGTCTGGGATGAAATGAGAGATACCAGCTAAGGTTACCCCTGGAGCTCCAACCAGTACATTATCACAGGAAGTCAAAGGACTAGACACACGCCGCGTCCCCTGGCCATGCCTTAGGCTGCAGTCAGGAGATTTTTCTAATACATCCAGCTTGTAGGACCTAAACACATCAGCCACGGTGGCCCATCCCTGCCTGGTGGTGTGACCACGAGCCAGCCTGATGCCTCCATCTCCGTGCCATGTGCAGAGCTTTTGGTGGCACAAGCCCTGGGTGAGAGCTGAACCTGTGTCACGGCAGCACGAGGCCCTGCCTGGGGGCCCAACCAGGAGGCACAAGTATCTGCTCTTTGGCAGACAGTCCCTAGTCTTGACTTAGCAGCAGGGTTTCAGGGTGCTACCACCTCTGATGCCAAGGTGAACAGGGATGCCAGCTCATAGCAAGAGGTGCATATTTGCTGTTAGCTACTGTGGAACGGGCTTAGGGTCTTGGCTTGGTCTTTCTGCCTTCAACATCACCCCTAATAAAGATCCTAAAACCGATCAGTGTCACTAGCATGCTTTGGTGATACTCAGGAATCGGGGAGCTGCAGCAGTGTGTGGAATAGTTAAATTGGAAATATGACATTTATCTCAGAGAAATCTTACAGGCTTGCAAATAACAAGAGTAGACTGTAGTCACATCCTTAAATACGGAACTTTGCAGTCTGAATAGAGAACTACGGAGAGAGACCTAAGAATCACCCTGATGAACCATTAGAAAAAGAGGAATTTGACTTCAGGCTCCCTTTCCAAGACATGCCTGAAAGCAGCAGGCATACAAATTTCTCACAACAGTATCAGAACATGGTGCAATTGCCATATTCATCCAGGAAAAGTTGACCACCCTACACTTACGGGAGGGAGGTTTGTTACACAGGCCACTTCTGCTCATGGACCGTGAGCCTGAGGGCTCTAGAGTTTTCCCTCCCCTCTGCTCTGCTGTCCTGTTGGGGAAGATAGTGGGTCCACAGGTCGTTTGGAGAGTGGGTGTATCCCAGCCCTGAAGCCCCATAACTGCTAAATCTGCAAAGGCATTATGAGTTATCCCTAAAATGCACAGAACTCTTCTAAGCACCATAACAACAAAAGAAACTAAGCTCAGCCTTCACTGAATGATGTGCTTTTGCTAGAAGTATAGTCTCAAATTCTCAGCAGTGGGTTCCTGCTCTGGTTTCCAAGGTTGTGCTGAATCCATAAGCGACAGGACAAAGTCCTGCAAAATGAAACAGCTTGCCACTGCATTGGCCAAAGAATGAGCAATGGGGAGTGGAAGGAAAATGTACACCAAATGCTTGGTTACAGGTGTGCAAGGAGAGCTCAGACTAAGTGACAGCATCTAGAGGGAGCTGCTTAGGTAAATGGCCTGGCAGACTGTCCTGAGCACATGAGATGAAGGGACCGCGAGGCCAAGCTTGTGACTGCTTTGTTTTTCCTGGGTGGAGGCTGGTGTTGCTCTTCTAGCTGCTCTGAGGTGTGCAACTGCCCCAGGACCTGGGCAATCAGCTTTAGCACTTGGGACCTTTCCAGCAATGTTGGAGGTCAGGAGCGGTGGTCTGCCTTGTAATGCAGCCAGAGAGCCGTGTCCTGCCAGCAGGCGTGCGGGATGTACAGCCACAGATGAGAAATTCTCCTCCGGCACTAAGAAGTTAGGAGGCAGCGAGAGGATAAGTGCCAGGGAAAATGGCACACCCTGGGGGCACACTTTGTGTGGCAGCAGAGCCCGTTTTGGGTGAACCAAACTGGGGATGTTCAGGGCCTTTGGGGATGGAGTCTGCAGAAACCTAGGCTTAGGCTGCCTTTGAAATCACCCACCTTCCAAATGCAGATGATCGTAACTGGGGGGCACAGCTTCGTGTAGCATGGCTGTTCTGTCCTCCCAGGGCAGCAGTCTGTCCCAGCTGAGCTGAGCCCAGTCATCAGGTGGTTCTCAAGCACAGGACAGACACAAGGAGCAAGCCCATCCCTACCCAAACCTCAGACTAATTTAACTGTCATCTTCCCAGTCCTCCCTGATGTAACTCAATAGGCAGCTGTATGGAAATCCTGCAGCACGTTCTTCCAGGAAGGATTTCTTGCTGCACATCCTCATCAGGATTCATCCCAGGAGGTATCTTCCTTGCTTTCAAGCATCTCACTGACAAGAGCAGAGAGAAATTCAGGTACATGCAGTGCCAGGGACACCAGAGTGTTCAGAGAAGTGTGAAGTGTTGCACAGGTAACAGCGAAGTTGGAGATGGTAGGTCTTGCCTACACAGATACATTCGGAAGGAAATGGAAACTGGAGAAGAGCTTCAAAACTTGATGAAATAGGGAAATACCAATTGCCATAAATTAATGCTGGCAAGGATAAGAATGATGGGCAATGAAGAAGTGTCTGCCTGCATTTGTTCTGCAGCTCCTGGAGTTGGTTGGCTCTCAAGGAAGAGGTCGAAGATAACGTAGCTGTAAGAGAAGTCTCCTCCTCAACTAGGAGGAGACAGGTCAGCTGATAGAACGAGAATATCACCCTGGTAAGAGAGGGACCTCTAACAGCAGGAGCTTTCAAAGCCCAGGCTACAGCAGAAAATTCAAGTCAGGTAGGACTTTGCTCTGGCAGGTTTCTGGTGGAGACTCAGCTTCCACAGACTGGGAGCTGCCGCACTGCCACAAGGTGACCACCAGGAGAGGGGGATGTGCCGTGATACCACGTTTACAAGAAAAGCTTGAGGATTCTCAAGCAAGAATATTATTTACTGGGTTTTGGAGAAGAGGAGGCAAGGCCAGGTCCCTGACATGGCTCAGAGCTTGCTCCATCCCACTCTTTGCTTCTCTTTTGGCCAATTATGTATTAATTGCCTTTACTTATTCCTCACATCTGGATTCATTGCAATTTCCTCGCATTCTTTTAGCATGAGTTCATATCTTGTTTCTTGGGTGATACTGAATGGCTGCTATCAGGACACACTTCTTCCCGAGTGCTCTCCTCACTGCTGGACTTCTCACTCCAGTTCTTCTCATCGCCTCCACCCACAGGCTACTGACCATCATCTCCCCTTGGTTAGTAACTGCTGATACCTGCCAGTAGCTGATCACCACATCCAATATGCTATCAACCATCATGACCCCACTACTAATGGACAATATTCCTCTTCTCTCCCACCCCTACCCTGCACACAAATGTTCATCCCCAACTCGTTCATCACATCACCTCCCTGTTGACTGAACACCATCATCACCTAAGTGCTCCCATCATCAGCTCCCCCCAGCCTCTGCAGACCACCATCATGCACTGGTTACTGCCACCCCTTTGCTGCTGACTGTTACAGTTGTACTTACTGATAGTTGCCACTGCACTTGTTACCGCCTGTCATCGTCTGATGGTTGTTGACCATCATGATAGCTCAGTGGTATCAACGACCATCCTGCTCCAAAGAGAAACGAGAGGGATCTTCCTGCATCTCACACCTGCCTGGCTCGCAGAGGCTCTCACTGGGGGTTATCGCACTGGGGGTAATGATCATTTATGCTTATCCTAGTAGTGCTAGCTACCTATGTGTGCGTATTAATCTGTAAATAATTGCTGTTTACCCATCAATTTTGTATAGTGTCCTTGCAGAGTGACCGAGGGAGGAAGAGTTATAAAGCTGGTGGAGACATGCTAAGTCTTTTGGATTGCAAGCTAGAGAGCTGGAAACAGTAATAACATGCTCAAGGGCTAACCATCTTTCCGTGTTAGTAGATTAATGTGAGCACAGTGGAATGGCTTGAGATTCTAGCAGGGATGCCACAGGGCTTCTTGTGTCCAACCTGAGAATGTGCTAGTAGGGAGAAAGGGAGATTTTCTTCTTCTGGGAGATTGGATGACAGTATCTTGTGGAAAAATATAGAGAAAGTCTAGCACTATTCCTGTTCATCACATTGCATAACATCACTTCTCACAAACTGCACTTTTTTTTCCTGACATTGCCTTCGGCTTCCCTGGTGCAGTGAAGCCAGACAGAATGGGCTCAACACCGCACAAAAGCCAGATCAAAGCTGCTTCTGCTGGGGCATTGGGCTGGTGGAAGAGGCTCCAGAAGCTGTGAAGGTTGTGACAAAAGAGCAGCAAACACAAATCTTTTGGCCTGCCCTGTGCTAATGGTGTTGGGAACCCCATGAGAAAATTACAAATTGTGATTACAAATTGTGTATTATAAAGATGAAATTCTGAAAAGCTAAAAAAAAAAAAAAAAGTATTTTCCTAGTTACTAAAGATTGCATTTAGATAGTCTTCCACGGCATCCCAGGTGAACTGCCTCTTCTCATGATGAATAACTTCAGAGTAGCTCTCTAAAGCCAACTGCATGCACATTTCTTTTACTGATACCAGTCAATGTCAACGCCTTTCATGCACTGAAGGTGCTCAGACAGGACACTGTACTCCAAATGTGATCACAGACGTGCCAAATAGAGGGCACTTATCTCATTCTTCCGTCTGCACTCTTGCTAGTACAATCCAGCCTACGGTTGGCCTTCTTTTGCATGTCAGCAGCACCTGGATAGCATTAAGAGTGAAACAGCCTAGGATATCCTGCTTTATCCACAGCCAGTCAGCCAGCTGTACTTCTGCCACGTTAGTTTTTGCAAGAAGCCTAAGAAGGCAAGAAAGGGCACTGATTTCCTCCGGCCCTAAAATCGACTGAATTACTGCATTAATATTCCTCCCTCACAGATAGGAAGAAGACACACATCCCTTCCCCTCCGACTGGCACACAAAAGTCTAAGATGATTTGGTTTATCAGAGTTGAAACACATGGAAGTCCGGTCTTCTTGGCCAAAGATCCGAAGTTTATTGGCTTCAGAGTGATGTTTTTGTTTTGTTTTGCTTTGAGGACACAACCTCTAGCTTCTGGGAAACTTCAGATTTACAGGTCACACCAGAAATGCTTGGTAAGGCAAATTCGTCTCTCAAACTTACTCTGCCTAGATACTGACGGCTTCAAGGACAAGTAATCCACTCAGCTTTTCCTTCCTCAGTCCCAAGTTCTGGCGTGCCAAGGGACATCTCATCCAGTCACTTCCGCACCAGCCATTTCCTGCTGGTCCAGAAGATGCTGTGAGTGGCTGGGCCCAAACACTGCAACAGCAGCTGTTTACTGATGCTACAAATTAGGCTGAGACTTCAGCAAACAGGGAAGCTGCAAAGCAACAGCTTTTTCTAATGCAAATCTATCTAGCAATGAAAGAAAAAGAGGGAGAAAGGCACTCAGGACACAGGGAGCAGCAGAACTGTTTCTGAAGAGCTTTTCAGTGTTTTCCAAGAGGCATGAGCGGCTCTTTAAACTGAAGCTTCTAGATAAGAGATTTTAAAAGGTCACCTCTTTGTGAGGCAAGAAACAGAAAGGGGAGAGGAAGGGAGTCTATCCAAGATGCCACTTTTTTTTCTAGCAGACCTCCAAATATTCTTTTTCAGCTGTAACTGAGCCTGGCAGAGATAGGCACTTTGGGCCCTTGTGTTTTGTTAACAATATCTCCATTTGACAATTCAGCTCTTGCTAAGAGGAGACAGGTAAGAAATATTTTTTCCAGTGGTCTCTGTGACCTAAATGCATACAGATGAGCAATCCCTTCTCCGCTCTTTCACTAGGTTTCGGAGTCACTGGCTGTCTTGCAGTATGCTGTATGTGGAAGCTCAAAAACCTAATCCAGATATGCTGACCAGTGCAAAAGCAGTCTTAACTACCAGTGGACTTTAAAGGTAGGACAACGGCATCTGAGAAATAAAAAAATAACATCACAGGCAAAACTGGCTATGGCTGGCTGTTAATTTGACAATACAACTTCGACTGAACTAATCTTGGCAGCAAATAAAAAGTTATACTATGATAAGAGATACTTACAACCCTAGCAAGAACTTCATAATATTCACTGCATTGGCATTTTGACTGGAAAAAGAGAGTATTTAGAGACAGAGAAGCATACTTAGCAAAGCAATCAAAACTTCTTCTCTTTGCTCCCCTTTTAGCATAAGGAAAGCTTGTTTTCTTTTGAGCAAGTGGTGTGAGTAAAAAGAGAATTATAAGTGAAATGGAAATGCAAAGAAATTTCCTTCCTACCCTTCCTTCCTACCTGCAGTCTTAGACTCTATCATGGGCACTGTGAATTACCAGGAAGCCCAAGGCTGTGCTGCATCTCCTCTGAGGCTAGAAGCTGAACATCCAATAATGTCAAATAGAGGTGAGGGAGCACTGACAGATGATGGAGGAGACCAGACTCACCCGGCTTTAGCTTTTTCCAGGTGGGCTAGCTAACTAAGCAACAAGGAATCTCTCCAGATCCACCTCACTTCACTCTAGGGTGCCAACAGCTATGCTGGCCACGCTCTGCTCCTCTGGTCTCTGGCAGAGATCCCGTAAGTGGAATTTAGGGTGCAGTCAATGAGACCAAACATCTGCTTTGGCCCTCTGCTTTAGAATTGTGGAATCACTTAGGTTGGAAAAGACCTTCAAGATCATTAAGTCCAAACATCAACCTGACCTACCGAGTCCCATCACTAAGCCATGTCCCTCAGTGCCATGTCCACACGTCTTTTAAATCCCTCCAGGGATGGGGACTTCCCACTTCCCTGGGCAGCCCACTCCAAAGCTTGACCACCCTCTCCATGAAGAAATTCTTCCCGATATCTGATCTAAACCTCCCCTGGTGGAACTTGAGGCCATTTCCTTGCATCCTATCACTTGTCACCTGAGAAAAACAGACCGACACCCTCCTCGCTGCAATGTCCTTTCAGGTAGGTGTAGACAGCGGTGAGGCCTCCCCTCAGCCTCTTCTCCTCCAGACTGAACAGCCCCAGTTCCCTCAGTCACTCCTCATAAGTCTTGTTTTCTAGTCCCTTTGCCAGCTTCATTGCTGAAATCAGAAAGAAAGTTCTGTAAAGTAAATCTAGAGCCTGAGAAGATGCTCAAGTGGAGAGGCCATTCCCAGAGCTGGCCAAACACACCACACCCAAAGCAGTAACTTAACAGCAGCATCACCCACTTTTATGTGGCCTGGGGGAACGATAATAGAAGCGTTTGTTCATTTTGGCATATGATTTCTCCATCCATGTTTTTGCCTTTCATGGGCCAATTCATAGCTATTCTCTGCTCTGCCCAGTAGGCTAAATCATGACTTAGTGAGGTAGGAAAGCAAGGCATTTGCGGGATCCCCAAGGATTATGTCTGTCATCTTAACCCAATAATGCTGAAAAGTCAACGTCTTTGCTTTCAGACCACTGGAAAATCCCGTATTTCTTAAGACAACTTTTTCGAGACAAGGCAACATGATTTTGGCAAATTCTTCTAAGTAATCCGTTCCTCATTTTATAAGCACGGATGCCTTTTTGAGCACAAAGACAGACGCAGGCTTGATGGTTAGAGTGACGGGAGTCACATCTCCCACTCAGCTGCAGGTGTTCTAGTACCTCATATTCCCCAGGAGAATTGCTTATGGCAAATATATGTTACTGAGCTTTGCCAAATTAACTGTTTGCAGAAGTTCTGGCAGTAAAACTTACCAGAATAGACAAAATCTCAGAAAAAGATTACCAGAAGATGCCTGATATCGTGACAACTGGCTTGCCTAGTAATATGCTTACCCACCCACGTTGTCTTGCCTTGTATCCTTTTCAGCTGTGCCTCCTTGAGAAATTAGTGGACACACAGAACTGTGTGAAGAATCTGATGCATCTCCAATCACCTCTGATGATGGGAAAGAGATTGTCTGAAAGCCAAAGGAAGGTTAAGGTGGTGTATTTGAAAATGACGTGCTGGACTATAGCACCGCTGTGCCCTTGCCCTTACATGGTTTTCTAGGATAAAGAAAAACCCCAGTGCTGGCCAGCAAGAGGGCTTCTGGGGGATGTTCAGTGGAAAGTTCAACTTGTCACTTTTTCCTTTGGCTGAAACTAAATTTCATGACTATTTTCAGAGGAAGCTACTGCTGAATCAGAAAGGAGACAATAGCAGGAATCAGCATCAACAGTTCTCATGGTGGGTCTCAGCGGGCTTTCAAACTCCCTTGGTTTAAAAAGACTTTACTGTAAAAAGCCAGTGTTTCTCTTTTGTAAGGGGCCCCTCTTGATTCCCTCTTCTCTGATTTTGTAATAGTCAGTCAATAGCTCTGTCCTGAATCTCTGCATCATTTGGCCAGTCTTTTTTGATGCTTTGGAAGGTTTATGGGGAGAGAAGCAACGCAGCCTGTGGTACTGCAGTAGGTAATGCCACACGTGAAAGTGGAGCTGACACAGCACGTGAGGAAAGACATTAACGGCTGAACTAAAGAGCAGATCAATTCACACACAGTTATTCCCTGGGAACTTCAGCTGCTTCATCCACTGAGGTGCAAGAAGCACCTCTCCTTCGGGACCTTCTGTGTGAGAAAACCAGCAGGACCGAACAACTCCTTTCAAGGTGCAGTGACTTTATTTTCTTGCAGTGCTCATGACTCTGCCCAGTCCTGACTCACTGCCCATTTCCTAAAGGACAAGGTCATCCGAACAGCAAAGTCTGCTGAGAGCCTCATTCACCAAGAAACAGGAACGTGCAAAGATACAGGGAATGAAGTCACGCCTTCTCATATCCCGAAGGGTCAAAGAGAAGGAAATGTTGCATATTGTTTTTCTGAAATTTAATCTGAATTTATTATTTTTAATTATCATATGCTTTTTTTCAACTTTTAACTTGTGCTTTTTGTAAAGTTTTTTTCCCACAAATAGGAATGCACTAATGAACAAAGGTAAGGTGGGCTCTTATGCACATTTAGTTCTAGTCACCTATATTCCATATCAACAGTTTAAGCTAGAAGAGATAAAAAGATGACTATGATGACATGTAAATGGAAAGTCCATCTTGCAAGAGCATAGTAGAGGTTGGAGAATTCTTTGTGCCAGAAGATACGGACCTTCTATACACACATAAAGGAGATGAGTAGCAAGGAGCTATATATGTTGAAAAAAATCATTCCATAAAAGCAGATGAGCAAGAAGTAAATTTTGTTGGTGGGAGCAGAAATTAGAGGTGTGTTAACTGTCAGAGGATCATGAGCTTCTAGTAGGAATGTTGAGAAGAAAAAGCACATTTACGGACTTCTGTCAGGATATAAATTGTGAGTGGTTATAAAATATAATGCCCCTTATAGCAGAGGGGAAAACTAAGTGATCTAAGAGAGTCCTTCCAGTCCAGTATTAGTTGGCTTTATTCTCACTGCTCCAAATTAGCAGAGAATGCGTGTAAGATGTGCTACAGAGAAAGTCAACAAGACCTGCCCAGTGAAAACAGTCTCTGGCTGTCCCTAAAGATCTGCGAAGATTCCTGGGAGATGGCCACCACCCCTGCTCTTCTGCCTCTTGGCACCTCAGGCTTTGTTTTCTCTGCAGCAGTCTGGATTTTGCTCCAGGGCAGCCTTGAGTCATTTCATAGGATTTCCTTGGAAGATTTGTTTTATTCCTTAACTGATTGAGATAGGGATATTTTAAAATATAAAGTGGAATGGTATAAATATCCATTCATCCCTAATATTTCTTCTAATTAGCCAACCTGTCACTAACACCAGCTCTTCTCATCAAGGAGGACAAGAAAGGAGCAATGCTGCGTGCAAGCACGTGCGTGCACTCGTGCAGAGAGTCAGGGGCACGTCATGTACAGGAGCAAGCACAGGAGAGAGGAAGGGCCACAGAAGGGAGATCCTGGATGTTTGTGAATGCCTCGGGCGCAGACCACAGCCTCCCCGTGACACAGGTCTCCATTCCAGTGCAATGAGCCCCGCAGCATGCAGACTTGTAAGACCGGCCCAGAACAAGCAACCTTTCAGCACAAATTGTGGCAGTTCCTGTTTTTAGGTAGAAACTGACTTCTTGCAAAATGTCACAGCGCCGGAGGCAGAAATGTGACGGTGACCTTCCAGCACAGTGCTGATGGCTATCCACCAACAGGGCTTGTTTTTTCTTCATTTACCTCCCTATTCCCCTGCTTCTTGTCTTCCACTACTCAGTACTTTTCTTTCTTTACTTCTGCTTTGTCTGTCACCTCCTGAGGTCGTTCCTCCAGCCCTCCCAGTCCTCTCCAGCTCTGCACTCTTAGCCTCTCCCCTTCACAACAGGAATGCTCACTCCCATATCTCACATTGCTTTGCCCCAGGCTCCCTCCTGCTCTTCTTCAGCTTCTTCTGCTCCCTGTCTACCAGAGAGCATGCCTTAGCAGCAGCCCTCCACCACGAGGACATGAGTCAAGCCCCTCCTCTGGTCAACAGAAAAAAAACAGGGAAAGAAGCATAGGAAATAAAAAGTGGTAAATGTCTTCAAAAGTCAATTTAATTTAGTCTGCAACAGATAACGAATGCTAGAAAACCCTAATGTCCGCTGATGACAGGGACCAGACTGCTCTGGAGTCTTCGTGTTGCCTTTCTATATTCTGGTGCGTTTGGATGTTTTATTTGAACACTACAATTACAAAAAGCAGCCAATATACTGCAGCCATTTGACGAATGAGGCGTTAATAAAACTTGTTGCCTTTATCCTACATTAGGTTGGTACAGACTACAGAGTAGTCTGGCTCTCAGCACAGCAATACTGAGTACTGTAGTCTGCTGAGTCTTCAGACATGAGGGTTGTAAAACCGTCTCATGGTCTAAGGTCATGCCTGTCCCAGACAGGGCCTTTGTGAAATGATGGTGTTGGTATGAGGAATATGCGACTTGCTTGAGGCAGACAACACAGCTCAGCAACAAATCCACCTGCAGCCTCAGGAAATAATGAGCACTTGGTCAAGGGTGATCAAAGGACTAGTGATTTTATCACCGCGATAAGACTTGTGGCACTTCAGAGGAGGAATACAGCAGCAGCAGACCATCTTCCTCCGGAAGGAGAAAGCACAAAATGAAAAATTAAAATCCAATGTGCCTCACTCAGTGAGTTCATTGTTCAAAATCACAGATGCCAGAATAACAAATCACACCTGTGCCAGCAAACCATGAGCTTGAGCAGAAGAGAGGAGAGAGTCATTTGTGCTAAGTGAAAGCAGAAGCATGACCTGAGGAGACGAAGAGATGTGGGTGAGCAAACAGGCCTGCTGGCAGAGCCCAGTGGTGAGAACAAGAAACCCAAATGTCTCGGTTAAAATGGAATAAAACAGTTCAGTGGGGACGTTCAAAGATCATCTAGTCCAACTGCAAAAAATGGGGTCAAGCCTTGCAATTTTCTCCTTACAGCTCGTAGCTGAATTGTACGTAAATTGGGCTCGGCATCTTGTAGCAGCATTACTGATAGAAGGTAGAATATTTCCCCAGAGTTTGGATGGTGGTACAGTACAAGGATGCGTCAGTCTGGGGTGGCCAACAGCCATGTGCCCGTTCCCATCAGCCCCCTCATATGGCTTGAGGGCACCCCAAGGCTGCACCGCAAGCCGGGCGCCAGAGAGGGGAGGGAGTGTTGGAATAAAGCTTTTGCACCATGGTGGGCACAACGTCTTCTCTTAAATCTCCTCATGAGACGATGATATACCATGAAAACAGTACGTGCAGAAACAGCAGCCAGCTGGTAGAACACAAAGAAATGACAGAGCTGCTCAGTGTCACTCCAGCTGGAGTAGACAGTTCCTTAATGAGCAAAGACAAAACGTCCACATGTAGCAGACAGTCAAGCCAGGTTTGGCTAACCTGGCCTTTTTGTTTCATTGGCATGAGCATCTCCTGCCACCAAAGTGGTTCCTTGAACCACCTAACACCATGTTTAATCCTGTAAAGAGAAAGAGAAAGAGCACAAATACAGGCTGGGTGGAGAATGGATTGAGAGCAGCCCTGAGGAGAAGGACTTCGGGGTGTTGGTGGATGAGAAGCTCAACATGAGCCGGCAATGTGCACTTGCAGCCCAGAAAGCCAACCGTATCCTGGGCTGCATCAAAAGAAGTGTAGCTAGCACACTGAGGGAGGTGACTGTCCCCCTCTGCTCCACCCTTGGGAGACCCCACCTGCAGCGCTGCGTTCAGCTCTGGGGCCCCAGCACACGGCACGGACCTGTTGGAGTGGGTCCAGAGGAGGCCACGGGGGTGGCCAGAGGCTGGAGCACCTCTGCTGTGGAGACAGGCTGAGAGCTGGGGACGTGCAGCCTGGAGAAGAGAAGGCTCCGGGGGGGCCTGAGAGCGGCCTCCCAGCGCCTAAAGGGGGCTGCGGGGAAGCTGGGGAGGGACCCTTCAGCAGGGGGTGCAGCGGCAGGACAAGGGGCGATGGCTTTCAACCAAAAGAGGGGAGGTTTAGGTTGGATCTAAGGAAGAAATTCTTCACTGTGAGGGCGGTGAGGCCCTGGCACAGGCTGCCCAGAGCAGCTGTGGGTGCCCCGTCCCTGGCACTGCTCGAGGCCGGGCTGGATGGGGCTGTGGGCAGCCCGGGCTGCTGGGAGGTGTCTGTGCCCACGGCAGGGGCTGGAGCTGGGTGGGCTTTAAGATCCTTCCAACCCGAACCATCCTATAACTCTATGAATCCTTTAAAAAGAAAGAGAAAACACTTCTTTTCTATGCATGTGACTTAGCAAAATGTCCCCAGCACTGTCTGCCTGTGGACTGCGAGCATCCTGCAAGCTAACAAACCTGCTCTGGGTGTTACCAGCCGCTGTGATTCAGAGTAGGTAGGTTTAGCGATGATCCTGAATACCTGCTCACTTGCAGCATCCCTTTTGGAGGTGCATCTGGTTCAGCTGTAGTCCTGCTCTCAGCAAGCCCAGTGACACTGTGTGGGCCTTGTTTATTGTCCCTTTCGGACTTCAAATCTCTCTCAATTTACAAGTAAGAAGATCCTCTTCCTGCCTGCCAGCTCTGCAGTCTCAGCTGCGACATGACGGCTGAGCTGCCCAGCGCACGTATTATCATGGTAACAAAGGCTCTAACATCATTTCCACTGCAGAGACACTCAGCCCCTGAGCTCTCCCCTTGGAGAGAGAGTGCCGGGCAGATCTGTACCTGCACCTGGTTTTTGAACTTTCAGCTATGTGTAAAATAAGAATAAAACAAAGGCTGCCTTCCTCCCCTTGACTATGGCTTGACCACATGGTACAGATAGTAAATACTGAATTCACATGGGGAGTATCCAGTAAGCAAGGAAGTGCCATTTTTGTCCAGTTACTTTTCACAATAGGAGCACTATATACAGTTTTTCTTTGGTCACAAACACCCTAAAATGTGCTGCCCTACGTTGGCTTCAGAGGCTGCAGTAAGTAAAAGGAGGTTACCAGCTGCACCTGGAGCAAATGCTCGTGGAGATATCAGGAGCAGAGCTTCTTGTAGAAGCAGGAGGGAGCTAAATCAGATGCCTTCATTTTGCACATAACCACATTTTGTTCTTTCTTACCAGCCTAAATAGATTTGAAGCAAGGTGTAAATCACATTTTTTTATACCTAGCTTCAGCCCTTATTACAGTTCGACAGGTAGGCATCGATGTTCACGGGCACAAAACCCTGGTGCTGCCCTGAAACCAGTCATCTGCAGTGCACGTTCCTGCAGAGGCAGAATTCACACAGAGAAACTAGCTAGTGATGATAGACGATCATTCGAACAAGGAACTCGCAGCGTCTGAGGCAATGGGACTTCTGCCACTGACTTTGGAGGCTGCAGAATGAGACTCCAGACTTACTGCTATGGGACGGTGCCATCTACTAAACCCGAGTGACCAGTGAGGGGCAGCCCCTCCTGCCTGGGGACACCGTCCCCACGCGCAGGCTGTAGGATGCTGGTACACATGGACTGCTCAAAGGCCGCGCTGCCTCGCTTGGCACCTTCACCCGCAGGGACCTCCCTCGAGCAGGACACAAGGAATACGTCCACACTGTTCGCAGGGCAGCCTCGTGGCTGGAAGACAAACGGGTGCAAAGCAGCGGGAGAGCGCTCCCACACCCTTTCTTTCAGCCATGGGCACAAAGCACCGTCCAGCTGCAGAAACATTTACTTTAGCTCAAACAACGCCGCTATTCCACTCCTGGAGCTCGTGGAGGTTGCTACAGGATTTGTCCCATGCCCAGGCAAAGCTCTTGGAAGCCACGGCTGTCTCACCAGCATGTTTCACATAGCAATAACAGTGCCTATTTTAGCGCTTCGGTCTGTGCTACTGCTAAACCTGTGCTTCTTATTTCCCATGAAGTAACCTGAACTTTCTTTCTCGAGCATTTCATAATTCCCTATAGCTTTTCAATAAGATAAACCATGTTCTGCATTTGGGTTCCAGAGTACTAACGAAACTAACGCATTCCTCCTCAACAGGTACTTTCAGAGGGGAGGTTCTAGAGATCATTTTCCAGAGAAACCAGGGCTCACCCATTAAGCCACACGTTTGGTATAGCTGGAGACACACTGGGTGATAGCCGAAAGCTGAAATGCCCCACAGAAGTGTAATCCGCAGGGGACGACTGGCAGAAGCGGTCGAACTTGTGAGTTTTGGTTCCTTTGGACTGACGAGCAACCAGCTCCCCTCTAGCACCACCGCCTCACTTGCGCAAAGCACTCCCAACCTCGGCGCTGTCACTTTTGAGTCAAATGAAATTTAAAAAAAAAAAAAAAAGCACTAAAACCCACTAAAGAAAGAAAAATCATTGACCCGCGAGGACTAAAAAGGAAGCAGCGAAGTTCTTCGCACCTCCCGTTTTAAATAGGAGGTTAACCACTTCCCCTAGCCGGCACCGCATCCAGAAACGAGCAGCGCCCTTGGGGCCGGCAGGGTGGGGGGCAGCCCCCTCAGCCCCCCTCAGCGGCCGGCAGCTCCCTCGGCGGCCCGCAGCCCCCCGTCAGCGGCCCGCAGCCCCCTCGGCGGCCCGCAGCCCCCCTCGGCCCAGAGCCGGGTCCCGCGGCCCTCAGCGAGGGGCAGCGTCCCCGGCCGGGAGGGCCCGCGCCCCGGAGGAAGCAAGCAGGGCTTCTCGGCAGCAGCGCCCACTCACCTGCCGCGCTTCTCCTGTCGCCGCGAAGGCGTTTAGCCCCGCAAGGCTTCTCCCCGCCACCCCGGCGCGGAGCCGCCCCACAGCGCAGCCGCCCCGGTAGCTCCCGGCCGCGGAGAGGCCGGGGAAGGCGGGCGGGCGCCGGGCCCTTCGCACCCGCAGCTTAAAGGCGCAGGGAGCAGCCGCTTGGCTTCCCGGGCTGAACCGCAAGCGTTTCTTCTTCTCGAAGAAACTCCGGCAGAGCTATCCGAGCTCTCGCGGCTCTCCAGCCCGCGTGTGGTTTCTGCAGCCGCCCGTACAGCTCCCTGCGCTCCGGCAGCTTTGGCCGGCAGGGCAGAAAGCAGAGCCGGTGCCCGGAGGGCTGGCGATTCGTGCTGGCGGCGCTGACTTGGCCCCCGTCACCACAGCCAGCCCCACACAGTGGCACCGCGCGGGTGATGCATCGACGAGCGCTGTCCCAGAAGGCACGAAAGCGGAGCTCCCGTACAAAAACCGCTCGGTACCTCCGCCAGGCATCCAAACCCCTCACATTCTGCACTTTATTCATCAGCGTAACTGTCTCTGCGCGAGGAAAACGGTATAAATGCTGCACGGGGACAGGCAGGGCTCGCCCAGCATCACACGTACCTTCGGCAGCGGCCAAAACTGGGCAGGGATTTCCTCGTGTCGAAGCTAGCGTTTGAGCCCAGGAATGACCCTTCTGCCAAGGCCTCTTGAAAGATGAAAAACACACGAAAAACTGAGAATTGGTTTTGTTTCCATGTGACTTTTTGCCCGCAGTTTGGCACAGTCAGCATTCTCCTGCTTGCCATTTCTGATCCTATAGTCTCCAAGCACCTTCAATATTAATGGCAAATGTTAGCAGTGTGTTCAAAAAGCAAAGCAAGGAAAGAATATAATTTTTTTTTTCCGTATAAAATGGCTGTAGAGGCTTCCCTGAAGTTAGTTTTGAGAAGAGCATTTTCTTGTGTTCCTAACATCTCCTGTCTCGTGCAACCCTCCAGACCAAGCAGCAACCCCTGAAGCCTGTTTTAGGCTTCCTCACGAGCACCATCGTGCTCACTGGAAGAACCCAACAATAACGACTTTGCAGTTAAACTTCCTCCTGCAAGTTCAATTAACCAGGAAAATGCAGCGAGCTGTGAACATAGACACATGGGGCTGTAAGTGAGCCAGTGAATGCCTCCCGGCACAAGCAGGTCCTGCGTACACCGTAAAAAAGAACTGAGCGGGGAGACTCCTAAAAGTTCAGCAGGTAAAGAGGATTCTGCATATATCTTTGTGGGACTGAAGAGGACAAAACTGGTTGACAAAACTCCAAAAAGCAATGATGGGAGCAGGGGAGGTATGTCTGCAGTTAGAGAATAAACCAGCAAAATCTGGTAGGTGAATTGGTGGTAGAACAGTTGAGAAGCGAGGAGCAGAGTCTCTGCACCCCTGCTGAAGGTGCACTGGGAGCAAACTCAAAAATTAGGCAATAGGACAATGTCTATGAGCGTGATCATGGGCAACCAAATCAATCTCACTGGACAGCAGATGCGAGAGGACTCACTGCTACTGGCAAGGAGAAGAAACGGGGGCAGCTGGGGCCACTGCTTGGTGGAGGTTTGCTGCAGCCACTGTTGCAGTGCACAGCTAAAGTAAACATGGCACTAAAGCAACATAATACTCAAAATTCAACAGATATCAGGAAAACATTGTGGTGCACCAGAAGGATTTAAACACCTTCAACAGTATTCAGCTAGTTTGCTACGTGACATGGTTGGAGTGCTGGAAAAAGCCTGTCACAGGATACACAATTATTTCAATGGCCAAGAAAATTTCTAGGTGCAAAATACACAGCAGGAGGGCTATATACAAAAGGATTTCAGAGATGATTCATTCCATTCTGCTTCCTGGGAAAGCCTTTTTACTGACACTATGGAACAAATGAAGCTGGGGTTCGGTGGTTGTGTCTCCTGGTTCTCTTGCTTTGACAACAACTGGGAAATGGAATGGGGACAGAAAACAGGAGTTTGTGGCAACTGATCAGAAATTAAGAGTTATTTTAACATCAGAATCCCATTCTGATACATCAGGGATGAGCATCACATGTATTGCAGCACTCCCAAGCCACATTTTCAGTATGGCTTTTTTTCTTTTTCTTTTTTTTTTTTTTTTCCTTCACTGGAAGAGACAGTTATTAGATTGGAAGGGAACAACAAAAGCATCCATTGGTTCCACTTCATTTCAAATCTTGATTTCAGAGAGACAAACCTATCCAAATACAACAGGATATAGGAATAATAGAAGAAATAGTACTCACACATAACTTTACTGGGAAATTTGGGAAGAAAAACATTTTTTTCCATAAAATTCAATTCTGTATTAATGATTTTTATAAATTTAAATATAGAGAATAAATTCTCTATAAATAGAGAAAACTGATGGTTATAACAGCTTTTTCCTGCTGAGGGTCCTGTTCCCCCCGCCCCTGGAAATATTATAGAAATATCCATTAACTTGTTAACTTCTTACTAAGGAAAGTTACTTGACCTTTGATGGCATTGTTTGCACTGGATGGCAGCCACTGAAGACACAGTGCCGTGAGGAACAGCCATCATCTGTCTACAAATGGGTCCTGTTGTTGATCAGGCCCCAGAGAGTTCAGTTCAGAGCACTGATGAGAAATCACTATTTCCAGTATAATCATGGAAATCTGGAGGCAAGACCGGTGCCCTACAACCTAATAACCCCACTATAAGTGCTTCCCTGTCCTCATTTACTCCCTGCAGCACAGGACAGACCTTAATGCATTCTTTCCTACCTGCTGTCCACATCCATGACATTGTGAGCTCTTTAGCAGGGACCTTGTGTTTTCACTTTGCTTCTGCCAAGTTTTTGGGGCACTGTTAGAAAGGAACGATTGTGAGCACTTAAGTACAAAGCCAGGTCAGAGCCTGATCCAGTACCTTTGGCAATCACCAGATATTTCAGTGACTGCTCTGTAATGGTCACAGCATTGCATGTGTCCGTTTGCTGTCCTCCGTCCTAGGTAAGGTCCAAAAGAAGTGTAGACTCAGCATGGACCTCTGGAGGTCTTTAGACCAAATTCCCGCTTGATGTAGGACTATCGTTCCAATCACTACAGTGATTGTTTGGCTCTTTTTGGATCTGTGGATCTTTTTGCCAGCTTCGGGGAGCTACTACCTAAGGCTAAAATGATTGTATTGAGGCAACAGGATGCAGTAGACAGGGCAAAAGAAACCTCTTGAAGTTCAGCAAGGAAGACTGAAAAGTTCTGCCCTGGGATGGACTAACCCCATGCAAGAGAGCACCTGCATGGGAGTGAATGGGTGAGTTGGGGTAGAGGGGGCAGCAAATTACAGTGGACAGCAGAGCGAATATGAGCAAACAGTTTTTCTCATGATGAGTATAAGCAAAGAGTTTTTCTCATGATGAATGTGGCAAACAATGTCCTGGCCTCCATTAGAAGAAGCACGGCCAACAGGGGAAGGGGAGTTACCAGCTGCACCAGGAGCAAAGTCCAGCAATGAGCCCTCCAGTTCAAACGGATGCCGAAGTAAAAGGAAAGGGTCCAGCAGCGATGGCTGAGAACAGAGGCTGAAATTGAGAGATGGCAGTGGCTGACCTTGCCACCACCACCCACAGTTCCTTAATGCCCTGTGGCCACACAAGTCCACCCCCATGTCATGTAGCAAACAGGTCTATGAAGAGACCTGGCCAAGGTTTGCTGTTCATATGATGTGTCCTTGTATCCTGCAGGGAAACTAGGATTTCCGATGTATGGGGCAGAGCAAACACGGAACATTTGAATGGCCGTGCTGTATAGCTATGCTATAGCTATGCGCTAGCAGAGGACACACACGTACTGGACTGTGACAAAGTTGAAGACCAGAAGGACTTTTTGACGGATAGCTGGGAAGGAACGGTAGAAGGTCATTTGTCCTCCAAACCTTTATTCTACAGCATCTAGCTTTTGTATAGACATCTCTTATGCAAGAACTAGTGAAAACTGTCCTGATCTGATGTATCAACCCAAATAAGATATAACAGTAGATGGCTGCTTCTGCTCCCACTGCAATCAACCAGTGAAGCAACAGTGAAAAAATCAGTCCTCTAAAAATACTTGAGCAAGTTGGAAGATTCCCCTGGGCTAGAGCCCAGGAATGCTCTGGATTTGCTCCCACCAGGAGCACCTGCAGGTAACGGGATGATGCCTAGGAGCCACTAGGGACCCACAGCGCACCTCTTCCCAAAGCTGCATCTCTTTCCAAGAAACTCTCATATTGAAAGCAATAAGCTGAGGTGATCTAGAGAGTCAAGCCTATCTTGGAGGTGATACTCAAGAGAGGGGATGTGGAGACTGACAAACTGACAGCCCTCTGGCAGAGCTCAGAGCGTTGTGGTTAACGGTGCCGAGTCTAGTTGGAGACCTGTGGCTAGTGGTGTCCCCCAGGGGTCGTACTGGGTCCAGTGTTATTCAACTTATTCGTCAATGACCTGGGTGAAGAGACAGAGTGCACCCTCAGCAAGTTTGTGGACCATACAAAGCTTGGCGGAGTGGCCAACACACCAGAAGGCTGTGCTGCCATTCAAAGGGACCTAGACAGGCTGGAGAGTTGGGCGGAGAGAAACCTCATGAGGTTCAACAAAGGCAAGTGCAGGGTCCTGCAAGTGGGCAGGAATAACCCCAGGCACCAGCACTGGTTGGGGGCTGACCTGCTGGAAAGCTGCTCTGTGGAGAAGGACCTGGGAGTCCTCGTGGACAACAAGTGAACCACGAGCCAGCAATGTGCCCTTGTGGACAAGAAGGCCAGTGGGATACTGGCCTGCGTTAGGAGGAGTGTGGACAGCAGTCGAGAGAGGTGATCCTCCCCCTCTGCTCAGCTCTAGTGAGGCCACACCTGGAATATTGTGTGCAGTTCTGGGCTCCTGAGTACAAGAAGGATGCGGAACTTCTAGAGAGAGTACAGCACAGAGCTGTGAAGATGATTAAGGGATTGGAGCATCTGTCTCATGAAGAAAGACTAAGCGGGCTGGTCCTGTTTAGCCTAGAGAAGAGAAGTATGAGAGGGGATCTTATCAACCTGTACAAATACCTGAGGGGACAGTGTAAAGAGGATGGGGCCAAACTCTTCTCAGTGGTGGCCAGTGATAGGACAAGGGGTAATGGGTACAAATTGAAACACAGGAAGTTTCATCTCCATATGAGGAAGAACTTGCTGTGGGGGTGACAGAGCACTGGAACAGGCTGCCCAGAGAGGTCACGGAGTCTCCTTCTTTGGAGATATTCAAAACCTGCCTGGATGCGGTCCTGTGCAACATGCTCTAGGTGACCCTGCTTGACCCTGCTTGATAGGGGGTTGGACTACGTGATCTCCAGAGGTCCCTTCCAACCTCAACCATTGTGTGATTCTGTAAATATGCGAGTTGTATTTAAACAGAAAAACCTGAGATTAAACTTCAAAATACTCCATTTACCTAAATACAGTTCTCACAAAAAGAAAAACACCCCAGAATCATACCTTATGTTATGCTTCAAAGCTAAAGAATTTCAGAGCTTTGTATTTTCATTCATCATCACTATTTTTCTGTTCAAGCAATTTTCTCCCACCTCCTACTAAACAACAGCGTTGGGCCTGTGGCTGTTGGAAGTCTGGACCACTGTGGTTCGTTATGGTGAGTAGAAAGCTCTCTCGTTTATGTGTGATATGCAATCTTTATTCCCTTCTAAAATAGAGAAACAAACAAAAAAAAACAATAACGCAGGTCATCTTGTTTTGGATATGTGGCGAGAGCTACAGAACGTGGGCTACAATGAACTGTAAATATGAAACTCAGGTTTGCCTTTTAGTTGTAGCTGTGGCATAGCTGGGGGTCAAGGCTATCTCTGCGTGCACATCTCGTGCAATTAAGTCATCACGGCTGCAGGTGCTCCAGGAGCTCCCCACTGAGTCATATTCACAGGTGGGATAATGGACTGGCTTAAGGTGATGAACCAACTTGAAACTGGGCAGTTGACTGAAAAGCCTCACAAGAAAGTATTTGAGGATTGTTCAGGAGCCCTCCAGGTGGGAATTTCTGCCCTGAGGACAACCTTTAGGCAGCAGCTGTGTATAGACCCATTCTGCGCTTCAATGAGCTGTCTCCCTGGGCGGAGAACCCAGCCCTTCCTTCCAGAGACTCCCCTAGGTGGTTCTTGCTGCAAAACTGGGCGAGACATACATAGATAAGATGCTTGTAAGTAGTCAACAGAAACTGTGCCTGCAGATGCAGAAATGGTCATGTAGGACAGTAGGACAGATCTTTAGTGCATACTTAAGATAGTTGGGAGATGTTTTGAATGCAATTCAGATAATCAATAGTGATAGATCATGCATGTGTGGGGACTGGTCAAAGAGCCATGGACCCACAGCAGTTTAGGGTCTCATCCAGCTCAGCTGAAGACATCCTCCTGTATGAGTGATTTGATTCCCCATTAGATCGTTACCCTGTGCCAAAATACCAATAATTTTTTTTTTAAAAAAAACAAGTGCTCGGTGCATATTTATGCAACAGATACACTAATGTAAACATAAAAGCAGCACAACTTTTCACTGTTCTATTTCTATTCTAATGTGCTGATGTATATCTAAATCCGGAATACTATTTCAACTAATGCAGGACTACAAAATAAATGTGACTTTTTCTTTACTTAAAAGCAATAACAAAAATAGTGATGGCACTACTAGTTTAATATGTGCAGAGGTTTATGTGTTACGATAGCTTGTTGAGTAAGTAAGGTTATAGGTGATGGAGTAAAAAAATGAACTTAATGATAAAGGTATTGACACACGATGCTACATATTTTGTTCCTAGAAAATACTGTCTTTCAGCACCTTAGGATGAGCTGTGTGGCCAGACTGAATCTTAATATTTACTACCTTTATTTAACACAAAACCTGCCTTTCTGGTTTTGAGCCCTCTTTGTCTGAACAGAAGTAGCAGTTTCTTCGTTCCCCAGGAGCAGTCCTAAGAGAAAGGCTGTCTTGCAGCAATTCCTCTCCTCTCCTCTCTCCACACCTCTCCTCTCCTCTCCCCTTTCTTTTTCTTTTCTTCCTTTCCTTCTTTCCTTTCCTTTTCCTCTCTTCCTCCCTTCAACTTGCCTTCTAATTCATTAGAGACTTACTATTTTTAAAAAGAAGGCCTGTTAGTACCCACCTTCCTTTCCAAGAGCACAACAATATGTGGCAGGTTCGTCGCATCGGTACAATAACCCCATCAGGGTAGAATCAGATGCAGGAGGAGACTGATTACTCATGAGGAGTGCTTAGGGATGTGTTTTGAGTCTTGCATATGAGCAGAAGACTCAAAAGGCCATGGACAAGTTTTAAGAATTTTGCATGGACTCCATCTCAAGACTGAAGCTCTAAGCAGCTTTTGAGATCTTTTAAATCACAAAAGACATTTTATCGCATTTTAGTGCAAAGAATACAAAGAAGTAAACAACTGGGTTTCAGATGTAACAGTGATACAAAATAGCAAAATTCAGTTCAAAAATTATGTCTTTATTTTGCAGTTTTAGAAAAATTTTACATTTTTAAACTAAAACAGGCTAAGGTAAATTCCAATGTTTTTTAAAAGCAAAATAGAAGAAAAAACACTGCAATTTCAGTTGTCAGTCTTTTTCAAGTTTGTTTTCTTTCACCATATATATGTACGCCTGAAATAAGCTTAATTACTCCATGAAAAACAAAACAAAAAAATCACTCTGCAGAAATCCTTGGGATATTTCTCATCTCTTATCCTCAGATTCTTTTCCCCTCACTGTTAATTATGAAATAGGGTTTTTCCCATGTTACATCACAGAAGGAAGAAACAAATCTACATTTGGTCACTGGAAATGCTGTCTTACAATGTATTTACAAATATAAAAATATATATTATGATATGCTGTGCAATTGGACACAAGATTAATTTAGTCAGATGGAGGAGCTGATATCAAGACCATGAAGAGCTATATAGACGTATAGTGGAAAGAACCCACCCAGACTGAACTGAAGATCTGATGCAAGTATTACAGGAAGACCTACAACATCAGAAAAACAGAAATGTTTACCAAAAGCGTCTTTTACTACTTGGAAATGACACTGCTTTTTCTCTTGGGCTTTGCAATGGTTCTATCCTACTAACAGCATAGGAAGACGGTAATAATGTGACATGTTCGCTTCTTTATTATTATTTGCAAACAATAACAAAAAAAATCTTACTTGTACCATAGATACAAGTCACAAAATTCCTGATTTATCTATCCTTGTAGATACCAATTTTGCAAGTCATCACCTAGCTGCTAACACCTTCGACAGTGTGCATGAAGGGAGAGAATTACTGCTCACGCAAGGTTGTCCGCAATTCAGCAGTCCAGTGAATTAGAACTATGAAACTAACATGCATAGTGTATGTGACTGACTAGCTGACAGGGTAAATGAGCTGCAAGATAAAATCAGGGAAGGATGGGTATTCATTTTATCAGCATACCTGATGCAGCTATTGATGACTGACTACATCTTTACAGAGAACTAAATTCCTCATTCTTTTAAGTCCCATCTGCATTTCATTTCCACAGCTTCTGTGCATGTGGCATTAGTAGCCACTGTGCAGGAAAAATATTCAAACGGAGTTTTTATGCCACAGTCCTCCTACCCTGGCCTTCCTACCCCAGTCTTAGCTGGGATTTTTTTTTCTTTTCCTTAATTTAAGGGGCCAAACTGCAAAGATTTTAAAATAACAAAAATATATCACAGCTTTTGGAACACAGAAAACTTCCTTCAGCACCTCATGAAACAAGAACTTAAAAAATGTATTCCTTATAAGTACATATATGCAGAGTTAAATGTATGCATTCGCAAGCACTAAAATTAATAACCTTCAGCATTTGCAGTCTTCATAACATTGGCCTATATACTGTTATACAAAGCCCTTCCACAAAGACATTGGACATTTAAAACTGTTCTACTATGTTACCTCCTGCTCGCTAAAAGAAGCTACTATCAAGCATCCAATAAACTAGCATTAAACAAATATGTATCTTACTCTCTAGTCTTATCTCATAAATCCTCCGTATACTGCTCTTTCTTCCTGCAGCCTCCCATCTGATCCACATGCAAAGCACCAGTAATTCACTTTTGGTAAAGTAACACTAACATTGTTCAAACACCACTAGCATGTTACTAGTTCCTCCAGCACTGGACTGTATGGAAAAACTGAAGTAATATGGTAAAAATAATAAGCAGACCATCCACAGTCAGGGTGGTAAATCCGTATCTTTCTTTAAGAAAAGTGGTTTTGCTTTCCTGTGTTGCCAAACAGAAAGTATTGGAGCTTGTATGTATTGTTAGTGACTTCTAGTGTTGAAAAGATTCATTTGAAATGTTAAACTGTGACCCCCCACCATGCGACAAATGCAACATGTAATCCAGGAATTGGGGTGGGCTGTGGTGACTGATTTCCAGTTCATGTGAGTGGACCAGTGCAGATAGCACACTAGGAGACAGAGACCTTGTGGAGAGGTGGTTGATGCCAGGTGCCTGTCAGTGTTCAAGAAGCATTTGGACGATGCCCTCAGTAACAAGCTTTAACTGTTGGTTAGCCCTGAAGTGATCAGGCAGTTGGACTAGATGATCTCTGAAGGCCCCTTCCAACCGGACTATTCTGTTCCAATCTTGTTGGAGAGGTCAAGTGACAAAGCACGAGCCAAAGACAAACAGGCAATAGCTATTTACACCAGCACACGTAGACCATTGCCATTAACTACCAGTTAGAGAGAAATAAGGCTGTCAACCCACACAGACTTGCTCTCATGCTTGAGTCTGTGGTCACATCTGTTTTTTAAAGGGTCCATTGTCAGCTATGAAAAAACAGAGTCTGACCCAAATTAGACTGAACTGTATCCCTCTGCATTTTGTTTTGTTAAAATAAACCCGAACCACTGTTTCGAAATTTTTGTTCAATGTGAACTGGAACAACTTCAGTCAGAGCAGAACCAAAAAAACCTATTAGCTTCTTGCTGTGGAAAATGCGTGTCAAGGATTCCGCTCCTCCCGCACATCGTTAACTTCCTAGCGTACAACCTTGGATCCACAATGGCGAAGTGGTGGTTTTATGGCATTTTCCTGACTGCATCTACACCTTTAAGCTGAAAAGAGGTATTTTCATCCTTTACAAACTTCTGCCTTTAGGAAAAGGTTATTGTATTGGAAACAATCTCAGCCATGACTCTTGTGTATCATCAGCCAGCGCTGCAGAGCGGGTCTCCTGCACGCACCACCGAACTGACAGCACAGACTGCACTATTTGACTATTAGGTGCTGTTTATCTGGAACCACAGGGTGCTGTACCAGCTCCAGTCACTGATTTTGTTTAGGATCTATGACGGGCTCATTTACTTTGAGACCGTGTCTGCATATTTTCAGCTAGCCAACTTTTACATGAAACACCCAAAGAAAGCTGACATCACACTGTGTGTGTGTGTGTGTGTGTGTGTGAACTGTAAGCAAATTTCAACCAAAAATTTCTAGCCTACAGATCGTCTCAAAGCTTTCCCAGAGATGAACACCTAGGTGAGGTTTTGCAGTATGAAGCTTAACTTGTGCAAGTTAGGGAATGTTCACATGCAGGAAAATATAATGAGAAACCTGATAAACTGTAATGCTGTCTTCAGCTAGGGAACACGGCTCCAAACTAGCCCAAGACCGTGCATGCTTGTAACCCTTGGCTACCAGTGGATCAAAAACAGGACCAAGAGGTGCAATGTTCCCAAGAGCTGCTGGAAAAACAGAACTGAAACCAAGTCAACTGTATCACACCAGGTTGAGTTCTAAACTAATTCCTGAAATTATAGATGACTCAGTGTACAATATACTAGTTTCTGATTCAAGAAAACTCAATCAAAGATCATTGTTTATTATTTATCACTAATTTACAGATGATGAAACCTCATCCTCCTGCCACATAATCTGAATATTTGTCTGCAAAGCTGGAGGAGAAAAATGCAAAGGCAAAAGACTCGCAGAAGAGCACATCACTGATAAATGCGGAACATAAAGAGGATCAGTGAGGACAACTCTCTTGTTCCAGTGCCAAAGGAAGCTTCTGGTAGCACACAGGCTGTCCTGCTCTGAAAATGTTCCAGAGTGCCATAAACATTCCATGTAATTAAATGTACATTTCAAAAAATAAGGTTTCTTATCTCAGTAGAAAGAGCGTTGCATCTATTTAACACGTGCTTTGATGTGGCTTCTGTCCAGAGGATTCATGATCTCTAAATTAGCAAAACAAAACCAAAAAATTCTTTGTAAGGTCAGATCTGAATTGTCAATCACAATGCTTTCCTCAATGTGGCCTTGCAAAACTCCATTACAGCACTCACAAGTTATAAACTGACCGCTACATGACACAGCTCACGTTACAATGGCATCGAATTATAGAAAATCTGACCCTCAGTGGACTTAAAAAGTGGGCCTGGGCTTGTTTGCTCCTAATGCATGACACAGCTCTCGTCCACGTGGTTAAATGCTTTACTTTCAGAACAAGACACTGTCAGCAACACCATGCATTGGAAACAGCCCTGCCCCATATGATATTCACGTCCAGGCACACTCCGGGA
>VXAL01011684.1:106803-129144 GCA_013399475.1 Chauna torquata
AAATCTCACCCCCCCCCCCCCCCCCCAGTTGCACTAGCATTTCAGGTTTTTCTATATTTATCGTACATCTCCTTAGGTCTTCTCTTTGGAGTAGTGGTTTTAGACCTCTCTGGAGTAAATCTTTCCACTGCCATTCTTTTTTCCTTGTTTCCCTATGCCAGTGAGTGTCTACTTCCTCTTTCTCTGAGCCACCTTTGCTTTTTTTCTTATCCTTTCTCTCTCCATCCTATCTAGCACCAGCACAGAGCCTAAACTGAAACGCCAAAAAGCTTGCTAGTGTGACTGTGCTTCGCTTTCTGCTGGCCAGCTGGAAAACCACACTCTAGATAAAATACGTGAAGATGAATCTTTCCTTGTGGCTGATGTTTTCTGGACCTCTGATCATAGTTTCTGTTGTCTTCTGGACTCTCTAAGGCTGTCCTCATTTTTCTGAATGTGCAGCTTTTATTACATAGATTTTATTTTAAAACATCAGAGACTGTCACAGAAAGAGGCACCATCCCTGCAGGCTTTGAACAAATGTTTGGATCTGTGGGCATATCTTTATTTCAGAGGCTTGTGTCAAAGTTATGTGTGTCAGGTATTGATATACACTGGTTGCATATTACTGCTTAGCTAGCTTATTTACATAGGAATATACTACGAATAATGTGGCAAATGATGACAGCATATATAAAAAACTCAGTTTTGTCAACTGATTATCAATGAAGCCACCATTAGTAAGAAATATTACCAGGCTTTACCTCCTAAACATCCAGTGATGACAGCATATATAAAAAACTCAATTTTGTCTACTGATTATCAATGAAGCCACCATTAATAAGAAATATTACTGGGCTTTACCTCCTAAACATCCAGTGTAGTGCAAGAATATATGCACTACACAATCATGGGGCTAAAGAGAAGACAGAAAAGAACAAAACCACAGGTCAAAACTGCAGGATCTTACAGTAAAATAGCTGTATGCAAGCATTTACTTCAAGGTAACGCTGTTTCCAAACACCCAATATTGGAGTGATTCCGATTTTTATTTTTTATTTTTATTTTTTACTGGGCAAGCCAGAGAAGATGTAAAATCAGTTAAATGAAAGGAAGGAAGAAATCCCTCAAGGCCAAAGGCATCTAATGAGGAAGCAGAGCAGTTAAGCAACTGAGAAACATCCCAAGTCAGAAACAAAGTTCTACAAACTGTAGGGTGATATATCCAGAGGAGGCATTGAACATATATGGTGACCCAAGGATTTTGTTTTGAAAGAGCTTTCCAAAAAAGAAACTGTAACTAAGCATTCTGTTGTTCGTTGGATCCTGCAGAACAAAATAAGAGCTGCAGGTAAATAAATACACATCTCCCAAATATTGTATTAATTGGCTGATGAATGCAGTCACCTTCAACAAAGCTCAAAATTGTATTATTTCAGTTCTGTTTACTAGCTAGTTTCTTTCTGGCTCCACAGTCAGTGCTATTTCCCAGCATACTCAGAAGTCTACAGGCACTGTCATTACAGACATATGCTCTCAGTGAGCAATGCATCACAGATGCAAAAACCAAACCTGAAACATGGAAACGGGCATGTCTGAAAAATGCCATCAGGACTTGCAAGGCATTCTTAACAAAAGTCAGACCGATGGCTACTGTAAGAAAAAAACAAGCAGCTTCTGCAGGAAAGGCTTGACTGATTACCTGATATCAAGAAATCAGGTAAAAAAAAAAATCAAGAAATTTAATTGGATAGTATAAGAAGACAAAAATGAAACCATGAATTTTCTAAATGAAGCTTTCTATTAAATACGTTAATAAACCTTTTAGGAAAAATGCTGAGCTGCAGGTTTTTTTTGTTTTCTTTTGTTTTCTGGCATTTGTCCAAATTTAGAGATAACACTAAATCATTAAATATTTTCACAAGTATAGTTCTTATATATGTGGACTTTTTTTTTTTTTAACTGTCACTGGTAAAAACAGATTTTTTTTTCCCTATTTCATTTAAAATGCTCTTCATTTGTGACAAGTGAAAAAGAAGACTCACACAAATGAACAGAGGATCTGGGGTACTTCTCCCTTACTTGTTGCTCTCACGAAGGTCTTTCACGTTGCATTCTACCTTCAGTTGCATTTGTGCAACCCTTCAGGAGGATACAAGTCAAAACTGAACACTTGGCCCAACACACTGACTCATATTTAGTAATTGCAGACCCAGGAAAGAATCTGACCCTCGCTTGTGTGGCCATCCAAATAAAGTTTTTTGGTTGCTTTTGTGTTAAACAAGATGCACTTCAACATGACTTCAAAAGCAGCCTTTTAGCTCAAGTTTGGTGTGGGATGTACATCTGCAATCATCAAATAAAATCAGAATCACCTACAATGAATAGATCTTGACATTTTCCTATACAACATTAAATTTTACTTGAAGCTGCTTAGGGAGGTTTTTGAAAGAAAGAAAAGCACAGCCTTGGTTTTTGATGGATGTGACTGAACTGTGCGGGATCAGGGTCCAAACAGTCGCAGCCAAACTGGTGCAGCAGTGTTACCCGATTTTGTACAGTACTAGAACAGCCAACGTATATAACTCATCGTTTACATACTTTAACTGGAGATATTGCACTGAGTATTTTTTTCCCCACACCGATCTCTGTAGTTTGAAAAAAATTACACTTAGATGGAAAACCATCAAAAATGTAAAGGTGAAGCATGTGCTCCAAGCAGACCTGTCTAGAACGAAACATGAACAAAGCAACTACTAAATGTCTACAAGTTAATCAGTGTTATAAATTTTTCCACTTTAATTGAGTTATAAACAATTCAAGAAATAAACTGTTTCCTAACCCACATGACATGTGAACAAATGTTAAAATACATTTTCAGGAAGGTGATAAAACCTAATGCTTCATCATCAGAAAACTACTGACTTAAGTGTATAAAAACTACTCCCAATAATATTATGACTGAAAGACAATCAAGGCAAAAAACCATAGAACTTTGAGTCAGTCTCCCAACTTGTTTTATCACTATTTGTCAAGTTCATTATTTAAACACAGGATTGTTTTCTTAATATACATACTTATACAATGGTTTAAATTAAGGCATAGTCCAGCTGGCTGATATTTTCAGTAAAATGTCTCTGTTGCTTTTTATCAGTAATAATTGGTTCAGATTACCGCTGGCAAAAGTAACACAGCCCATTAAAGAGGAGATTAAAAACCAAAACAAAACCAAAAGCAAAAATAACCCAGATCTCTTTAATCCTACTATCTTCCATTTGGGTCACTCGTAAATTAAATGCGGTGCAGGCCTTTGGACTCAGGAAGCCTTTCAAGAAACTCACCATTAAATCAATCTATCAGACAGGGCTTGAGGCTTTAAGGAGAAGCTGGTAAAAAATCCTGAACCCACAGTGTGGTTTTACAGAAAGCCTTTCACATTCTAGAGAAAGAATATTGTCCACCCAATGCAAAACAGATAAGAAGAGAAGTTAACATCCAAAAAACACAGGGCAAACTTTTGGAAGACCTAGCCAAAGAGATAATGGCCGAAGTTTAACAGACATTAAGAAGTGAGCCTTTCAGAATTCAATTCAACATGCCAACTGGAGACTCTTAATTTAAAAGCATTGCCTCAAATCATGACACAATGACGATGCTTTTGTAAATGACATTTTAGGCTCTCGAAATACTCTGAAAAGTGTATCTTCCATGCAATCTGGAACCATATTCTAGAAGGCTAGAATATTTCTGTTTTCTTTTTCAGTTTTAACATGAAGTGTTTGAGGCTTTAGGGAATTGCAATTTAAATGTAGAACACAGACAACTTTGATAAAGCCAAATGTTCTTAAATAGAATAAATGATATGCAAATCTCATTATCTCCGTGTGTACTAAAGTTGATGCATAAAAGATTCAATCATGTTATACAAGAAAATGCTCAATTTTAGGAATATAAATTAAGACCAGCTGCACCCCAAATAGTTTTAAATTCACCAGTTTAGTCCTTCACAATGTCATGCTGCAAGAGGGGCAAAATAATAGGCTAGATCACAGCCTCAGTCCAGAACCTGACAGGCCATGCTTGAGCTACTCTTGGGACAAAGACAAAACATTATTTGAGGCAGCTGATTAGTTACTGAGCAGCAAGTAGCTCTAAATCACGAGTGACTATAGCACCATGTGTTCCCTTGAGAATGAAAACACTGTTTTCTTCAAAATTAGTAATCATAAGTATATTCCTTAAAGTTCAGTAGTTTGGGTTTTTGAGCTTTTACTTATTCTTTTTGCTGTTTTACTTTAACATTTTTCCCAATGAAAATGCTGCCTATTAAGCTTAGTATAATGCAACTACTTATTTTCTTATTTATCTGGTTTATATTTTATTTCTAAAGCAAACATTCTTAATATACTCATTCTACCAGGCAGTGTTCTGTGACAAACACTTTATTTTCAGAGACAAGCTCTGGAGTTCATACGAGTGCTTAGAGACCTCCTTGTAGCCCCATTCATCCTGCCTTTTAAACTAGACTAGTAGCCAACACAGGCACCTGGAAGTAAAAACAAAGACAATAAAGTTTAAGAGATGCATTTAATGCACCACGGTAGTATAAATCCTTCCAGAGGCTGGTAATCTAATCATTCTCTGCATTTCCTGAATGCCAGCTTATACTAAAGCATTCCCTTGCATCAATGGCTTTGACAAGTAGGAAAAGTAAAAGGTGACAATAGAGAAAGTGCTAAAAACCTATCATGTTTCTCTCAACTAAGCATTGTAGCAGACTTGTTCAATGCTTTTCCTCCACATTAACCTACACTATGCTAAAGCAGCAAAATAGCCACACAAGCACAGAGTACTGTGTAAATAAAGACTCTTAATACTACCCTGGTATAATGAAAATGGATCAGCCAAAGGCATTCACTAATAAAATGATCATTGAAATCCATACATCAGAACCCTTGTAGAGCACCATATTTCAGAAATATGTCTGAAGTGTATAGCTGTACCGAAGCTGGAGGCAGAACATTCTTCATTGGATTTGATGATCAGACTCCCACTGAGGTTCCTCAATGAACGTGAATACTACTGAACCAGTCTAAATACATACTGGTTTTACATGGATGTTTGTGAGGGAAAACACGGAGTTCCTATCATATTGTTTATTCCAGCTGTTTTTGCTCTAGGTTTAGGCATTTGCTTTCAAGGTCATCCTTGTTATGCCCAGCTGGTTCCTCACTCTGTGAGATAGAAATTTCTGACTGTTCCGTCTTTGTGTCATTATCAGCCAGCTCCTCTGCAGCCAAAGTGGGGCCATGAAGCTCCTTCACATGGAGAGTAGGATTGGTCATTTGCTCTGTCTCTTGTTGAGAGGCTGGTACACTGCTATCTTTGGGAAGCTCGGGGCAGTTGACAGGAGCTATCACCAAGGGAGGCTGAGGTAGGTCTTTCTGCAAATGGAAGATCAGTTAGAATGATGAAAAGCAGGAATTATTACCGCTGCCAAGAGCAGTATTAACTGTATATAGAGATACACTAGAGTTAACAATAAACTTATTTAACTGTGTCCAGTTATCAAGTCAAATCGTCAGATCAAATGGTCACACAAGGTGAAGATAAAAAGTGCATCATCTCTGCCTGTTCTCCAGCAGTGGACACATGCATACAGTCATCCTACCTTTGCATTTATAGTGCATGAGAAGATTTTTCTTCCAGGAATTTGTCTAATAACTTTTAAAAACCTAGTAAACTTTTATTATTCACAACAATTGTGGCAGTGAGTTTCACATCTACACAGAAAAATAAAAAAAATTCTTTAAAAAGAAGTTTTGTTTTGAACTGCTGGTTGAATTCATGATTTCTAGTCTAAACTTTTAGGATAGAATTTTGGTAAGGCTATGGAAGGGAAAGTATTATTAGATGGGATGGTCCCAAGGAAAAAAAAAAGTCTTGCAGATGAGCGTTTGGCTGATTTATCTTTCTGATATTTCCAAGAACTGTAAGAGGTAGCTGCTTGCTGTGTTCATCTGCATTGTACTTACGGTAACCTTGTATGTAAAAGCTCTAGCTAGTCACCTGCAGTGGATTTTTTTTTTCCCCACCTCCTTTTCATAAGCTCCAAATTCAGTTATGTGGCCACAATGTAGTGGCACCCTTAATGCTATTAAAGTGTCTTGGTGCTAGGTTGCTAACAGAACAGTAGTGAGATGCCTACAGGATCTGTAACCAGGAAATACTGTTCCTCCAAATCAGAGTTGCAGGAATTACTGAATTGCTATTTTTTAAGAGTTTCTTTGTAGAGGAAGAACTTTTATTTGCTAAGATCCTCCTGGAACTCTTGCTATTACATGTCTACAAGGGACTGAAAATGCCTTTTATTTCTTTGACTGCAACTTTTCTGTGACATCTTACTAGAAGAGGTTTTAGTCCCTTATTCTTGGTTTTATCAGTTGTGACAGATTTCCAGAAACATGACCTGTGTGAGGCATACAAAGGACTGCAAGCCCTACTCAGCTAACTGCATGCTACTTGGCTTCAGGATTTGCTCACTCAACCAGTCCCATCAAATTCTATATTCTTACTGAAGGGCCATGAAAAGAGAAGCATTACTTTCCATAAAACTTCAGGAACTGTGAGCAATCTATAATGACCAAAAAGATTTACTACTGATTCTGAAATAGGTTGCACAGATTAACAGAAATAAAAGAGTTAGAATCTGCAGAAGGTGAATGAAGCAGAATCTGTAGCCTGATGATTCCTCACTGATATCACACATCATCCCTGTTGATTACTCAAGGACAAGCAAACAGCACTTTGTCACTCCAGCATTCTCTGGTTTTGTCCACCTTTACTATCAGTGTACGGCAATTGGCACTTTCTCCAACACATTTCAGACGATGTCAAATATTTTTTCCAATAATTAAATTCAGTTTTCTAGAGGAAGGTCATGAAGGTTATAAAAAATAATTGAGTAACAAAATAAAACTCACTGGGGGAGAACCTCCAGCTTGACAGATTCACCCTTCAGGTAATTAATCAAAAACTATAATCATGCATCATGATATAAATCATTCCTTCTAGAATCAAATGACTTTCATTTGTACTACAGAGAAACAAAGTGATAATTCAGTATACTGAACTAGATGTCTATCTTCATAAGCAGTAGGCTATGAAAAGATAGAAAGATAAAAATTTTTAAGGAGTTACTTACCACAGTAGTTATAATACTTTCAGCAAAGATCAAATCAGTAAACATTGTGGCAGAATGATAAAGGATAGACAGGGTCTACTTTACTTTTCACTAGCCAGTTTAAGTGGCCATAAATATTAAAGAAAATGAAAACATTACTGAGGCAAAAAAAAGCATAAAAAAGAAACAATCAAGCAAAACAAAAATCTTTGGTTTTGGTGGATAATACTACAATATTTTACTCAACTTTAATTCTAGTTAGGTTTTTATAATATTAGTATTTCTTGAAGACACTCATATCAAACTGGTATTCACCGCAAAGCCGCTGCCCGTCCAGAACATTGCAAGCTCCTTCCTCCAAAGAGCCACAGCAAAGCTTGTGATTAGAGTGCAGGGTACCAAGTAGAGGAGAGCTGGCTGGCCCATCTGCATCAATGCCAAGGCGACAAAGGTCACAAGAAGGCCTATGCCATATGCTGAAAGGAAATAAAACCAGCATAAAAAAGTTATTCAGATATAGCTCTGCTCAAGAACAACCGAATAATTAGCTACATAAGCATTCTAACAGGAACTTTCTTCCAAGTAATATGTGAAGCAACTTCTCCAAAACTTTTTCCAGCTTCTAAACACAAGCGTTACACATTGTATATAATGTGCACATCTCAAAAGAGAGAGATACCATGGTCTTTCTATTCATAACAATGTTGTGAAAGTAGTGTGATTGGCCTAGTTCATGCTGTGCAATTAAATCATTATCTTAGGCAGTTTTAGAGAAGCAAGATAAACCAATATTTTGTTTCTCCTATTGTATTTATTAATTCAGGTACAGACAATTATTTTGACCACTATAATACATGCTTCTTGTTTGGTTTGGCTGTTTCTTACTACACTGCAACATCAGTAAAAACAAAGCCAACTGTATAATTTATTATTTTCTCTTCAATTACTGCTTGTATTCTGCAGAAAATAAGCAGAACAGAAACATTTAGGATCTCATACTGTAATTACTTTCAATTACATTTTCAGAAGAATGAAGCTAAATCTAACTGATTCTTGTTCAGAAGTCAGATGATTGGAACACTCATTAATAGTTTTATCCAGTTCTCCAGAGACTTTTTTTTTTTTTTTTTAAATTTGTGAGAGTTCCTTATATTTAATTGAAATACTTCTTTTTGTGACCTAAGTCCATTGCCTCATATCTTATCCCTGTACGCTTGCAAGAGAAGTCTGGCTCTGTCTTCTCTGCATCCTCACATTAGGTAGCTGTGAACTGCAAGAGAATCTCCCCTTTGCCTTCTCTTCTTTGAATGTCACGCGCTTCAGCACCCAACCATCTTGATGGCCTACACGGGATTTACTCCAGCATATCAATGTCTCTTTTGCACTGAGAATCCCCACTCCCCCTAGATACAGTATTCCAGACTCAGTCTTAAGAGCCAAACTGAGGGAATAATCACTTCTCTCATCCCGCTGGCTCTAATTTTGCTAATACAGCGCAGTATGTGGTTACTTTTCATTGCTGCAATAACACTGCTAACTCTTTATTGATACAGAAATTGATAGGAAAACATTGTAAAGATGTTTTGAAAGTACCAGGCAAGAGAATGGTTTACTTTATGAATATATGAGAGAAAATTATCTAAAATTTGCTACATTGAAATAAAAGCATCTCTCTAATCCTGCTTTAAGCCTCCAAGAACTTTACAAGAATTTCTAAAGTGGTTTCCTCTAAGTTTATGACATTAACTGCAAGTATTCTAAGTCTTTGCTAGCATAAATATAGATTTTGGTTGGCTTTGTTACAAGGTAAGATATTCATCAGTCACCCTGAAGTCTGTGGCATGCAACTCTGGATTCTATACACTAAAGTTTGAAACCAATTTGGTTTAATTTGGAGGTATTACATCCATTACAAAGTAATTCAATACACCATAAGTCACAGATTTTTAGAACACACAAAGTCAAAATAAAATATCCTTGGAACCTGAAATTTCATTGCAACAAACTCAAAGATTCAACTAATCAAGAAACCAGAACGAGTATCTAAGCATGTATAACAATACACGTAGGGGTTATGGTGAGACAAACCATGGTAACATGTAGTTCCCTTTATTTATGTCAGACAAGGCAGCTCAAGAAAATGAGATCAGATAACTCAGTGACAGAAGGTCTAGCCTTCAAAGTACACCAGAGTTTTATTTGCTTCATTAAATAGTTCTGTTTAATAATGAAAGGAGCAGAACAACAAAAAAAACCAACGTAGTATGAGAACAATGGTATGCTTTTAAAGGGAGTGACTCCTCTAGGTATTGTGTTAAAGTGTCAATGTTAAACATACCTATTGTGCAGGCTACAAAATAGACTCTGGATGACTGCACCTGAATATCAAATCTATGGCAATAGGCTACCAGTAAACCTAGGAAAGGAAAGAACAATTACAACACGTTTTCAATCCACTCATGCATTAAGATAAATGAAAAAGTATCAAATTATCTCTGACCTTTTAAGATTTTTTCCAATACTTACTTTGGTACTCTAGTGTTTAAGAACTATGACAGCATCACTCAGGAAACTGCACAGCTTACAGAACAGTTATATAACACAAGCCCAGTACAACAGAAGCCATCTAACATTAACATCTATAAATACAGAGATCCAAGATATCATCCCATCCTCAATAAACACTTGGAAAAATACAGCATTGAAATGAAGAATAAGGGTAAGTTCATCCCTTGTAAATCCTCATAAAGGTAGCAGCACTAATGACCATACCTATTACAGGTCAGTTTGTACGTGCTTACATAGAGCAGCTCAAAATATTATGTGATTCATGTTTTACCAGTCCCAAACTAAACTGTTCCCTAAACAGCAAAAATACATGTACAAAATAGTTCTTCTGGGTGTGTGCACACCCACATAATTTAATCAAGTAATCCAGCGACCACCTGGACCACCTCTTCCAGAAGAGGAAGCCTTGCTTCTTACAAATTTGCTCAAAAAAAACTCACTAAGTAAGAGCTCTGATTAAAGATTTTTCTGTGACTGGAGATTAATGAAGTTACTCTTAAGTAAATTCTCTTGTTGTTAATTGTTAATGATATGCTTCTGCCTTTCCCTCCTAGGAGAGGGATTCCCCCCCCATTTAAATAGCTTGTTTCCATGAAACTTGTAGGAACATAATTATCTAGGGTTTTGCGGCTGAATTTTGTTGAAACCTGTCATCATATTAAAAATTATTAAAGGATGAGAGACACAGAGGGACTGCAGAAACTTTGCTTCTTTAGAAATCAAGGCTAAAAGCACAGTAATTTTTGTGTGCTTTTTTTTTTTTTTAAAGAGTTCTGGAATTAAGACCAAACAAAGTAAGTTTCCAAGGAATGCACATGAAACAGTTTGTTCATGTATTTTAAGGAAAATGAAAAAAAGAAAAAAAAGAAATAATTACGCTGGTGAACTAAATGCAGCAAAAGTTACCAATTGTACCACAGAAGATTATACAGCCAGTAAAAAATAAGTTATTCACTGTAAGAGAATCGTACTAGATGAATTGCCCACATGCACTGAGCACTGTGTATGTTCAGTCACTAGAACCTGGATAATTTTCTTACTCTCAGATTATCCAAGTTCCTTAATGCTCCACCCACCCTAGTGTAAGATTTAGTTCACTCTCAACTTTGAAGCTTGGAAGGAAATGATCCCAGGGAGACAGAAGTAGAGAGCAGGCAGAAGGGAGGTCACACTGAAAATGGGAAGCATATGCTGAAGAACTCCAATTACTAGTGAATTTCTTTTTTTTATTTTCAGGTGACTTGTCCATAACAACATCCACATGTACCTGGAGATGAGTTCTGGAGCTCTTCAAACCAATAGCAACTGCAAAGCTGCTCTGCCAAGCGCCACATCATCTTCAGATGCTTTTGTAATGGCATAGTACTGGGAGAAAGCATGGACAGAGCGCTCCAGGTGACAACTTGATGCACAGTAAAGATGGAGACAGCTCTCTGATGACCACACACTCCAATGACAAGAGATGGCTCCAACCCAATGTTCTTCTAATTGCCCTCATCACAGTCTGTTTTGCATTCTGACAACCCATGAATGGGGATGGCCACGAGTAGATTACCAGATCATCAACCTGACAAACTGCAAGCTTATATTTTATGAATATAATCCATAAGGACTAAAGCTGTCTTCGGACAAGCAATTTTGGTGCTGGAGATATAGGGCAGTAGAGAGAGAGCTAGGCACAACTGAACAATGGATTGCTACAGCTCTGTGGATTCTTCAGTCTTACGAAACCACTCAGCTCCATTCCTAAGTTGGAGTTTTCATATCCTGCAGGCCCAAGTTTGAATAAGAAGCGTTTCTAACGTACAGTGAAGTGTCCCTCTCCCAAATAAGAAAACCTCCTTACATGAAGATCAATGCGAGAAATATGACCACTACAGGTGATATGAGGTCATCAGATACAATATTCTACAAAACAACAATTATATGTTTAAGATCAGGTTGGGGGGTATGGGTGGGAGGGAAGCACAAAGATAGTTCAGGTTTCCCAAAATACAAGAAAATGAACACATGATTTTTCAGAAGAAGTCTGAAAGCCAGAATATACTTAGTTTTTTTCAGCTGCAGTGGTGCCAGGCATACTTCTAGATACTGTCTAATGCCAGGTTTGAGAGAAGGTGCGGTAGGAACACTAGACATTGTATAAATAACAAAATTGTGAAGTTTTGAGTGGTCAGGTATGCATGTACTCAAATCACGGGCAAATGGGCAAGTCATTTCCTCTATGATCACACTGTTAAACATGTTTATATTGTAATATTAGCTGCTGAATTAACTCTTCAGATTTCTCTATATTTCTTGACTTCACTGCATGTGAAACCGAGCCATAAAATTAACATGCATTTTATTTCTTACTGAAAGAGTAAATAGGGCAGAAAAAAACAGAAAAGGTATACTTACAAATGTATCAGGTTTATACAAGTCAAATCAAACTTTTCATTTGAAGTGGAAGCAGAAAAGGAATAAACTAATATGACAGTGCAACAAATACAGTTCTTAACACACTAAACAAGAAATACCTGGAACTAAAATGTCTCCAAATCCTAGGAGAGAAAAAGGCCTGTCACACAGAGCCAATGGTGATGAGTTCAGTCGCGGAACCTTCAGGACCATTGGGAGCTTAGAATGAAAGAGACATAAGCCTTATGAAAAGCTGTTTTCTCTACATACTGACACCAGAACTTGTTCCTGTTGTACTGGAACTGCAGACTACAGATAGAACAAAATTTTTTTTTTTTTTTTTTTTTTTTTTTTTACACATTATACATCCTTATATTAGGTATCTTTTATCAACATTACTGACAACAAACAAAACATACTTAAGATGGGAGTGATGAAATACTTTACAAAAACAAATGGCCAAGACAACTCAGCATGACAGACATCTCGAAACATTCTATATTTATTTCAAAGACCTCACATGCACTAGGGTATCAACTCTGCTTTAACTGTAGAAACAAAAAATTTAGGTAAGCTGCCACATGCATAAGAAATAGCTTTATATTGGGTTCTACTAGTTACAATGAATGTATCAAAAGAGTGAAGACTTTTTGAAACACTTTAAAAACTGATTTTTCCATTCAGACTTCTTTTTTGTTGTGTGTTTTCTCTAATGTTCCTGTTTATTACATAATTTGCAGTGTTGAGGCACGGTATGGCAAGGTTCAGTGCAAACATATATACTCTTATATAGAACATTAAAGAAAATTTATTTATTTTGCTTATGTTAGTGCCTAAATCATCATGTCTACTTATAGTATAATTACTCTTCTGTACATTCATTCTGTGTGTAAAACTGGAACTTAAGGGGCAACAAAAGACAAGTAATTTGAACAAAACCAGTTTCCTACAGATTCATTTCTTGTTTGTTTTGCATACTGTGTCTCATCATCTTCTATATCTCACCTACTTTCCTCCCCAAGTCAGCCATATCATATTGTACAGCTCTGTGCACGCAGCAGGCTGCAGTTAAACGGTACAGAACTGTTGAATTCTGACTTCTGTTTTCTTTCTCCAGTTTGTGTTTCTCTCCTTTGCCTATCCTCAGTTTTTCATAAAACAATTATCAAAAAATGGGGGGGAGCTGGAGGGGAGGAAAGAGACAGACATGATATGAATTTAGTCTCTTCAGGTAAAAATGGATCTGCTTCATTAGCAATTAGCTACATTTACAAATACGCTCACATGTTTTTGTGACACTGAGCTAACCAGCTTCCTTTAAGTTTCTGTTGTAGATTTCCAGAAAGCTCAGGAGTGCTTATTTCCATGTAAAATTCTTTTAATGGCACATTCATTTCAGACCTGTGGTCTTGGAGCTTTACAGAAGCTGAAAGCTTAACAGCTGGAAGTTAATGCCCTATTTCAGACTACATACAGTACCTTTTCATGAGTGGCAGAATCAGAAGGGCCTGCAGCCACCTCCACCATTATACTCTCCCCTGTCTAAAGAAAAAATGGCAAAACTGTCAATCAGTATATCACTCAACAGGCCAGGGATTATTTAGGAACACACAGAGAAACAGGTCATTACATTTTGCTCTGTGAGCAGCAGGCACTAGAGAAATACTTTACTTACCTTTGTTAGAAAAGGTGTGATAAATACAAAGAATATATCGTAGACAAAAAGAACTAGGAGAAGCAAAGTACAACCCTGGAGGAAGAGAGAAGACACTTCATGTGTATTTGTCTACTATGCAGTAGTTAGCAGCAGAGTATAATTAGCAACTTAAGAGTATTCAGAGCAAAAAGTTAACAAGGACTAAACAAGTCATCCACATTTTTCTCAATTCCTAAATATTTTAAATGGAAGAATCTCACCTTGCACGCAGCAAGTAATAGAACGTAATTCTCAGACACAAAACTACATGTTAGTTTCTCAAATTCTGTAAAATCTGAAAATGATGTTTCAATTTGTTAGGAAATACTGAAAAGTTCTGCATTTTCTCTGAATTATGCTAGGCATAGTTTGAAACAGTATCTACATTATCTCAGCCAATTTGTACAGGGAAACAAATTTATAAGTGAAGATAACTTGGAACAGAGTTTGAAGAACTGCCTAAGAAACAACTAAATGACTAATGCTAATTTTTATTTTAGAATACTGAATAAGTTCTGGAAGATTTGCAAAGAGTCAGAACATTGCTTCCACCATATGTCAAATCTGGGGAAAAAACAAAACAAAACATAGCGATGGAAGATACTCATATTTGATTTGCAGCAAAAAAGACATTGAGAAGGACTGAAAAATCACAGCTGACAGATCTCCACAATCAATCGGCAAATCTTTATGAAGTAAGTACATACAGTAAAATCTGCATGATATGGTGCTTCAGCACTTATTTTTCTTAATCAAAGACCTAAAACATGATATCATCACTGTACGGAAGAGAAGTTCACTTGTACACAGTCCTGTTTGTAGTGGATAAATTACACCAACTACAAGCAAATTGTAAGTTTTAATACAACTGAAATATCTCCAGCATGGTATGAGAACAAATATGGCAGATGTATTAATAGGACAGAGTAGTCTATGCAAAGCCACAGCTCTGAAAAGTAGGGTTTACACAAGTGTGACTGCTAATGTGATTCGTGAACATACAAAGAAGAGTTTAAAAAAAATCACTCTACACTTATTGGGGTTCAAATGTTACTGGAAAACTACATCTAGTTCCATTATATATCATCTAGGAAGGATGCTGATGAACTAGAGAATTTAAAAGAAGCATGTCTAAATGACTGGTAAATGCATAGTTAGCAAAGCCCGTAAGTTATTTGACCACAGTGCACAAGTAGTTATGTAAGCAACAAAAATTAGACTGAAGAATTACCTGATACCCCAACAAAACTAGGAGCTTTAAGTTTAGCAAATTTCAACCAGAAATACAGCAAATGGTTTTAATTATGATGTGAAGTCAATTATTGGAAAAGTCTTATTAAAGATTGCAGAAACTTTTGATCAGTCTTAAAAGTTTTTAAAAGCTAGGTTTTGCTCGGGCATTTTTCAGGAAAACCCTTTTGTCACACTAAACAGAAGCATATACCAGATTTATCATTTTTCCTCATTAAGCTTCACAATCAGAGAATTAGACAGCTAGCGAGGATCATGAAAGCTGCTGAAGAACACAAGAGGTCATTTTGCCTTTACTTCCCTGCTTCTTAACTATCTAAGCACATTATATCAAGTCTCTGAATACTCCATTATAAGTGACTCCCCTGTTCAAATATACAGGCAAACCTCTTTTAATGTCTGTTTAACATCCATACCTTAAATGTAGGCAGGCGAATCGTTTTCAACATGTAAAGACAGAAAGCAATTCCTAAAGCATCTTGCAGAACCCAGGCCCACCTAAAGGAAGAGAAAAGTTACATTTTTGCAGGAAGCAGTAGGACAGCCAGACCAAGCCTTGTTCTCACTAAGGACCTGCTTGGGACAAAAAAAAAAAAACGAACCAAACCAAAAAACTTTATTAAAAGCACTTGTTTGAAATCAACATTGTAGTTATCATGGATTCACAAATGGGAAGTTGTGCTTGATGAACCTGATAACCTTCTACAATGAAATGACTGGTTTGTTAGATGAGCACTGGATATTATTTACTGGACTTCAGGAAGGCTTTCTACACAGCATCTTCCGTAAGATCCCCATAGAAAGCTGTTGATACACAGGCTGGATGAGCAGACAGTGAGGTGGATTGAAGACCAGCTGAAAGGCCAGGCCCAGAGGGTGATATCAGTGGCACAAAGCCTAGTTGGAGGCCAGTAACTAGCATTGTACCCCAGTGGTCTATGTGGGGTCCAATCCTGTTCAACATCTTCACCAATGCTCTGGATGATGGGGTAGAGTGTACTCTCGGCAAGTTTGCAGATGACATAAAACTATGAGGAGTGGCTGACATGCCAGAAGGTCGTGCTGCCATCCAGAGGAACCTTAAGAGGCTGGAGAAACAGGCTGAAAGGAAATTCATTAAGTTCAACAAGGGAAAGTGCAAAGTCCTACAACTGCGGAAGAACAAGCCCATGCACCAGAACGTGCTGGAGGCTGACCATCTGGAAAGCAGCTTTGAAAAAAGGGGCTGGGGGTGCTGGAGGACACTAAGTTGAACATGAACCAGCAATATGACCTTATGACAAAGGTGAGTAATGGTATCCTGGGCTGCATTAGGAGGAGTCTTACCAGCAGGTCGAGGGAGGTGATCATTCCCCTCTACTCAGCACTGGTGAGGCCCACCTGGAGTATGGTGTCCAGTTCTGGGCTCCTCAGTACAAGAGAGAGATGGAGCTACTACAGAGAGTCCAACAAAGGGTCACAAAGGTGGTGAAGGGACCAGAGCATCTCTCCTATGAGGAAAGGCTAAGAGAGACAGGACTGTTCAGACTAGAGAAAAGGCAGCTCGGGGTGGGGGGGATCTTTTCAATGTACGTAAACATCTGAAGGGAGGGTGCAAAGAGGATAGAGCTAGGCTCCTTTCAGTGGTGCCAAGTGATAGGACAAGAGGCAATGAGCACAAACAAACACAGGAGGTTCCCACTTAACACTTTCCACTGTGTGTTTGATGGAGCACTGGCACAGGTTGCCCAGAGAGGTCGCAGAGTCTTTCTCCTTGGAGATATTGAAAAGTCATCTGGATGCGGTCCTGGGCAACTGGCTCTAGGTCAACCTGCTTGAGCAGGGTGGTTGGATCACATGACCTCCAGAGATGTTTTCCAAACTCAACCATTCTGTAATTCTGCAANACTTAACACTTTCCACTGTGTGTTTGATGGAGCACTGGCACAGGTTGCCCAGAGAGGTCGCAGAGTCTTTCTCCTTGGAGATATTGAAAAGTCATCTGGATGCGGTCCTGGGCAACTGGCTCTAGGTCAACCTGCTTGAGCAGGGTGGTTGGATCACATGACCTCCAGAGATGTTTTCCAAACTCAACCATTCTGTAATTCTGCAATTGTTTTTGACCAAACTATTCATGTTTCATTCTGTCATCTAGTCCATAGGCATGAAATTTATTGTTTTATCTCTTGAGTCTAAGACTATGATTTTAAAACAAGTTGTACTTTGTCCTCAGCAATTTAGTTTAGGACAAGCTAATTGCTTTTATCCTCTTTATTCTAATGTCTTAAGAGCAATCAAAGGGTCTTTGAACACATACCATCTCAGAGTGCAGCTAAGCTCACACACTATATTTTCCACGCATATTTACTGCCAGTAGCTGCTCTTCAATTCTACTTTTTCCATATCTGTAATCTTTTCAATACTTGGAATTATTTTTTTTCCATGAATTAGTTTTACAATCCTGCTGAAGAAATACTAGAGCTTATACCCATTTATTATAAATTAGAAACAAGAAGTTGCAGTCATGACAGTTTAAAGAGATATGTGAATAGAGAACAAAGCTAGCTCCACTAAAACCTGTGACAGTTCTAATAGACCAGTTTTCATCTCTCCCTACATACTTTGTCTCACATTTACAATACACACTGCTCTTTCATTTTAGCAGCCATAAAAATGCAGCTATGGTTGGTGGTGGTATAGTCACCAACAAAGACCAGGATGGAAAAACAGATTCATTCTTGGTTACTACTGGTAGCGAAGAGTCATCTTATTGTGATTTATTATCACTCTTCCTAATGGAATACTTCTTCGTATGCCAGTCTTTCAAGAGACTGGTTCAACTTGACACACTCTCCAAAGGGACCACACAAAGTATGAATCAGCCACAGAAAGAAAGATGTACAAATCCTTTCAGAGGCTGCTAGGGGTCTGTTCCTTGGATAAAACACTGCTGAAAGCCTCCTGTCTAGGAATCTCAGTGAAGGGAAGAATGCCTGGGCAAGTTCTGAAAGTTAAGTCTAGAAGAACTAAAGCTTTACTCTCGATAGCTAGGATCAAACAGAAGTAGGATTTGAGACACGAAACACTAGTGTTTCCCTACAATTGCTAGTGTCTATATACAGACGAAAGATTATGCTGCTGTGATCTTGTGATCAATGCCTGAGTACCTGCTGATGAAGCCTTGTGCAGGAGACACTCAGGTCCGCTCCAGCTTTGAGGCAGAAAATGGATTTCCCAGTCCTAACTATCCCAGGTTGGAATGGTACTATAGTATTTCTGTACTTCTCAGTCTGACACTGGCTCCTTATTGCTCTACAAGAAGTTCCAGGGTTGATGCTTTCTGGATTTCTAAGTTTTGTCAGTGAATGATCCACAGACTTAATGCAGAAAATAGACCCCACAAAGGCAATAAAAGGCATTCAAGACAAGAAAGACACCTTCAGTACTATCAGCAGAAACTAAAGCCAGCATTTCAGTTCTAATACAGAATCAGTGATAGCATCCCTCTAACAGAAGTGGTAAGAAGAACATGCTATAGTTAGGTACCACAGCAATACTGGACATAGTTCCCCTCAACTGTCTGGTATGAGAGAACAATTTTCTAAAGATCTGACATAGCTCTTATTCTCTCAGAACAAATGCACATGCAGATCGTCACATGAAGAAATAAATTAGACAACTTGTGTCTGAATTTCTGTATCACTTCTGAAAAGCTGTCTGAAGCCATTGAGATCAGAATATTGGCTGGGACTCCAGACTCAGTAAAGCCTGAATTTTCTGGGAGAGATTTAGGCTTAACAAGAGACAGTTTTCTATAACGTAGACCAACCAAAGATGAAGTACATCAAGAACAACTACGAATTTCTGCCCAAGCCTCCAGTTTCTTTCCTGTAACCCCGAAATTCTAATCGTGATTAAGCTTCTATGGATGTCAATTACTTATGGCATACAGCATATTACAGTCTTCTTGCATAGAAACTAAAATATATACTCACTGATCTTCGTTTCTGAAGATTCCCCAGACTACGCTGACAGAGATACAAAATACTGCCAATAGCAACATCCGGACCTGTGGACGCTTGTGAAAATAAGGCAAGTTGTTGTCTGGGATTCTGAAAATGAAACGTACAGGTATAATTGTCTATGTAGTTACCCTCCTCCTTCATAAACATTTTGAAATATGAAATCACCTTGTAAATCCCTTACCTACCCAACATTACAAAATTTAATTTTGCCCATTAAAAAATTTACAAGTTATCACATACCTACACTTTCCCAAGGGAAATCTTCTTACAAAGGGAGACAGACAACTGTAAAGGCCAATTGAGGCAGCCAGGCAGAATATTCCTATTATAACATAGACTGACACACAAAAAGTAGTAAGTCCAAGAAGGATAAGTTAAGAGATGTTTTCTTTCAATCAAAAAACCTGAACAACAAATAAGGCTGCAACTTCACCAGTGAAAATTAAATACAGAGACTTCAATTATCTGTTGATTAGATTTATGCTCTCTAAATATCTAATTTCAGCTCATTTTACTCAGGTGTACTTTATGCAATAGCTACTTTAACAAACCAAAAGCTCTTTGCTAATATTTTTAAAGTAAGCCATCAGAAGCCAAAGAGGCAATTTACAGTGACATGTTCATCTTCTCACCATCAGTACCCGTGAATGCCATAAGGGAACACTTAAAATTACTCAGTAACAAAATGAATTAACACAGATGGGATGCATCTTTTACAGCTTCCTCAGAAATATGACGATGGAAGTTTCAGGCTGTTCAGATCTCATGTTCTTTCTTTGATTTGATAAAAAAGTAATCAATAGAATCTTACCATACTTATAAAGGTAAAAAAAATCAAATTGAGTAATAATAGAAAGGAGAGAATAGGTTTGAGAAATCCTTTGACAAAACTAAAGACTTAATGTCTTACACCTTTTATCTACTTAATAGGTTTTAATGTTCGAAAGAAGCACTACGATCATCTAATCCAACCTTACTAAAGTAGGTACAGAGGTCTACCCAGAGGGTTTTCTTAAAGGGTTTTAAATCACATTGCAACAAGAAAACACTGTGGAAGACAGCTGTTTCATAATCACTTCTACAGTAAAAGCATTCTTTAAGCAATGGCAGCCTAGCAGTATTGAAGCTGTATCAACAGAAATACAACTTTAAGAGTACCTAAGTGGTCATAGAAGAAATAAAGGAGGACCAGCATTGAGCAGCACATCACTACAAATACACAGATCATTATTGGAGTCACATCAACTGTTTCATCATCATGTTTCTCTGCCCCATCATCACGTTTGTGCTTCATGTATCGCCTGAAAGAGTAATATGCCTATAATCAGACCATTACTTCTGCAACAAAGCATAAAAGAGCACTGAATCTTCAGTGAGAATTACATGGGGTTGGAAAAGATGACTCTACACCAATACCTGGCATGGATTTCCTCTCAAGTCAGTGGAACTCAACATTTTACATGGATGCATGAACACCAGAGTAATGTGGTGTAATAGTAATCACTACATCATTGTACAAAGAGTACTATTTTTCGTTCACTAACTATGAATCCTGAAAATTAGCACAGAATAATTTGCTGACTTCACAAGAAATCCTGAAATCGGCTTGTGTAAAGTAAATGTTGGAAATGTGTAGCATAGATCTCCTCCTCCCCATCTACTTACAAAAAGTAACCACAAAGTTTCAGTAAAACATTCATAATAAACATCATATGTTAGCCATCTAATCAGTCTTTTTTATACTATACTAGTAAAATCAATTGCTATAATTTTCACAAAAGATCTTTACAGGTGAATCTTTGCAAAAGCCCAAATAGGAAGTCTATTCCAATCCAATTTTCCTTCAGAGTTTGTCAAATGTTTGGCTTTTTGAAAAAAGGCAAAACATTAAAATATTGTACATGAAAATTATACACCAGGCTCAAGGGCTCTCAGATGTCACACCAGCATCTTCCCATTCCAGTTATATAGTCTCCAATCCTCAGCAGCACAACTACCAGGTTGTCTTTTACAGGACACCACCATGGTTCCCCCCACCCTCGTCAAAAGCACAAGAAGAAAACTGGCACGTTACATTCCCCGTACTCACTTTTTCACATCTCTGCTTCCTGCCCAGTAGCCTCCAATTGCAACAGTCCCCACGGCCATGACAAATATAATCACCATGTTATAGTCTAGCACAGGTTCATTTGGTGCATACATCGCCCCTTTCACTGACCTGCCGAAACTCTGCAGAGGCAAGTACAAATTCTGAGGAACCTGGTGATCAGACTTCAGTTAGAACCACCCTGTTCTTTAGATCTCCCAAATTTGCTTTTGGTATTACTTTTTCTTAGTAGAGATATTAAAAAAAAAAAAAAAAAAGACGACTAGATGTCAGAGGCAGTGCAAGGAACACCTTCCAACATTCCAGATACGAACGCAATTAAATGAGACATCTTTCTCTGTGATCTAGAAGTACTGCAGACATTTGCAAGTCTGCTCCTGGAGGACTACCTTGGCACAACCAGGTCTTCCTCTGCTGCATCAGCTCAAGAAAAGATCTAGAGATAATGATGACACTAGCCCAATGAAAGAGCTTATAGCATACGAAAGGGTCTACACGCCTGTTTTGTTTTACACCAGTAACATGCTTGTGAAGTTAGCTTCCTGATCACACGCAGGCTGAACTCCTTCCTGGTGAAGTGAACCAGGAAGATGTGTTCCTGCTGCCATCAGGTATTCAAAGTATACTACCAGATTAGGACTATTCCAAAGCAAGGCTCCCTGAAACAGGTATAGAATAGGATGGACATTGGATCGTCAGCATCTACTGTTTTGCTCTCCTTTTTATGCTGCACTACAGTGAACTTAAAGATTGCTTAACACATAGTAGGAATAAGAGCTTTGCAATGAAGTTCTAGCCCATTTATTTTAAAAAGTGGACTTGCTAGTATAGACTACTGATGTTTAAAAGGCACGCATTATTGAACTTCTAACATCCAGATCCTCATTAGAACCTGGTCCTCAGCCTCAGTCAGTGTTCTGGTTACATAGCGCTAATGATTGCAGCAGTCAGGGCAGCAGTATCTTCCCCTCTCAGAATCTGCATGGGATTTTCAAAACCATCTGGTGATGAAACCCTTAGCTCTAATAGGAGTATTTTCATGAGAATATCCTAAGCACTTTTGAACACTATCCAGAACACCCCCCTTACTCTCGCTCTGTCAAAGACAGAAGTGGCACCAAACCCAACTGGCATTTTTTTTTATGTTATTTTA
>VXAL01011684.1:129209-154594 GCA_013399475.1 Chauna torquata
TATTATATGTAATGATTTATATTTACCTATTATATGAAGGGTACTTTATCTAAAATCAGTCTGATTATGGCCACCTTGCCATACCTAGGAATGTGGCTGAAGACACCTCATACCAGAAGGCAAGATAACGAATCCCCTTTGATAAGGGCTCCCTGGTGTTTTTACATAATTAGCATGATAGACTTCCAAAAAGCCACCTTAGCTAAGGTTGTGTTATTTAGTTTTCAGCAAGCAACCTCAGAATAAAGCTTTACTGCAAATGCTTTAAAGCAATCTATTAGCTCTACTATTTGTAGTATTTATTTTCAGCACCAGGCTCCATTTTGATTTTATTCTTAAGATGAGTTTTCCCAAGAGAACTGCATTTTTCCAAAACATAATATAACACAATCTTTGTGAGTATAACTCTCTACAGATCCAAAGCTCCTTAGATGAGCTTCACATACTGTTGACCAATGATTCATTTGAGATGGTATGAATCAGAGTATTTAGTATGGAGCTTACCTTGCCAATATCTAGCATATCGGAATAGCTCAGCAGAGCAACAGGGATATCAATCTCTTCATATTGACTCCTGTTACCCCCAGGAGGAACCTGAAAGACAGTTCAGACCAGGCAAAAGTACGTTCATTTCTGCAAAGACTTTGACAACTTCAAAAGGGTTCAAATTTTAAGTTCTGTTTCCTATTAATTTGGAAAATATTCTAAAAAGGACCAGAAAAACTCATTATAACCTAAAATTATCTTTACACAGGCAAACCACAGATGAAATAACCCAAACCACAATACAAAACAGAAAAAAAATACTGCTAACACCTTATCAGAATCTTAAACCAACTATCAAACTGCCAAAGCATACAGATAAAGTTTATATTTGCCCATTATATTGTCCTCTAACACTCCAATGCAGACACAAGTGTTACTGCATACGAAAAAAACATCTTCCCTTCTTGGTCTCATACCGAGCAGAAAAAACTCAGTTCAAGAATAACTCTATTTAATTGGTACTAGTGTCCACATCCCTCCTTTCACATCTACCCAAAATGATCCCTGAAACTGCTGGGACAAGTGCAAAACAGTCTCACACCAATACTTAAAAGTGACAAGATTTCTAAGCCCAACAGATTCTTCATAGCAGATTGGTCAGAGAAGCGAGGTCAATTTGTAGATAATACACACAAACAGGTTAAATCACAGGACTGAATGGCATTCATGTAAGAGTCCTATAAGAACTGTAATGCAAAACTGCTCGTGATGTGTATCACTGCAGTCCCAGTGTCAGAAGAGTGAAGGGTTGCCCCACCTAAAAAAAGAATCCAGAGAAGATGGTGAGAACTAGATCACTAAATCAGAGAACCTCCAAGGTTGGAAGGGATGTCTGGAGATCATCTAGTCCAATTCTGCTTTGAGTAGGGCATCTGGACTTCTACCTAAGTTAAGAGATCAAAGTAAAGAGTAAGATCACTGAGCCCATGAATAAGCATGGCAAGCTGTGAGAGAGCTGGGAAAAGCATGGCTTCAGTAATAGGAAATCTTGCCTCACTGACCTGCCAGAGCTCTGAGACACCAACAAGAACATACATGAAGAGCAATCAGACACAACATATGTGGATTTGCAAAAAAGCCTTGACAAGGTTCCACTCCAAACTAAAAAAGTTACTAAAAAAAGTTCTTGGGTTGGAAAGGTCATTCCATAGACTGAAAGTTATTTATTTAAATAATAGGAAGCAAAAGGTAGGACTTAAACCTCTCATCTCAGTGATGGAGAAGAGCCTGCAGTGGTGTCCATATTGGATTGGTGCTGGGACTGCTTTTATTCAACATTTTCACTGTTAAGGGTGAAAAAGTAAGGCGGAATAAGATCTCCAAGTCTGCAGATGATATGAATCCAGGCGGTCAAATATCATGCCAATCATGAGGACCTCATCAAACTGAATGAGTGGAAAAAGATCGCCTGTTCACTTCAGCATAGATAAATATAAGGTAGTGCAACTTGGGAGAAGTAATCTAAATTATGCCAGTATGTTCCTAAACTCTGAATTGGTGGTTACCACTCAGAAAGAGATCCTGAAATCATTAACAGTTCTCTGAAGTTAGTGGTTCAGTATGCAAAGACACCCAGAGAAGTGAAAATGATGTTAGGTATCATTAGAAAGGATACTGAGAGCAAGACAAAGGGTGTAATTTGGCTGTGTATAAAACCTGGAAGCAGATGTACCACAATACTTCACAGTAAGCACTACTGCTTGGTCTCCAGAACTCAAAGAGCTTGGAAAAGCTACCAAGAAGGGTGAATAAGGTGATTGGTGGGGAACCTGCTTTATTAGACTAAAATTATATTCTTCTGTGTAGAGAAAAGAAGGGAACAGGTCATTTTCGTAAAGACTTATTAAAATCACAATAGACAAACTGAATGTAGAACAGTTGTTCACTAATTGCACAACTCTGGTACTAAAAGGCAGCTCTGGAAGCTGACCAGAGATCAGCTTAAAAAAGATGACTTTTTTTTTTTTTTTTTTTTTTAAGATATTGGGCAATGATATTCCACAATCTGCAGCTACTGGGGGCTGACAAGGCACAGTTGACAACTCTCCTAATTCTAAGTGCTATTCATTATACAATCTTGGCCTACAATCAAGAAATCTGCTTTTGCAGCTTAACTTGTAATGACAAGGTTTAGGTTGGATATTAGGAAAAGTTTCTTCATGAAAAGGGTTGTGAGAGATTGGAACAGGCTGCCCAGGGAAGCAGCTGAGTCACCATCCCTGGAGGTATTCAAAAGACCTGTAGATGTGGTGCTTAGCAACGTGGTTTAGTGGTAGGCTTGGCAGTGCTAGGTTAGCGGTTGGACTGGATGATCTTGGAGGTCTTTTCCAACCTAAATGATTCTATGATTCTATGACAACAGAAACTCAAATTCAAAAAGCATGCCTATTTCCAGTGAAATGTAAGCCACTGAAGACTGTAACAGTGAAATACAACAACCAAACTTCAAGCAGTATCTTTTGCACATCAAGTTCATGGTTTTATGACTGATGTGCCTCTTTAGTATTGACTACAATATTCCAAAATATTAATTTTACAAAATATTAATTTTATGCTGGTGATGCTCCAGCTGAATCTGAAGCACTATATCCCCTGTGCTCCAGATCCCACTGAAGGTATTAACATGAGTTAAGAAACCACCCTTCTTCTTTGATTCCAGTATTTCATATGACATAAGTATAATTCTGAGCCCTTGACTTGAATGTTACAGAGGCTCTGTGCAGCACTCTGCCTACTTAAATGAGTACACCCTCTTGTTTCCTTAACACTTCCTTCAGATGTATTATTTCCACATAGCTATATAATGCAGGAACATACATAAAAATGAATATAAATAATGTATATATCTATATTTAAAGAGGAGCATCAAATACCAGCAATGAGCACTGAAAATAAGACAGTATCTAACATTAGAGGAGTATCACTAATACAGAAAGACAGAAACAGACTTACCAGTCTCTCTCTGCTAACAATCAGCAGCCCACGAGCTCCATTTATCTGAGCAAGCCTCACTTTCTCATAGAAGGTGCAATTCCCTCGCATCACCATGGGGATTCGATTATTAAATCCCCCATCAGGTACATCAGAAGGAGAACACAAAACAGATGCTGTCTGATCCTGTAGTTGCAAGAGTGACTGAAAAGAAAGAAATTAGTTATTTTTAATTGTATATACTCACACATTTTTAACTAATTAAGAGCAAAAAGCACAGGGTCTCTAAAAGACAATTTAGAGCTTTCAAGCAATGAAGTGACAGTATTCTCAAAGAAGCAGCAGTGTTGTCCTCTCTATAGGCAGGGCAGGCGAGGCACAGGGGTGCCTCTGTGTGTAATGGAGGGGCTGGAATGTACACAGCTTGCAGTTGGTGGCGACATTGTTGAGAACGTCTCGGTAAGGAAAGGGCAATGCAAATAGAGTAGATGTCGTTATGGGAGTCTGCTATAGGCCACCCGTGCAGGATGATGACACTGATGAATTATTCTTTAAGGAACTAAGGGCCATCTCTAGCTGCCCTTGTCCTTATTGGTGACTTCAACTTGCCAGACCTTAACTGGGAATACCACACAGCTGAAACAAACAGGCCCAGGAAATTCAGAAAGCATGTTGATAATGACTTCTTGGTACAGGTACTAAAGCAGCCAACTAGGAAAGGTGCCCTCCTAGATCTGCTGCTTATAAACAGAAAGGGTCTCATGGGTGAAGTGGCAATGGCCATCTTGGCCATAGCGACCATGAAGTAGTTGAGTTTAAAATCTTTGGCGATAGGAGGAAAACCGCCACCAAAACTTCGGCCTTGGATATGAGGAGAGCAGACTTCAGGCTCCTCAGGAAACTAGTTAGTAAGGTCTCCTCGGAATCTGTTTTTGAAGGTATTGGGGTCACTTTTCAAGTACCATCTCTTAGGAGCACAGGAACAGACAATTCCAAAATGTCAGAAGTCAAGCAGGCAGGGCAGAAGGCTGGCTTGGCTGACCAGGGATCTTCTTCAGATTTGTTGGAAAAAGAAAGTGTACGGACATTAGAAGCGAGGTCAAGTGACATGGGAGGACTACAGAGATGCTGTTTGGTATTGTAGGAGATAATTTGTGAGGCCAAAGCTCAACTGGAGTTGAAGCTGGCCAGTAGTGTGGGGGACAATAAAAAGGGTTTTTTAAAAATATGTTAACAGCAAAAGGAGGACCAGAAACATCATTGGTCCATTACTCAATGAGGATGGTCACCTCATAAAGTAGACATGTTTAACATCTTCTTCACCTCTGTCTTTAACACGGATGATGGATCCTGGGAACCCTGAGTTGGAAGACCGATTGCAGGAATGATAAAGTCCCAGACAACTCTGAAGTTGTGAGGGATTTGCTGCTCCAGGTGGATGCACATAGGTCTACAGGGCCCGATGGGATTCACCACGGGATACTCAAAAAGCTGGCTGATGTCATCACAACACTTCTCTCAATTCTTTTTTCAATGGTCTTGGGAACCTGGAGAGGTCCCAGTCAACTGAAAGCTAGCAAATGTTGTCCCAGTTTTCAAGAATGGCAAGAAAGACAGCCCTGGTAATTACAGGCCTGTCAGTCTCACTTCAGTGCCTGGTAAAATTATGTAGAAGATTATTCTGGGAGTTACTGAAAAACGCTTGAAAAACAATGCAATCATTGGTCATAGACAACATGGGTTCACAAGGGGAAAGTCCTGTTTAACGAACTTAATTTCCTTTAAGGTTACCCACATTAGTGACTAAGGGGAACGAGTAGATGTAATCAGCAAAGCCTTCGATACTGTTACACAGTATCCTTCCAGACAAAGTGTCCAGCATACAGCTAGACAAAGACATAATATGATGGGTGAACGATTGGCTGATGGGTCGGGCTCAAAAGGTATCATAAACAGAGTTACATCAGGCTGGTGACCAGTCACTAGTGGGCTTCATCTTCAATGTTTTTATAAATGAGCTGGACACAGGGCTCATGCATACCAAGTAAGTTTGTGGACAACAGTAAATTAAGAGGAGCTGCTGACTTCCCTTGAGGGTAGGGAGGTCTTGCATAGAGATATTGACAAATTAGGGGGCTGGGCAACCACATGAAGTTCAACAAGAGCAAGTGCCAGATTCTGCACCTCGAATGGTACAACCCTGGCTATATGTACAGACTGGGGGACGAGAGGCTGGACAGCAGTCCCACAGAAAGGGATCTGGGGGTTCTGGCTGACACCAAGCTGAACATGAGTCAGCAGCGCGCCCTGGCAGCCAGCAAGACCAGCCATGGCCTGGGTGCATCAGGCACAGTGCTGCTGGCCCGTCAAGGGAAGGGATTGTCCTGCTCTGCTCTGCGCTGGTATCACCTCAAGTGCTGTGCGCATTTTGGGCACCACAGTATAAGAAGGACATGAAACTACTACAGAGTGTCCAAAGGAGGGCTACAAGGATGGTGAAGGGTCTAGAGGGGAAGACATATGAGGAGCAGCTGAGGTTCCTTGTATTGTTCAGCCCAGAGAAGAGGAGAGGCCTCCTGGCGGCCTGCAGCTTCCTCACAAGGGGAGTGTAGGGGCAGGCGCTGATCTCTGCTCTCTGGCGACAGCGACAGGACCCAAGGGAACGGCACGGAGCTGTGACAGGGGAGGGTCAGGCTGGGTGTTAGGAAAAGGTTCTTCACTGAGATGGTGGTCAGGCACTGGAGCAGGCTCTCCAGGGACATGGGTCACAGCACCGAGCCTGCTGGAGTTCAAGAAGCATTTGGACAATGCTCTCAGACATAGGGTCTGGTTTTTGGGTGGTCCTGTGTGCAGCCAGGATTTGGACTTGGTAATCCTTGTGGGTTCTTTCCAACTCAGGATATTCTATAATTACATAGGTCCTGGCTTGCTTCACCTTATTCTACATAATTCTGCTGGGTTATGATCTGCACTTGTTTTTATTTTCTTCACCACTGCTGATGTCCTGATGCATGCATCAGGACTGCAGGAGGAAGACAAAGTCTTAAAAGTGCTAGGGTTGCACAGAGTGACAGGCTCAGAAGGGCATGAGATGTACGGGATGAACAGGTAGGAACACAGGCTGGGGCAAAATACAAAAAGCATAGACAGCAAAAAACTTTAGTTTGATATCAACCATATCCAGTTAGCTGAGATTTTGGATCTTAAGTGTCTTGATACTGGAGTCTAAGCTTCTTCTCTCACTGCTTGTGATTCAGAGAGATTTTGCAGGCCTGCCTCAATTCCTTAGTTTTGGCCCTACTCAAATCCAAAGACATCTACTCTTATGTTTACAAAGGAACAGCCCGAAGACACTTCAAGCTTTTAGAGGGAGCACCTACACAAATGGTTCCTTGCAAAGCCTAAATAATTGAGTATCTTTGTCCAGTTCCATTTGGAAGTCCCCTGAAAAAATGCAATTATTTAACAAATAACTGATTCTTGGTGTACAGTGTGCTAACTGAAGCAGATCACAGCCCCACTCTTGCTAGGAGTCGAGCTCGTAGGTTTGAAAAGTGTCAGTTAAAGCTTTAACCTGAAGGAATGACACACATAAGGGTTTCTATTAGAAATCCACAGGTACATGATACAATACCAAATACTTGTATAACTGACCTTACTGTTTCAGGAAGGAAGAATAAGGGTCAAGCTGTCAGTAGCTCCAAGCTTATTCTGCTATCTCCAACCTGGCTCCTACTTAAGACAGTAAGATCTCTCTCCGCACATTTCCTGGTTGTCCAGGTTTCAGCAAAGCTTGTCAGCTCTGTCAGAGCACAATGCAAATGCAGAGTGACCTCAGGAGGATGCACTGCATCACCCCAATTAACAAACTGTATTGCTGGAGCACTGGAGGGAAGGAGGAGGAGGCAGCGAAAAGGGAAAGGCAGAGGGAGAGCCAAGGAAGAGAACAGGGATAGGCAGGGGATATAGCAAAGACAATGAAAGCAGTCTGCAGAAGGCAGGTCTGAACCTATGAACACTTCGGCTTCAGTTCAGTACAAGCTATTCTGGACTACATTGGCTCCTGCTGAGCTACTGAAATGCATCTCCAGTGAATTTTTATGAGACTTGTTAAAACAAAAATGTCTATAGTAGTCCCAAATTCTACAAATCCTAGAGTGTAAAATGCTAGACTCCTAGGGGAGTCTCCCTGGATCCAGTTGAGCAAGGCCCTAAGGTTCTCAAGCCAGCTTCAGGCACTACATGAGCTGCCTGTACACTGAGCTCCCACTTCTGCCTTTGCAGCAAAGCATACAGCGCGTACAGGCACCAACTTCACAGCACAGAGTCAGGTCAAGGGCAAGAGTTTATTAGCTGGTCTATACAAGGCAAAGGCAGCTGCAGCTTCTGAGCTATCTATGTATCTAGGGAGTAATCTGCAGTTGTGATAATGCCACAATGGTAATTAAGACTTGATTATACATTGATACGGAACATAAATAATTCTGTGTAGCACTCAATCGGTAGATTAAGGAATACAACAAAAAGTGAACAGTGTCAGTCAACTACTACATATCTTCCACAATTAACAACTCAGTGTGTTTGATACGCTGATTTCAGCGTGCAGTGACAGTAATTTCTTTTAAAGGCGGCTGAGGAATTCTTTTCATCCTTATTTGGAAGGAAGTCTATGCAACCACGACATTCAGAGGTTCGTACAGAACTGTAAGTACACATAAGGGGATAAACAGGAGAATATGCATCAGATGACACCTTGATACTCAGCGTGTAATATCTGAAGCATCTGCAGTGTTGCTGTTTTTACAGACTTTACCCTATGAAGTGTGATGTGCTTAAATGCCACTTCTTGATGGCAGTCATCACATGTCAAGTGGTACACTTGTACAAAGATATCCAAATGTAGACACACACCATCTTATTTACACAGGAATAAAGTTAAGCCTCTTTCCCTTTGATTTGGGATGATGCAGAACAAAAGCACTAGCCTTTCTGAACTCTATGATGAATATTCTAGTGAAGTTTTAAGGACTTCCAAAGTACACCAGCATTTCTCTTTAGATTTTGAACATGATAGGAAAGCAAAGACTGTACATTCTGATCAAAATTATCTTCCCGGAAGGTGTGGAGATGTTACAAAGAGATGGAATCATTACCTAAGAGGCAAATCCAACAAAGGGCCTGAAGTGGAAGAGACATAATAGCATAAGGCACTCAGATCTCAAAGGATCCCTTCATATTCATAAATTCAAGACTGATATTCATGCCTGATAAGACAAACTCAGCTTGACAGGGCCTTGGGCAACCTAATCCAATGCCCTGCTTTCAACAAAGTTGGACCAGATAATTTCCATAGATTTTTCCTGTAACAGCAGTACACTTTTTACTAAAGCCACTTAATCAAGCCCATAAAGCATGACTTGTAAACATATACCCTTAGCTTCCAGAAGCATAATTCTTATAAAGAAGAACTCCCTCAGCTTAGCATTTTTGTTTAGGCAGTCTGGATTTTAATGTATAATTAATCTTTGCAATACCAAATCTTCTAGGAATACAGATCAGACAGGAGAACTTTGAATAATGAAGAGGTCAAATAATCAGGGTACCAATTTCCTCCTCACATTCTAGCTACTCCTGTCATCTGTGAGGGAGTGAGAGTTCCTGCTACTTGTGTCTTTTCTTCTGCAATCTTCATGGAAGAGTGAAAAAAGAAAGAGCCAGTTATCAGCTCATACAGTTTTGGATAACGCAGAAAACACTTGACACAGTTCATAATTACTTACTCCTAAACTTAACAGAACTATGAACTACTGAGGAAGCACTAAAGGTCATGTTTCAGGACATCAGGAAGGTCACATGGTATTTTTTTTTGGATCACACTGACACACAAAAACTCCTTTCCAACCACAGGTAAATTCTATTCTCATTTAATTGATCATGATGTGAAAAGGAAGATTTTTGTTCTGAATCTGAAATAGTTGTTACCTTCTGCATGTTGCTTGGAAGCGAGTATCACTGTCATAGCACTGTCTAGGGAGATCTTAACAGATTGAAAGTATTTTTAAAGTAGAGCAGGCAAATTATTGGATTACTGGATTCTACTAATCCAAGATAGGAATTAGAAGTTTCCCCTATAACAAAGGCATTTTTGAATACATTCTTTTGTTATTACTTGGCTAGGTACTTACAGCTTTACCAAGATCATGTGGCAAATGGGCCCACTGAGAGTTGAAGAGGATACAGTAGTCTTTTCCTTTGCTGCTCCCCTTCTCTGAAAGGACATGTACCATTCCATACTCGCAGTACACCTGAAAATACAACAAAATTCAATATAAGAAGTTTGGGTCACATGAGACAGCAGAAGTAATGGGCATAACTTGCTGCTGACTAGTTTACTTTTTACTTTAAAGAAAACCAGAAAATTCTACAAAGTTTCAGGATCTGTGCAGGGAATACAGTGGAATTTGTTATCATTTCTATTATACTTCAAAGAATTCAGATACATAAGGCAGATTCCCTCCTACACAGCAATTAGTCAAAGAATCAAACGAAACCTCACTGAATGAGGTTTTAAAAACAACCACCACCCCACCGCAGCTAGAATGATGCATGTATGTGCGTAACCAGAAAAACAGAAAGAAGGCCAACTGTGTCTTGGGCTGCATTAGGAACATTGCCAGCAGGTCAGAGAAGGTGATCCTTCCACTCTGCTTAGCACTGGTGAGACCACACCTGGAGCACTGCATCCAGTGCTGGGCTCTCCACTACAAAAGATACAGAGCTACTGGAGAGAGTCCAACAAAGGGCCACAAAGAAGAATGTTCCAGTCCTTTCACCATCTATGAGAAAAGGCTGAGAGGGATAGGACTGTTCAGCCCACAGAAGAGAAGGCTCGGGGGGGGATCTTATGGATATATAAATATCAGAAGCGAGGGTACAAAGAGGACAGAGCCAGGACAAGAAGCAATGGGTGCAAACTGAAACCTGTGTTTCAGATGTTCCCTCAACACAAGGAATCCCTTTACTGTGCGGGCGACCAAACGCTGGAACAGGTTGCTCAGAGAGGTTGTGAAGCCTCCCTCCTTGGAGATGCTCAAGAGCAATTTGGACATGCTCCTGGACAACCTGCCCTGGGTGGCTCTGCTTGAGCAGGGAGGGGTTGGACCAGATGAGCTCCAGAGGTCCCTTCCAACCTCAACCATTCTGTGACTTCCAGTGGAGAAAACACTTTCTTCTTTCCTCATTAGATCTGTCTAAATCTAGTACAGACTTGATAGCCACCAGGAGATTTTCTTCCCCTCTTCCTTTGTGCCACTTCACATCACGCTGACCTGCAGCTCTGCATCAAGCTGACAGTATATACCAAAAGAAAGCAACCTCTGGCCTTCAAGTTCTGGTTCGCATGCTGTGGTCTAGTTGCTGATTGCACAAGCAACACCAGAGACTTCTGGAGCATATCAAGGACATCTTTCTAGCTGTCACTGGATGTGTCAGCATCACTAGGAGTGGTGCTCTTCTGGACCTGCTCCTTAAAAATAAGGAAGATTTGTTTGAAGATATGACTATAAATGGTAGACTTGGCTGCAGCAACAAGACGACTAGAGTTTTAAATCCTACAGAATGAGGAAGACAAGTAGACGAATACTAGGCTATATACCCAGTTGACGTAATCTTTTTGGATTTCAGCAAAGCTTTTAATACTGTCTCTCACAGTACCATTCTAGACAAAATGTCCAGCATACAGCTAGACAAATACATAATATGATGGGTGAGTGATTGGCTGATAGGTTGGGCTCAAAGGGTTATTGAAAATGGGGTTACATCAAGCTGCTGGCCTGTTGTGGTTTAGCCCTGGCAGGCAGCTAAGTGCCACACAGCTGCTCGCTCACTCTCCCCAGGTGGGATGGGGAGAGAATCAGAAAGGTAGAAGTGTGAGAACTCATGGGTTGAGATAAAGATGATTTACTAGAGAAAGCAAAAGCAGCGTGCGCAAGCAAAGCAAAACAAGGAATTCACTCACTACTTCCCATGGGCAGGCAGGTGTTTAGCCACCTCCAGGAAAGCAGGGATCATCACATGTAATGGTTTCTTGGGAAGACAAATGCCATCACTCCGAACATCCCCCCCTTCCTCCTCCTTTACCCCAGCTTTTATTGCTGAGCATGACACCGTGTGGTACAGAATCTCTCTTTGGTCAGTCTGGGTCACCTGCCCTGGCTGTGTCCCCTCCCAGCTTTTGTGCACCCCCAGCCTCCTCGCTGGCAGGGCAGCACAAGAAGCAAAAAAGTCCTTGGCTCTATGTAAACACTGCTCTGCAACAACCAAAAACATCACCACTATTTTCATCAAAAATCCAAAACACAGCATTGTGTGAGCCTCTGTGAAGAAAATTANCTTCAAAGAATTCAGATACATAAGGCAGATTCCCTCCTACACAGCAATTAGTCAAAGAATCAAACGAAACCTCACTGAATGAGGTTTTAAAAACAACCACCACCCCACCGCAGCTAGAATGATGCATGTATGTGCGTAACCAGAAAAACAGAAAGAAGGCCAACTGTGTCTTGGGCTGCATTAGGAACATTGCCAGCAGGTCAGAGAAGGTGATCCTTCCACTCTGCTTAGCACTGGTGAGACCACACCTGGAGCACTGCATCCAGTGCTGGGCTCTCCACTACAAAAGATACAGAGCTACTGGAGAGAGTCCAACAAAGGGCCACAAAGAAGAATGTTCCAGTCCTTTCACCATCTATGAGAAAAGGCTGAGAGGGATAGGACTGTTCAGCCCACAGAAGAGAAGGCTCGGGGGGGGATCTTATGGATATATAAATATCAGAAGCGAGGGTACAAAGAGGACAGAGCCAGGACAAGAAGCAATGGGTGCAATATGAAACCTGTGTTTCAGATGTTCCCTCAACACAAGGAATCCCTTTACTGTGCGGGTGACCAAACGCTGGAACAGGTTGCTCAGAGAGGTTGTGAAGCCTCCCTCCTTGGAGATGCTCAAGAGCAATTTGGACATGCTCCTGGACAACCTGCCCTGGGTGGCTCTGCTTGAGCAGGGAGGGGTTGGACCAGATGAGCTCCAGAGGTCCCTTCCAACCTCAACCATTCTGTGACTTCGTGTGGAGAAAACACTTTCTTCTTTCCTCATTAGATCTGTCTAAATCTAGTACAGACTTGATAGCCACCAGGAGATTTTCTTCCCCTCTTCCTTTGTGCCACTTCACATCACGCTGACCTGCAGCTCTGCATCAAGCTGACAGTATATACCAAAAGAAAGCAACCTCTGGCCTTCAAGTTCTGGTTTGCATGCTGTGGTCTAGTTGCTGATTGCACAAGCAACACCAGAGACTTCTGGAGCATATCAAGGACATCTTTCTAGCTGTCACTGGATGTGTCAGCATCACTAGGAGTGGTGCTCTTCTGGACCTGCTCCTTAAAAATAAGGAAGATTTGTTTGAAGATATGACTATAAATGGTAGACTTGGCTGCAGCAACAAGACGACTAGAGTTTTAAATCCTACAGAATGAGGAAGACAAGTAGACGAATACTAGGCTATATACCCAGTTGACGTAATCTTTTTGGATTTCAGCAAAGCTTTTAATACTGTCTCTCACAGTACCATTCTAGACAAAATGTCCAGCATACAGCTAGACAAATACATAATATGATGGGTGAGTGATTGGCTGATAGGTTGGGCTCAAAGGGTTATTGAAAATGGGGTTACATCAAGCTGCTGGCCTGTTGTGGTTTAGCCCTGGCAGGCAGCTAAGTGCCACACAGCTGCTCGCTCACTCTCCCCAGGTGGGATGGGGAGAGAATCAGAAAGGTAGAAGTGTGAGAACTCATGGGTTGAGATAAAGATGATTTACTAGAGAAAGCAAAAGCAGCGTGCGCAAGCAAAGCAAAACAAGGAATTCACTCACTACTTCCCATGGGCAGGCAGGTGTTTAGCCACCTCCAGGAAAGCAGGGATCATCACATGTAATGGTTTCTTGGGAAGACAAATGCCATCACTCCGAACATCCCCCCCTTCCTCCTCCTTTACCCCAGCTTTTATTGCTGAGCATGACACCGTGTGGTACAGAATCTCTCTTTGGTCAGTCTGGGTCACCTGCCCTGGCTGTGTCCCCTCCCAGCTTTTGTGCACCCCCAGCCTCCTCGCTGGCAGGGCAGCACAAGAAGCAAAAAAGTCCTTGGCTCTATGTAAACACTGCTCTGCAACAACCAAAAACATCACCACTATTTTCATCAAAAATCCAAAACACAGCATTGTGTGAGCCTCTGTGAAGAAAATTAACTCTGTCCCAGCCAAAACCATGACATGGCCAGTCACAAGTTGGGTTCCCCAGGGCTCCATTTTAGGAGAAGTTCTCTTCAGTGTTATTACAAATGATCTGGATGCAGGACTTCAATGTATACTAAGTAAGTTTGTGGATGACACTAAATTAAGAGGAGCTATTGACTTCCTTTGAGGGTAGAGGTCTTGCAGAGAGATCTTGACAAACCAAAGAGCTGGGCAATCATCAGCCATGTGAAGTTCAACAAGAGCAAGTGCTGGGTTCTGCACCTGGGACGGTGCAACCTGGCTATATGTACAGACTGAGGTCACTTGGGTTGTTCAGCCCAGAGAAGAGGAGATGAGGGGAGGCCTCATGGCCGCCTGCAGCTTCCTCACGAGGGGAGCGGAGGGGCAGGTGCTGATCTCTTCTCTGGTGACAGCGACAGGAGCTGAGGTAACAGCACGGAGCTGTGACAGGTGAGGGTCAGGCTGGGTGTTAGGAAAAGGTTCTTCACCGAGATGGTGGTTGGGCACTGGAACGGACTCCCCACAGATGTGGTCACGGCACCAGTTTCCCTGGGAACTTTCAGGAGGAAATCCCATGGAGTCTGTCTTTGAGTGCAGATGAGCTCAGGAATGTTTGGAGGTTTTCAGAGACAGCTTTCTCAAAGCAGAAGAATAGTCCATCCAAGCAGGAAAAAAAAGGTATAACTAAAAGCCAGCCTGGTCAAATAGCAAGCTACTCCTAGTACGAGTAATCCTAGTTGGTTTAATCATGGAAATATCACAATTCTCCTAAAGAGCTCCAGCAAATTGAACTAAGAGGACCCAGATCCTGTAGGAATTTGGAGAAAGAACAAGGTCTGCATAAAAAACTAAACGCAGTAACGTGCAGTGAATACACCAGTTTACGTATATTCCCAATTGCGATACACTTGACTATTACAGAGTGCTTATTCAGCTAAGTGTTCTAACCACATCTAACCAGAAGTGCTCCATTTAATACAAATCTTTTCAGCTTCCCATCCCAGCAAAACAATGCATAGAAATCATAGTAGTTTCATCATTATTTTGGTTATGTCAGATTGTATCAGCCATTTTCCAGCAAAATTCAAAGACCTAGGGGCTAGCACAGGTTGACTGGCAATTGCAAGAATTACTTAAATTCAGTTGTTTGCCAGTACCTAGTATAGCAAGAAGAAAAAACATTTCTTTATTACAGTTATTCACCTAGCTTCTTATTTAAGAGAACACAGTTCATCATGAAGAATGTTTCCCTCCCTTTTTCCCTTTGGAATACAGTGACATTTTTGTGAGTGACAGATATATTCCTCACCATCTACCCAAAAAGCCAGACAAACACCAACTACAAGACCATACATAGAACCTGCTAAAGTAAGTATTTTTGTGGAGTTGACGCAGTTGTCTGCTTGTACATCAAGTCCTAGGAGGAACTTACCCAGGCAACCAGAAATCAGGAAGAAAAATAAAGCAATTGTGGAAGTACACTACTGTAATTAGTGGTAGGGAAGTTGCATGGTGGTTTTATTTTAAGAAGTGATGACTTTATTCTCATATTAACTGAATCAAAATAACTGTAAATCCTCCCTGACCTCAAAAATTATTGAAGAAATAAAGTGGCAAACATGTACCTTGCATTCCTTTACTCTGACAGTTGGGTCTTTTCCTAGATGGAATGAGGAGACATGCAGAACAACTTTGTCTTCCAACTCACTATTAAGTTGTATGGGACACCCCTACACTCTTTTTGGGAGCAACAACAGGGCTGTAGGCAGTTTAGGGATTAGTATCAGGCACAATCCCCACTAATTGTCAAAGTGTAAGTTTATTTTGCGTGAAGAAAAGAGTTCTTAAATGAAACGTCTACTGAACATCATCTCCTTGGTACCAAGCCCATTCACGTGCATTCTGTGACATATCTGGTCAGATTTGAACACCACCATATGAGTTCAATTTAAGGTTAAGATCTGACCATAGCATTTAAAGCTTTCTGCAAGCACTGTACAGTTCAGATACAAAAGAAATGCTCAAGAAGCAGGACAAAAACCAACTATTGAGTTTTTTATTTTTATTTTTTAAATTCGAATGCACAAATCCAGATCAATGCCTCTTTTAGAAGACGGAGAGTCCTGATCTTTAACTACTGCTTCAGACCTTTGCTTACAGAGAAACTTAAGTGCTTGAAGTAGCACTGTCTGGTAATAGACTACAAAAACAGGATGTGTGTTGATACTGCTTGGACCAACTCCTAAGCATCCTAAATGGAGGGCAAAAGCATGAGTGAGTTCCTATCACACAGCTGTGATGGGCTGACCTCAGATGGCAGCCAAGCCCCCACCCAACTGCTCACTCAACTTTCCCCCTGCAGGACGGGGTAGGGAATGAGAAGGGCAAATGCAAGAAAAACCTAGTGGGTCAAGATATATACAGCTTAATAAGTGAGAGATAAAAAGGAACAAAAAAGGAAGAAAACAACTAAAACCAACAACAAACAGACAAGTGATGCAAAAGCACTCACTCACTACCAGCAGACCAATGCCCAGCCAGTCCCTGAGCAACAGCTGCTTTGGAGAAACTCTCCCCCCAGTTTTATCGCTGAGCATGAAGCTACACAGTACAGAATATCCCCTCGGCCAGCTCAGCTCAGCTGTCCCAGCTGCGCTGCCTCTCAGCCTCTTGCCCACCCTCAGCCTAGTCTCCCTAGGAGTGGGGGATAGGAAGAAACAGTGGGGGTCTGAACACTGCAAGGACTGATCAGCAACAGCAAAACCTACGCTGTTTTGATCACAGGTCTAAAATATAGCACCATAGGGGCTGCTATGAAGAAAATTAACTCCATCTCAGCTAGACCCAGTACGTTAGCAAAGCCCAGCTACCCACTTACCCCTGCAGGCAGGTAGACAGTCTGCCCGCCATGTCCCATTCACTCCTGATGATGCCGGTTTTTGATGACAAGCTGACATAGTCCCAGAGTCCTCCTTCACGCAATAACAGCGCTGCATATTGCAATTGCAGATGAACTTCTTATGTCGCACGTACTTGGCATGTACACGCTGTGCAGAGAAACAAGTATCTCGAGTCTGATGACAGCCTTCCTGAAGGCTGATCAAAGACTACATAAGGCTTGAGCAAGCTTTGCCCATGGCCCAAATGCACCATAAAGGCACAGGAAGTACTCCTGCCCCAAGCAGAACCTCTTCCTAGACCCCAGATCATCACTTCCCTGCCTGCAAGATGTCAGGTGCCACTACATGCAACGCTATTCACATTGTTATCAGCACCACTTTTTAAAACCAAAACCCACTCTTGATTTCAACTCCCCCCAGTTGACACCACACTCTCCCCTTTTCACAGACAAACACGCTAAAACCAGGGGCTACAAGAGGACTCCACCAGCAGTCAGATCACACACTGCTCTTGGGATAGTGAGTAGAAAGAGTCTTATTCTACACAGGACATGGGTGAATCCTGACAGGCTTTGAAAAAAATTTTTATAGTGTCCCAGATTATTGCTCAAAATCATATGCAGCATTGAACAGAAGAATAGTCTGTAGAAACAGGTTTATCTCAGGGTTAGTCATGATCACAGTAATTCTGCCATTAAAAACAGAGCTTTTACTCATTCCAGCAATAGGTGAGACTTAAAACCAAAGCATAAGAGTCAATAAACAGAGACTGATAATCCAATTAACTGCTCAACTGAGATAGGAACACTAGTGCAGACAGACTGCCCAGCCTCCCACTCTACAGCTTTAAGGCTCAATGTACCCTGCAATTTACTGCTCTAGATCTGAGCCTCTTGGGACAGACTGACAGCTTGCAGTCAGACTGACCAGCCCTGCAGGGCTTGTTTGGTTGGGGGTATTTTGCACCATTACCATTCCCTACTCCCCTACACTTTTTTTTTTAATTTAAGTTTAATCCACTGTCTTATTTAGTAGGCATATACAATGCACTTCTGCTGGTCAGGCAAGGAGATGTCCACCTTTCCGGTCCAATAAAGGTGCCTCTATCTACAAAGAATAAGATTTTAAGAAGACGGAAGTTACATTCTTGTGCTTCATCATTAAACATAGGGGAATAAAACAAAAACACACATCCTCTCTGCAGGTACATGCGATCTCCAGCTACAAGTGCTGTGTACTACCTTGAGCCTTTTACAGCTTTGCTTTCCCTTCCAGTCAGTGTGCACATGCATCCCCCTGTAATGCATGCACGTGTGCCCACATATAAACATTGAATTAACAGCATTATCTTTATTTATCTGCATATACCTACATATACACACACTGAATTAATACCATGAGAGGTGTATATATGCTGTTAAGTCAATGCTTATATATAAATAGATATACAATAAAAAAGAATGCCTCTGCTTAAAATCATGCATTAAAGGACTGACAGGCACGTTTGACACATTAGAATTAAAATGTTTTGCCATATCTTTTGAAAACTAAACTACAGCTACAGTAAGGTAATCTAAAAATACATAAAAACAGCAACGACAAGAATGAAGATAATGTGCAATTCACTGGAATTAACAGCATGACTTGCAAAGTTTCTTCGATGTATTTGTGTTACTACAAACACAATATACTGTAAAATTCCTGCTTGCATTCCCAACAGTATCAATATGATAAGATAGTCAACAACTGGGGCCAAAGAACCCACACTTGATGGTACAGATACAGGGCTGTTTTGTACTTCCCACCCCCAAACATATAGTTAACACCAAACTTAGAGATGCTGTAGGTGTATTCTAGGACTACAAAAACCTACTGTTCTACAGCTAGTTACACAGAGTAGATCTGCTCCACTGCCAGGAGGAGTAATGCTGCTCCCTGTTGTCATCCCCTGCGGTATTATACCCAAACAGCAACTCATCCAGAAAAAGGAAAAACCCTCAGTTCCACCTGCACCTACACAAGTACTGTATATGTACACAATACACAGAAGTGATCACATGGAGGCATTCTTCTCAACAGCTGCAGCTTAACATAAGGGCCCATTCCTTGCTCCTGGAGCAGCAGGGAGCTATCAACACTCAAGCTCACGTGGCCTATACAGCGTGCAAGGGCAAAGTGGCATCTTCGCACCTCCAAACTCCTTCTCACTCCTTTCTCACAACGCTAGAAGCCTCCCTGGCTACGTGCCATGCTTCACCTCTATTTTCAAAAGCTAGGAAAGGAGTTTTAATGACAGGCACTATTATGAAGCTGCTTCCTGGGGATCTTAAAACTGTGTGAATCTACTTTCTCCACAGTTCCATTTTCCAACTTTTTGGAAGTGATAAGAAGGGCTCCTAAGGAGTCATGATAATTTTTGTGTTAATAGCTAAGATGCAACTGACTAGCTCTAAAGGGTATTCCATATTGCATGTTTTATTCCGGTGAAATAAGGTTATAGTCTTACCCTGAAACATCTGCAATACAGTTACCAACAGGGCTTTTCTGAAAAATCAGACATTTACACTGTTTGCAGTCCTCCTAGAAATCTCACTCTTGAGTTTTCCTCTCCACCATACAGAACAAAGTTTAGCTCCCTGGCCTCTTCTTTTGTCATCTTCTCTAGCCAAGCCACAAACACTGTAGAAACAAGCAGCATGCGGGAGGTGACCCCCTTGCTGTCCAGCACCCTGTTACTTTGTAAATAAGCAGCACTGGTTACCTCAGCAGCTGAGCCTCTCCTGGTTCCAGAGTCTGAGCTGCACACAAGCCACGTTCACGTCTTCATCCCATTCCCTGTTACAGCTTTGGCCAGTCCACCCATCACTCCCCACTGCTTCTCAAATCAGGTCCCAAACAATGCATCTCACCACCCTAGCCCTATTTTTCCTACCAAATGCTTTTGATAGGGAAGCGAAGACTCACCAGAAGTGAGCATCTAAACTTGTTAGAAACAGAAAGTTAGGAGTTCTGTGCTTCCAGGGTAACCCACAGGTTTCACGTAAAGTGCAGAGGGAGAGCAGGAAGAAAAACTGTCAAGACAAAACCCAAATGCCAACACGACAGGAGGAAGACAGCTAAAGAGACACTTTCTCCCTTAATCCACCCTAGCAGTGCTTTTATATCCCTATGCTTAAGATTAGTTGGCTTGAAGTTGTTATCTTTCTATCACCTGCCTTCCTCTCCTACCGTCCCCTACCCCAAACCCCAGCTCCTCTGCTCCCACTCTTCCTCAGCTATTTTTCCTGTCCAGCACTCAAGGAGAGCTTTTACGGCAGCCTGGACATTTACAAGATCCCTCTCTTACGTAGATCCCCTAAAGCCTGCCTCACCATCTGAAGCAGAAGTATCATTTGGAAGATTCCTTTGTCTCTATTAAACTTGGGTGAATGGAAAGATTTAAAGATTAACAGAGAGAAGCACAATGTAATATCCCTAACCACACTGCTGTATTTGGCTTAGAGTCTAACAATATTTTAGACAGAAAGTTGTGACAGATTCATCTGTCAACATCCAGTTTTAACATTCATATGCTAAACAGATTAGTGATTTGACAATTATACAGTCACTTTTACATACACATTCCACACATTTGTTTCTCCAGGTAGCAGCTGAGAAACAAGGTGACAAAGACAACTGGAGGTGAAGTTGTATCTGAAAGTGCTTGTACTAAAATTCATTAAAAGAATCCATCAGACTTATTTCTCCCCATTTATTTCAAACCCGACTACATGGATGTTACCCTGCACCCCTAGGAAACACTTGTCCTTTAAACATAAAGGATCTCCAATCTGCCTGGAGAATAAATGACACCACTCCACTGCAAAATGTCAGCAAAGCAGTACAGAAACATCAACCCAAAATATACAGGAAGTAGAAATACTTGATATATAAAGCTAATTATACTCAAGAGCTAAATAACTGATGCAGCAACTGACACAACAACTTTTTTTTCTTCAGTATTAATCCAGTTTTCTAAAAATCCACTACATTTGTCCTGAAGTGTGCTGGGCATGGCAGGCTATGCTGTTTATTTCAGTGCAGGTTAAGGCCACTCGACCAAAGTGCAAGTTTACAAGATACAACTACTTTGTGGAAGAAGGGAGACACCACCGTGCAGAAAGGTGGGGAAAAATTTTTTTGTTTAGCAAAAAATCCCTACCTATTAATCAGTGTGCATTTTAGCTCATATCTGAGCTATCTAACCACAGCACCTAAACCCCTTTCATTTCAACAAAAGGAAGCATTACTGAATAATAGTCCACAGTTATTATCTTGAAATTGACTTTCAGGAATAACATGCCACAGAGACCCTAAGACAGACAGAGAAAAGACCAGAACAAAACTGTTCCTGCTCCTTGTTACAGAATTTGACTGGGTTTAAGAAGGACAGGCAGCTAAGCCCCCACAGCCGTTCACTCACTCCTCTTCAGTGGGATTGGGGAGAGAATCAGAAAGAGGTAAAACTTGTGGGTTGAGATAAAGACAGTTTAACAGGACAGAAACGGAAGGGAAAGTAATTAACAATAATAGAAGAATACACAAAGCAAGCAATGTACAACCCAACTGCACACTGCCCGAGGACCAATGCCCAGCCCGTCCCCGAGCAGCAGCAGCCCCCACCCCAGCCAACCCCCCCGGTGTTATTGCTGAGCATGATGCTGTGTGGTATGGGACATCCCTTCGGTCAGTCTGGGTCAGCTGTCCTGGTCCTGTCCCCTCCCAGCTCCTTGTGCACCCCCAGCCCCCTCGCTGGCAGGGCAGCACGAGAAGCTGAGAAGTCCTTGGCTCTGTGTAAGCACTGCTCTGCAACAACTAAAACATCGGTGTGTTATCAGCATTACTGTCATCCCAAATCCAAAACACGGCACCATACCAGCCACTAGGAAGAAAATTATTTCTATCCCAGCCAAAACCAGGGCAGCTCAGTTCTGATTATTGAGCTCAGTTCTGATTATTGCATGTATGGCTGCCTCCAAAAGCTTCAGGCAGTTTTGCAGGAGTTAGCTACCTGCAGTATGATTGCTTTATGCATTTAAAAAACCATCAACTTGTACAGTTAAAGGTTTGACATTCATAAGAGAAAAGCTACACATCTTTAAAATGAGAGAATAAGTATAGCGTGTTGCCACATTTCCATTTAGATAACCATTACCGGAACTCAGTAATAAGCCCCAAGTGGCACACTGAAGACTGCAATACGCAATTAGGCTTTCTGAACAACTCAGTGGATGTTCTTTAAAGAAATATTGGGGGAGTAAAAGGTTCCTAATGAGAAGTGCTCAAAACATTTTAGAAAGCTGTGCACTTGTGTGACAAAAGCTAAGTAAAATCAAGGATGAAAGGAATTAAATGGAATACGAGCAGGGCTAAAAGCAGAATGGGGTGTAAGGAGTTACAGATGGTCCATGTAGGACAAAAATGAATGTGGATTAACATACATTGTTACAATGCAATTATCACTTAGCATCAAAGCATAGCTCTGAAGTCTGTTAAGAACCACTTCAAGCTTGTTCTAATTCTCTCCCGCCTAAAGGAGAGTCACGGGCATTAGAGTTTCTTTTTCAGTACTGTAGGGCTTTGATTCTTCCAGTTTTGTTTTTGTTTATATCACTAGGTATCAGATAGCAAGAGTAAGTTCAAAGCAGTGCAGTTGATGCACTGGGACAGTGGCAACATTTCTTATGGTTCTCAGTTCCTAGAGATCACTCTGTATCCTGGATTAACCTATGAGAAAATGTAATCTCCTGTGCAGATCCTACACAACCTTCCTCCCACAACCCCCAAGGGCTCTTTTCCAGCAGTTTGGATATCAGGCCCAGCCTTCTTCAAACACTGAAGGAAGAAACAACAGCTGTTATGATAAGTTGTTTTCCCGATTCTTGCTTTTCACAGTACATATGATTTAGAAAACACTATGACAAGCTTAAAATGGAATAGGCTTCCTAGCCTCAACTAGCAGAAGCAACTTCTCCCAGTCAAGTAGGGAATTACCCATTTTCCCTACATCAATAAGGAGAGAATATTCGTATGGTAACAGAATGTTTACAGTCAGACATCCATACCCAGAAATCCACACAAGCAAGATCTCTGCAAAGATGGTAACCTGCTAGAATCACAGCTTTCTGAAGACTTTCCTGTAATTAACACAAAGTGAAGTGTTTTATATAAAGCCGCAAAACAAGGTAAAAGTTCTCACACAACAGAAGCACAAAGTCTGAGTGCACAACTTAAAAGGCTGTTGAGCCATTCTTTTTGTCTGTGGCATTAGAAGAGCACACTTGTTTGCTCTGAACCTCACCCCTACACAGTCTATTTAATATATTAAAAGAGCAGACCACTCCCCAGTTTTTGCCAAGTTACTTTTGGCCATGCTGGTAAACTAATGCATCTTGCAGACAAGCACTTGGGCTCCTAAGTTAAATGATGGAAGAAGGTGGAAAGGAGGAACTCAGCTCACTGAGTATCTCAAGAACCCGCAAAATGAGCAACCGAGCCAATGTAGTGGCTCATTCCTGCTGTTTGTTCCTCTCTGCCCTGTCCCCAGACTCACCTGGGCACCCCACACAATTTTTCCACCTGGTGGTGTTCGTTAGCTCTATGAGCTGATTCAGTTACCTGTCAGGTTTTTGTGCCAGGCTAGTACTAACAGCAATTGCATTAACTGTGTCACTTCAGAGGTCTGACAAACAGCAGCTGTCACATGGCTAGCAACGGGGATAAACAGCTAGGATATGGCTATGAACAACCTCAGCTTTTAAGCAGCATCAACTCACCTCAGCTTGGGGAACCACAGCATAAGGCTACTGTTTTAAAGCAGCATCACTGTTCTGCCATCAGCTTTGCCTCATGTAAAGCATCTGCTTTTATCTCATACCCCTCTTTAATAAATACAGTTGTGCGCCTACATGACTTGAATTGTGAAATTGATTCACCTGAAAACAACTTCGCCAAAATATTTGAGTACATTTCAGCTGTATTAATTCTCTGATCCAGATCACCACAGAACTACTCTATTGGCTTAGTGTCTAATAAAATTTCAGGTCTAATTGAGCCCTATTGAACAAGGAGAAAGCCACGTACTCCTGAAGTGCAGTGGAGTCATTCAACATGCAGGTACCCATCTAAATCTTTGTTCTTCCACAGAAAGGGGAAAGAGGCATGGCAGGAAGACAGACTATACAACTTTAAGGCATTACATTACATGGTGTAAGTGTAAGAGATCACTGAAAGAGGCAATTTACACCATAAGGAGGTCACACGAGTCTGCACGTACATAGAGAGGTTGTCTTCCAAGTCAGGATTATAAATTTGTATGGCAGTACCTGGAAGAGAAGACAGTGCTTTTTGACTTATTCATGACCCACTCTGAATTCACAGCCTTCTTAGCTCTGACAGCACAACAGGCTGGGGAGCCAGGCTTGAGTCAGGTCACCAAAATAATCAAAACTAAAAAAAGCTAAAAACTTCTGAGGATTAAATTTGTCACTCCAACAACACAATTTCTAACATAATCTGGATAAACAGCAATGCTGTCAAAAGAATGAAGCAGACCATGGCACAGGAACAGCAAATTATTACCTTGTCCTTGCCTTAGGGACTCTGGTTCACAGAATTACATCATAGGCAGTATCTTGGTCTGTGTAAATATACAGAGAGAATGAAGTGCTGCTGGTTATTCAGGCAGTCACAACTAAGAAACATCCCCTACTGTATCAGTTACCCACAAGGACCGACCTACCCACAGCTCTGACAGCTGAGCAGTATAGGATCAAAGAAAAACAGAAGAGAATTAACTTCTAGGTTGCTATTGATCTTTTTTGTTACTACCCGTTTTCTTCAATGTATTCACCAATTTGAAAGCAAATTACTTTTTCTTCCTTTGTTTTTCTTATTGCAATACACTGCTTTTATAGGTTTTCCTCAACTTCAAAAGATAAAATTGATCTCAGATTTAACACACTGTGCTCTGTTACGGAGCTGTGTTCCTTGAACAAGGAATGAGCTGTGTCTACTCTTACAGTAGATATTGCACAAGACACATAACGGAGTTCCCAAGAGCTGGGGTACATCCTTCCCATGAACTGCACAGATCAATTTGGTGACCATGAATAGCAGACAGCAAATTTGCAGATAAAGAAAACACTCCTTCAACAAGCACTGTACAGGGAGAAGAGAGTTGCATACTCTATGTGACAATTCCACGTGACTACATCGCCAATAGCCATCTTAATCCAGAACTCCAGACACCCTTTTCAACTCTATGGACCTACATCATGTAGCACTCTGTATTTAAATACAGAAACAATGACCTGAAAACTAGTATAGCAAACAGCAGCTAGATCACACACACACGAAATCATCTTATTATATTCTTCATTAGTCAAAGGCTCAGGTATACCTGCTATTGTTACAAGACAACTGAGAGGTATCAATGCAATGAAGAACTAGCGAGTACGAGATGAAGTTAAATGAAAAGTGAGGACTCCAATAACAGAGCAAGATCTAAGGGCAGATTGTACTTGGATCTTTAAGATCGAGCCCTTCTTCAGGTATTCCCAGATGAGTGCCCAGATTTGGGAGAGCCATGATTTCGTAGCCAAGCTGCTCCTTTTCCCTCTATAAATCAGAATCTAGGGAACAAACCTGGACACTTTCC